>SJYX01009561.1:909357-989538 GCA_006410675.1 Oreotragus oreotragus | reverse complement strand
CGGGTTGGGGGGGGGGGGGGGGGGGGGTGGGGGGGGGGGGTGGGGGTGGGGGGGGGGCGGATTCTGACAGTATTTCTAAATTCAGTATATTCCTAAGAACTTCAACGTCAGGGAGAATTTTGGTAACAGGCACATACTGACTGCAACTCACCATGGTTAACGTCAGCAGTTAGCATTAGTTAGTTGTTAACTTCAACATAAGCAGCAATGTAGCACAACTGCAAGTCTATGGTCAGTGGCATCTGGGCAGAACACTGAAGGCCACCGCAGCCAGGCTCAGAGGTCAGTCTTTTACGCTGGTATCTGATAGCACAGAAGAAATTCCAACTGTGAATGATGCCACAGTAGCAACTGTTTCTAAACAGAATGTTTATATTGGTTTCCAAAGTGATGCAACAGCATGTAACTGAGTTGAAGATAACTCAATCCTAAATGTATGATTCCACTTCATATAATTTCCGAGGCTTGCCTCAGAGAATGACAGTTCCAGGTTCAAAGACAGTGCATCCCAACAGGACCATCTGCCCTGGCTGACAACGTAACTGAGGTAAATCATGGCATATCTACTAGGATGAATAGTATACAAACACTGGTAGTTATGGAAACATGTTTTCTAGCTCACCCGTACTTTTACTATTTATTTTGTAAGGTTCATAATTTTATTTCATGGTTCACAAAGCAGAGAACCCTGGGTTCTCTAAAGACACCTGCAAAGGGTCAAAACAATTTTCCTGATACTCATTCTTTTCCATTGTTTTGACATTTGCAGTGATGATAAAAAAGCAACAGTGGGTAATACTGCTGGCACCTTTCACAAATCAAGACGGGGCACCCATCTGTACAAGGAGTCATCATAGTTTTCA
The DNA here is from genome assembly GCA_006410675.1 of Oreotragus oreotragus. Taxonomy (NCBI): domain Eukaryota; kingdom Metazoa; phylum Chordata; class Mammalia; order Artiodactyla; family Bovidae; genus Oreotragus; species Oreotragus oreotragus. The sequence goes on along the minus strand of SJYX01009561.1, from coordinate 988,675 downwards.
CGGCCCTACATTTCCTTTAAAAAGTTTTAACGTCCTTGATGAAGCAGTAAAAAAATTATTAAACTTGACCGTTGACTGTCTTAATATTCTATGTAACATCAAACAAACACTTCTGGTGCACACTGAAGTATAACTGTTATCTTAAGGAAAAAAGACCTGTGTGGCTGAGTCCTGAGCTGAACTAGCTGCTTTTGTCATTGTTACTTGCAAGAACAACGGACAGAATCTAGTGATCCAGATCTAGATCTTCAGCAGATATAAACTACACAAGATTCATTTTAATGGTTTCAGAGTCCACATTTCAACTAATCACAAGTGTCTGGAAAGGTTATTAAATCTACCTTTCAATGCAGGAGACACAGGTTCTAAATCCCTGGTCAAGGCACTAAAATCCCACATGCTATGTGGCCAAAAAATACTCTCTTCCTTTCCTAACGAAATTGCTGTATGAAGCCAAATTTTTGAATACAGAAGAGTCTCTGTTCAGACAAACTTTAGAGACTTGTAAAAAATAGTACAGTGCCATTCATTCTAGCTTGACTTTTGTTTGGGGAAATATGCTCACGTTATTGCTCACGTTAGCATGCAACGCTTATTACTGTCATTTAAATGGGTTAACAGTTTTTAAAAGCTGTTTTAACTATTAATAATAGTAACGTAGGAATAGATACAATCCCACATTAAACTAGTGCTCTTTGGGATCGTTAATAATTTGAATATGGTTACTTTATAGTAATCTTTTAAATCAGGGAGTTTAAAATCTACTCTTTTTCAAAATTGAGCTGGTTATTCTAGGTTTTTTAGCTTTCATATTTATGTGAATTTATGGCGGAGGAGCATTCTATGATACTGACAGAAATTACATCAACTTTGTAGGTATTTTTGGTGAAAACTGGCATCTTACAAGTTCTGAATCATGAGTGTATTTTCTCCATTTGTTTTAATTTTCAGTTTCTTTCAGCATGACTTTGTAGTTACCTTTTGTTAAATTTATGACTAGTTAATACACTTTGATTCTCGTTTTGCAAAATTTCATAGTTTTTATTGCTCTTGTAATTTTGAGACCTTGCTAAACAAGCTTTTTGAAGAGTTATTTTTATAAAAACATTGCTTAGCATTTTCTTCATACAAGATTAGGTCATCTATGAATAAAAATAGCTTTACATCTTCAAAAAAAAACTTGCATGATTTTGAGTATAGACAGATCCTAAGTTTGAGAACCACTACAGTGAGATATCTGCATGACTAAATCAACTTACAGAAATTTAAAGCAGCCTTACATGGAGACCAACCTCTTGCTATCGTATCTATGCCTGTGCTGAAATGACTGCCAACAATTACCACCTTTTTTTTTTTATAATGTCTACATTTGGATTCTGAGGAGGATCACTGAAAACATGTTTACTTTGAAAGTCTCCTATTAACCTCTTTCCCATTCTTCCCTCTGTTTTAGTTAGAGTGGCAACAACTCTTCTTTTTAGTTCCTTCTGTCAGACCATCAACCATCATCCTATTCAGAGGAAAGTTACCGAAACCCCTTCCAGTTTATTACTAATTCATCCGGTCTCTCCTTGTACAGCACTCAATACTACTGCCCAGTACTGAGCTACCTGTTTTGTGATTTAAACACGTCTCCAAGTAATCCTGCAAAGTATTCATGGTGTTAACATACATGTGAAGGAACAAGCTCAGAGGTTCAGCTTACTCTCAATTTAAGCCTAAGTAGTACACTGCTGCAGTTTCTCTACTATAGCCCATTATTATGGATGGTTTAAATGGCAACTCAGTATCACAGACATAGCACCAGGTTAAAATTATGTTTTTTGTTTTTTTTTTTAAAGATTCTTAACTATGCTGTAAGAAAACCTTTACTGAAGAATTTTAACTTGTTTCTATTAGGTAAGGGAAAAGAGAAAAATCATTCTGGTGATTCAAAGTATGTCTAGGAGAACAAATCTTGATTCTGAGAAGGAACCTCCAGGGACCATTACTATTCTCCCTCTTGATGTTGATAAACATGAAGAAAGAGGGCAGAGACCCAGGAGAAACACCAGTATGCCCAGGACCTGAGCAGCAAGATGGTCCCTAAGACAAACCAAAAAATGAAAAGGGATTTTTCCAACTAATACTGCAATTTCCTATAGGAATATCGGTGGTGGGGGAAGGAAGACAGGAGTTCTAAGTTTTAAAAAAGCACTTCTGTGGAGTTTATGGTCAATGACTCAACTTTACAGCAATACAAAGCTAGGTGGGGGCTCTCCAGCTCTACTGAGAATTAACTGTGAAATGGACTTAGCATAATTTTCTCAGTCATATGCAAAAAAACGAATTCAAACACTGGTTTAAAAAAAACAACTTAAAATATTCATAATTTGAAGGCCTTTACAATTCATGGTGAAGAACAGCATGTTGACTATGTGCTTATACATTCTTATTTCAAGTTAATATAATTTAACATCCATGATCTCTTCATCGGAATGAAATGCTCAGATAAACAGCTGAAGTGCTGCCTGGTTAAAACGATGGAGGTAGCCCCCGTCAGCACTGATGGGTTTTTCTGACTTCTGCATGGACCTCACCAACTACTGAACGCACACAGCGTGATGCAGTGCTTTCCCACGTCCCAGCCCATAGCCCCCTTCTCCCTGTACTACCTGAGTATCCAGTATGAAATGGTTCTTGTGGTTTAAGAGAGATTTAAGTAAAACTGCCATTCTCCATGTTATTTCCACAGTCCAGTAATTTATTTTAAATTTGAGTAATTTCAAATTCCACAAACAAAACTGAAGAACAGCAATATTTTGTTTGAATTCTTTCTTCTGTACACTCAGTGATCTAAAACACCACAATATCCAACATACACAAACCTCAGGGAAGGGTTAGTAAATACACACAGATTGGAATCATGGTGCTCTTTGTTCCTGAATGGAATGGTCCCACAGAAAAAGCACAGGATACAGCACAACGTAAGGGCACCTGTTACATATGAAGTGAGCAAAAACACACTAGCATTTTCTATATGCGTAATGAGGAAACCTGCATAGGTTAGAGGGCCTTTTATGCTCATTTAAAAGTCAGGCAAGTTGTCTGTAAAGCATTTTTCAAACAATTTGGAGAGCACTGCGATCCCATGATGATCCCATGCTCCTTAGTGTTGTCTGTTGGCATTGACAGTCTCGCATGGTCATATATCAGTATTTTTGCTTTAGCTTTTCTTTGAATAAGAGAAATTTAAATGCATTTAGACAATACATACTGTAAGCTGTTTACATACACTATATTTAAGAGATTCAATATTAGAGTTGTTGTTTTTTTCTTTAAACACTACAGAGTGCAAATCAGGTTCTCCACAATAGATTGAGTATTAAGCAGTTCTTCAGAAAATGAGGGGGGAAGAAGAAAAGCCCAAGTGAATAAAACATTGAAACTATTCCCCTTTGAAAATAAATTCTAAAATGATGCGGAATGTGAAATAAGCTTTAAACATAGGTGATCCGAGTTTATAGTGAGAAACAAAAAGTAGTCCTTCATGAAATAAAGGTTACAAGAACATGTGCCTGTTTCCCCTGTTATAAACTGAGAAGTGGGTAGAGACGATGTTTCGGTACGAAAATAGGCGGCTACAGGATCAGCTTTCCGTCTCACATGCTGTACCCAAAGCCGGGCTGTGGCTGCCCGTAGGCTGGTGCAGTGTAACCATAGCCAAAAGGCGCCTGGGGAGGGACTGCAACGCTGGGTCCTGCTGTCAGCATCAGCTGGGGCTGACCTACAGAAGAGAAGAGAGAGGGCAGGGCGGGGGCGAGGAGGCAGGAGAGACTGTTAGCACCACAGGACAGCCACACCCCCGACCCCGACTGCAGTAGCATAACCGCAACTTGGAATGAATTTTGGGGGGGCACTTCTGACTGACTGTCTCAATTTCAGCATGGCAGTCACCCTAGGAAGGGTCCTGCCTAAAAAGCCAACAAAAACCATGCAGGGCCGAGGGCCAGAACTATAAAAGTAATGATGTTACGTCACACGTCACTTAAAGCAATATGCACATGCGCGCTCGACATGCTCAGGCAGCACATTCACCAATAAGCCCATCACCACCACATGGTGTCTGCACATTTTATCTGGTGACAATACAATAAGCACAGGAAAACAACTTTTTAAGATACATTTTAACACAACTGAACTTTTAAAGTTAAGGTTTAAATTCTTGATTTAGATGTATCTAAATGGTAACAAAACCAAGTATCCAGTACCAAAAAGAAAACGTTAAAGACATATTCAAATATGCATTAGGTGTGAAATACATTAGAGGATACAACCTCTTTCAAATACTAAGCTAACACCCTCATGAAGTCTAAACAGTTACTGTACCAAGGACCTAACACCTCTCCCTACCTCCTGCAAAAGAAGTACTCTTAATCTCCCTCTCTAATGTAAATCCAGAGTAGTACTTCTCCCACAAGTGACCTAATGTCTCTCTTTCAGTGAATAAAAACCCAAACTGTTTTCAGTGAATGAACTCTAGGAACCAGCAGTTTGTTAAAAAAACCACTTCTAACTTTGATATTGAAATCTACCTTGAAATTTCAACCCCACTTTTTTTTTCTAAACAACATAAGCATGTTGTTTTTTCATTAAGCTTCTCAGTTTCTTCAGATCACAATGGAATCATGAGAAAACAAGAACAATAAAGAAAAACCCCATGAGTGTGCAAATCTCTAATAAAGAACAGAGAACTTCGAGGCAATGGGGGGCAGGAGGCGGCTGCCTGACAAAGTGCCAGAGTAGTTCTTTCTAACATCATGCTTCTCCACAGCCAGCTGGCCAGGACCGGGGTGTGTGCGGGTATGTGGGTGTGTGGTACACGGGGTGGAAGGGTGAGAAGGTGGCACTGTCAACAGCTGTCTTTGGCTCAACCCCATTGTCAACTGCTTACAAGGACTATCCATTTAAACACCCTGAAGAGAAGCCAAATTCAGTAGCTTCCCCCAATTATTATACCTACTCTGTTTCTACCTTGTTTCTTATCACAAATATGTCAAACATCTTGTTCCCATCTCTAAGAATCTACTTTACGTTCTCCAACTTTATCAAAACTACCCTGTCCTCTAAATTCCCAAAGTCCTTTTTATGTAAAGTAAAAAAATGGAAATAATGCCACAATAGATTTGTTTACTATCATTTCCTTTAACAGGTTGAGATACAATAGTTGTAGTTGTATACCTTCCTCCCAACACCACCTGGTTAAAATGCTATACCTACACCCTTCAAATTCACTACTCAAATCACTCTGTTCTCCGAGAGAGAGATGGAAAGGGGAAGGATTTCAGAAAGGCACAAGAAAACATTAAATTGCCTTAAATATTCAGAGTCTGAAGATCCTCTCTGGACAATCTTCAAATGGAAACTACTCAGTTATCTGTCTCAGTCCCAATTTAAAGAGATGTGCTACTTCTGTAAAGCATGCTTAAGATGCCTATGGCATGTTCTCTCACCTTCTGCACTTTTGAAAATTTAGTTCACCAATAATTCTTTATCAGTAACTCATGATCAGGCCACAGATAAATCAGGTTCTGATCTCAAGAAACTGTTTTTGAGATTATCTTTGTGTTTAAAATTATCTTAGGGAATAAGGTCAATGCCTGTTCTAAGGTTGTTTTCCAAAAAAAAAATGACAGTAGAGGCTTATTCCTTAACTTACTGAGCCTTTTGCACTTTAGAATGAACTGTTTGTCTATTATATTTCTGAGGTTAAGCAGAGAAAAGAGATTACCATAAACAATAGGTTGTGTCTCTGTAGCTTGTTCTTCCTCTTTTCTCAGTGATTCTGAAGCATCTAATTTATCCACCTAGAGGAAAACAGGTAATGGTAATTAGAACCTCAAAAGTATTATAAACCTAGATTTATGGCAGAAAGTGGAAAAGCCTTAGTATGTTAAATTTTGTCAAAATAAAACAGACTAGAGTAGAAAGAACATTCTCAGGCCCCTTCAATTCAATGGCAATGTTCATACTTCAGTCAAGGTGATTTTTAGCACTGTCATTATAAACCCTCAGGAAGGAGGGATTTATAAATGCCACAAAAGCTCACGCCAGGCTAAAACTGGGCATGCTAGGATGCAGCCAGCCTGAGGGAGGGAGATAACCAGAAGGAACCACTTTCTCTGATGAAGTTTTAGCCCTATGAAAGGTAACAATGATGAACTCATGACTGGACAAGACTTCCTTCCCCAAAGGAAATGGTATTCAAAAAAGTGAAGTAAGTCTTGTGACTAGATAAGTATGTCTGCAGAACCAACTATCTTTTTTGCCAACTGTGCACAGTTTCTGTCAATATTGATTATGTGCGGGCTGAAGTTTAAGATTCAAGTGGCTCCATATTTAATCTTTTTTATATAAAGACAGGCTGCATGTGTTAACGCTCTGTTTTCTAAGTAACCAAGGAATGCCTGATTTTCCCCCAACTTCTTAGAGAAAGAAATGTTTACCTTTTAATTAAGCCCAAGAAGTAAATGACTGTTATACACTAGTTATTCTAAATAAAAGTGGATAGTATCAGACAAATAATACTCTAGAGGAGTCCAAACATATTAGTGAAAGAAAAGAGCTGGAATACATATATCCTTCCCTAACTAGTTGTGTCACCTTGGCAAACCACTGCACTGACACTCAAATTTCCTTGTCTATATAGTGAGTCAGCTGAATGAGAAAATCTACAAAGCTCCTTCTAGCATTAGCATGACTTGGAATCTAGAATTCTGTGAAGGATTGGGGAGGATGGCAGCAGGACACAGACTAGGAAATCTCCCCCATACCACTTCCATTTGCCTTTAAACTGTGCTGTATCTGTCTTTTAGACTATATAGTCTTGTCACTGGTATAGCATTACACTTGATGTAAAACTAAATTTCAAATTTCAATGTTATCTATTACTAGAGGGTTGCAAAGTCCTAGGGGTGCTGAGATGGGGAGGCAGAGTGCAGAACTTTTTTATGAGTGTTCACTCCATGTCCTTCAAAAAGGCAAATAGTGAAAAATCACTCACAAAAAAAGACATGCAAGACTTCAGTGAAAAGGCTTTAATAAAGACTTGGTCCCAGAAAGGTTAAAGGAGCACCTAGTTTCTATTTGCAACTATTTTAAAAACAGTGTTTCAATCCTACACAGGCCATTAAGGTTAGGACAGTATTTTACATGTATTTTTATTGTTTTATAGTGAGTATCTTAAATGTGGGTCTAATCCACCCTAATTTGTCAGGGAGCAAAATGTGAGAAAAGTGAAATGAGTCAGACTCTAGACACCTTCAGATAAAACGTGGTTTTTCTACCCTGGGAAGATAGATTATTAGTTTGCTTCTGTATTTCATTTTTTAAATTTTATAACCTAAGGGCTCATGTGTTAAAATCACCCCACTATCAAATTAAAGACTACTATGGAGTATATGTACCACAAGAAACACTCACTGTTTGGCACCCGAACTTAAAAACAAAATCACTACAGCTCTCTAATTTAAAGTACAATCTGTGCCACCAAGGACAGTCAGATGGGGTTCTGCTAAGTATCCAAGAGTGAGCTAAAGAAGTTATTTTTTAAAAGTACATGGATAAATGTACATTAATAACTTCTAAGAAGAAAAATCAAACAAAAAAACCCACTGAATAATACAATGCCAGACTTTCAAGGAAAAGATTCTAAAGTGAACATGTGTTTAAAAGTTAATGTCTGAGTCGGATGTTGAAGACAGAAGTCTGTTAAAGATTTAGAAGAGCTGGCAATGTCATAATGCCCAGGCACAGACATAGGCAGGCTGGGCATGGAGACAAAACAAAAAGTAACAACTATGACGGAGGAGCATCATGCTAGGCAAACACTGATTTTTCTATTTCATGGGACAGCCTCTGGCTCAGCAATACCCAATTATTGTTTCCAATGACCCAATTTGGACTCCTCCAAACAGAAAAGCAGAGAAGGCTTTTATGAACACAAGCTTTTGTTAAGAGCTGTAACTAAAGTTTCTGATCCTTGGATTAAAAAAAGAAAAATTACAGGTAAACATGTCACTGAGTTCAGTTCCATCTGTACTATTGAAAATTCATGATAATGTAAAAGGCTTTTCCACAAAGACTGCAATATGCTGAAGAGGAAAAGTTAACATGCAGTCAGTTATTTTGGTGTATGTGTGCATGAAAAAAAGGCAAAAGTACTGAAGCAAGAAGTGAGATCTGAAGATGACTGTTGCTATACAGGCTCTCAAGAAACACACACAGCCCACAGCAATGCTTTAAGAGTTTCGAAAGTAGTATGATGTAATTGCAATGACTGTTGTACATGCTTGATTTAAAACAACGCATAACACTGCAGTTCAATTACCTATTTTTCACACACACGCTTTCTAACTGCCTTGCTTACTAGCTGCTGAAGGGCCTCACACACAATGCATTTTACTCAGGTTTGCCCTAAGTTCCAATGGTGACTCTGGTTTGGTTCAACATAATTCCAAGGCACTGTTCCCCCCTCCAAATTATTTTAAATTGTTTTAACTGTCCTTTACCTTCCCACCCTTTTCTCACCATAATTTGTTACCAGACACAAGTTTGTAAGTTTGTTTCATTTATACTGGGATGGAGATAAGCCAATGAAGGAAGCAGCAACCAAAAGGTGCCTAAATTTGACTTTGGACAAGCCAAAGGGATGAGTAACAGCAAATTTGCAGCTTCAGAGATGTACCTTATTATAGAAAGCAGAAGTTAATATGGTTCCATATTTTACAGAAATAATCCATGTTGCTTAGCAACAATTATAGCAAGCTAATCTGATGATTGTAAAAGTTTTGATTTCTCTTGAAAATGAACTAGCACCATAAGAACTGGACACCTGGAGAAACATGAGGAAAGTCTCTTCGGAAGCAGCTAGTATCTCTTGTATCTACTTTCAGCAAAAAATTAGTAAGAATCAAGAGATCAGAAACTGGATCACAGTCCTTCATTACCAAAAAAAAACCAAAAACAAAAACAAAAAACCCCAAAAAGCCTTTTAGGGCATATACATACATATTTAAATTCAACAACTGTCAGGCACGCTCACAAAATAATACCAGAGGCTGTTTAATTTTACTTAGAATATTGATAAATCCTATTATGGTCCAGATACCCTGACAGGGAAGAGAAATCTCCTGAAACTTTGGAATTAATATGGAAACTCAACATGCTCAGTTTTTAATAATATAGTTAAGAGAGACTGTGAACCAACTACTGATTAGCCTCCTGCCCTTCCTAAAGCCTATTAGCCGATTAGTAGCAAACATCTACTAATGTCCTAGAGCTCTATTATAGTTATATTTTAAGGGACTTGCAGAGGCTTTAGTGAAAATTTATTGGGGGAAAAAGCAGAAGCAGCAGTGTAGAAAAGGAAGGAAAAAAAATCATGCAAATTCCTTAGACTTAGTCCTCCAGACTTAAAGATGGAAAAGAATCAACTTTCACCTTTTCCTTTATTGCATCAACCTGCAAAGGAATTCAGAAGGTGCAGCTTAGAAAAAAATCAAATTCCATATTGAGCATAAAAAGGTAGAATCAGCAACAAAGGTTTAGGGGAGAAACATCTAACCACTAAAAAAGGTATGAGAGAAGTGAAAATAAAGGGCATACTGGAAGCAAAACTCAGAATTTTTTTTTTTAACTTCAGAGTTTATTGCAGAAGAATTTATGCTAGAGTCAAGTGTGAAAGAAAGCAGCTTAATCGCTAGTAAAATTTACAGCACTTCGGTTAACAGCAGCTTAGAGCCAGGTCTCACAAGTTGGCATTATGCATAAGAAAAGAAGCTATTCTCATCTGTGGCTAAGATAAGGCAACTTTCTTTTACCTCTTACACTGGATTTAAGCAGTTTCTACACAGAAAAATGTTAATTCTCAAAAAAACTGTAACTTAACACAATGATATCTAATTCTGGATGGCAGCCCAAGGAAATGCTCAGTCACACTGGGGGTTGTTAGTAGTGCACCTCCCACCCCGACAACCGCCTTTAACTCGACATGCTGAAAAGACCAGATGAGAAACTGACTTTAATAAGCATGTTTTGCTTTGGCAAAACGGATCCTTTAGGACCATTTTAAAATGCTCCACAGCAGGACAGGGTAAAAACATCCTAACATCAAAAACAGATACTAAGAAGAATAAGTTAATTTTATAAGATGATTATACCCTCAGCTTGTTTAATGCACTTTTAGGAAATGTGTCATTAATTGTTAACCTCCTGTAATATTTCTTAATAAGGGGTTAAACTATCAAAATATTGAGAAGATTAACAGGACATTAAGAATACAGCTGTAGCGTTCCCATGGGAAACAGGCATACATATTAAAGTCAAGAACCAACCAAAGATGATACTAAGAAGAATAAGTTAATTTTATAAGATGATTATACCCTCAGCTTGTTTAATGCACTTTTAGGAAATGTGTCATTAATTGTTAACCTCCTGTAATATTTCTTAATAAGGGGTTAAACTATCAAAATATTGAGAAGATTAACAGGACATTAAGAATACAGCTGTAGCGTTCCCATGGGAAACAGGCATACATATTAAAGTCAAGAACCAACCAAAGAGAAGGGAATCTACACTACAAAGTAATGGTCATCTGAGTTACAAGAATTGATTTGAGGAAGACATTATTTTGACACAAAATGTTTCTATCAAACGTTTAAAAAAAAACAAAAGACAGAAACCCATACAATATGGACGTAATACTACGTGCCCCTCAGAAATACATTCTGTGATATTCTGAGTGTAAACATTCTGCCAAGATATGTCTGAGTTACCTTTCCATTCAATGTCATTTGTCAGGTATTAAAAACTACTGGAGAATAGGAATATTTTATGATCAACTAAATTAATTATACTAGAGAAAACCTTTGAAAACAAAGTCTATACATGAAATTCTACATATCCTCAGGCTGATTAGTTCTCAGAGGCGCCGTTACCTTTGTCAAGTACTCCTTCATGACTTGGATGAAATAGGGCATGGCGAAATCCATGATGTTGTGCCTCCATGCAGTTTCCAAGACAACATCTGGCCTTAACAGATCATAACAAGTAAAGAGACATGCTCCAAAGCACTCTCTTTTTTCTTCCTGCAAAAACCACTGTAGGAGCTCTTCAGCCAATTCAGTATCTTTAGATTCAGAGGCATACTGCATTGCATCCTATTTAAAGGAAAGGAAGAAAGTCAAACATTAAATTCAAATATGATGAACTGATAAATAACGCAACAGGGGAAAAAAACTCCCAGTTGTATCATTTAAATTAAGGGTTTCCTGAAAGAAAAGGAAAAGACAGAGGAAAGCATTCTCTTTTTACAGAGAGGTCTGACAGAAGCATATGACAGCCTCCAACATTAAGAAGTGACATAATTATCATCTCAACTGGGTGCTTAAAGGCAATTCCCGTATTTGCAAAAACTAATACCTTTATAGACCATAATCACTTCTAATATGCCATCTTAGGACTCACACAGATCATCTAGTTCTTGGCTTAATAGCCCCACCCCACCATCTTTCTTCACCTTGTACAGGCTATCTTTCTTGCACAGCTCTACACTCTGTTTCCAGCGATTATTGCCTTTGAAGAGGTAAGCAGCAATTCTTCTGAACTCAATGAGTTCATGCTTTTCCAAACGCTGAGCAAGTGAGATATTGTCAAAGTTGTCATAAGCATCTATCGATGTTCTCAGAGCCTTAAAAAATAAAACAAAGCCACTGAAATGCCAAACCAGTATTTCATTTTAAATTTTATGTTCCATCATTCTTGATCAATGAGCCATTATTGTACATGACTGACTGCATGTAATGTGATCAATATCTTGCAGGATCAATGTTTAATAAGACTTGATCAATCAGTCATTATTGTAATTAAGATAGCCTAGATTCAAGAATCAAACCATAAAGTTGTACTATGAACAAGTATCAACACTGCTCAATCTAAAAATTGTTTAACAATAAGGTCCTTGAAGGCACTATAAAATTTCTAGGGAACAGTTTTCTCCAAGGTTTTCGGTATCAAGGACTAACTTGAATGGTTATGAAACTGCAAAGATTTGTAATTTGGAGGGTAAGATTTTATGCCCTAGGGAAACTCCTGATACAATTCAACAGGGTATTCAGTCATAGAGATCAGCACTGGATCTGCACCTGAAAGAAAACCATATTGACAAGAAGAGAAAGAAAAGGCAATTTAGCTTAACCTTAACTTTTTTACATTTCTGCAAAATTCTTCACAAAGGAAACCTTACTAAAAGACAGGTACTGATAAGCTATTGGGCAAGAAAAACAGTGAATAAAAAAGTTAATACCATATAAGGTTTATGAACTAGTTTAAGAGATCAAAAACTTTTCAACTCAATCTACAATCTAGATGTTTACAGATGAAGTAACCATATTATTTTTCTAAAGCATTAACTTGGACTCTGCAAACTTGGCATTTAATTAGGAGACATCATGTTTATCAATCCTGAAAACCTGACTAAATTTAGATCCAAGGCATACAAGTATCTACTGTTTACAGTCCTAAGGGATGATAGGCTTTTTTAATTGCAAAACATACCAACTTTACAATTTTGAGAATTGTAAATTTTGAAAAAAATAAATAAATTTTGTGAATTTTGAGAATATGTGCAAGAACCAAAATGTTTTACCTGATAATCTTCTTCTGTAATAAAGAGGTTGTTCAGTGATTCATTCACAGATTTATTGTTGTGGTTCTGAACTGAACGCAAATAGGGTTTCACCAGTGGTAGCTGTTTAACCTTTAAAATAAGAGTGTGTTACAAATGTAGTACATTGCTAATGGACAAAGTTATCCAAGAATGTCTTTAGTTTCTTGCTATAAATTTTTGAGGTTTTAAAAATTATTACCTTGCTGAAATAATTGACTGCACGAGTATGATCCAACCGTGGAGACAGCACCATCAGCAAATCATTTAACAACAGTGGCTTGAATTCTAAGTAGAATTGTATTGCTCTGTAGTATAGCTCCACATTGGCAACCTAAGATAGCAAAAATCCATATATGAGGTACAGTTATTTCCTCATGAGCTTCCTCCTTCTAAAGACTATCTTCTAAAGAAGGTACACACCTTGGTAATGATGTCTTTGAACTGCCCTTCTTTCCAGGCATCAGTGGGATGATTCATCATGGTAATGATGGCATTATCGTATTCTTCGTATTTGTCATACAAAAACACCAATTCTGCCCAAAGATGGGCTTGTTCTGCAGCTCTTAGCACCTGCACAAGGAAGATTTAATTGCTTTAGATACGGGTCTCTAATTCTAGTTAATAGAAAAAAAAAATTTTTTTTTAAATGAAAACTGAAGTATTAGTATTAGCTATAGAGTTGCCTTACAATGAAAGGTTAGTTACCTTAGGAATATTCACTCTGGACCAGAACAGCTCCAGGTGCTCCCTCATTTTCTGTGGCTTAAACTTAGAATACAGAATAGCTAATTCGGTGAACATCCCCATGTGAGCTCGCTCAAGTCCCAGTGCTGCTTCCAACATGGTTATCAGCTCTTCAAAATACCCACGATCCTAAATAAGAGAAAAATGCAATTAAAGATGAGAATATCAGTGACAAAAGATCTCAGTTAACATAAAAGACTTCAATGCATTACCTGATAGTAGTTGATAAGTTCCTCCAACTCGTCTGCATGTACGACAATATGAAGCCCACACATCTGAGCGAGACGGAACTCCTTCCCATCTACACAGGCAAAGCAGACCTACAATTTAAAAAATTTCAATTATGTGAACTCAAGTGTAACATGGCTGGTTGATTAATCAGTTTAAAGAATATTCCTAAATAGCATCTTAATTCATCAATCAAACTGTCATTTAGATTACCTCTTTCCATGTTCGAGTACTGTTGGCTTTCCTAGCTCCATCAACAGCTGCCTGATATTCACCCAGGTGAACCAGAGTGGATGCCAAGCGTCCAAAATTGGAAACATTATTGTACAACAACTTAGCAGCATCATACATTTTTTCATCATAACAACGGTCACCAACCTGAAAAAAACACAAACCATTTTCAGTAAGCCGAAACTCAGTCTTTCCAAAGTTAGGACTCAATTTAATATGAAGAAACAACATTTTCTCAGTAACATATTTCCTTAGAAACTTTCAGTTGTCATGTGTTGATCCTAATAAGCTAGTAAAGTTACCCAACTATTTTTACACTCCTTAAAAAAATAATCTGAATGAGAAACTCACTTGCTGGATATGAGCATTATTTGGCCCATTGATGAACTCTTCCAACTCTGCTAGGCGGTTTGTTTTAGCCAGTGCAAAAATCAATTCTGTCTCCACATAGGACTCACGAGCCTTCTTGCGGGCCATCTGCAAGTACTTCACCAGCTCTTCCCAGTTTCCTAGGTACAGAAAAACAAATGAATAAATCCAAACACTAACATATCAACATCTATCTTCTCGTTGAAGTAAATGAGAACTGCTATTAATTTCCTTTTCAAAGAAACAGTATAGAGAATAACAAATGTAAACTGTGAAAGGTATAAAAATAGTGAAACTCCTATTAATGCCTCTGTCTTATTACTGACCAAATGAAGAGCTGAATTTCTCTTCTCCTTAGAGATATCAGATTAGAACTAGATCAGAATCTAATGAGACTTCAAAACAGAAAATTAAACTTCCCCATAGAGCTTAGTTCATAAAACACAGCCTCTCTTTATCTGCACTAAGGAAGAGGGCAAACCACCAGACAGTCTCTAGCTCCAACACAATGCAGAACGGACATAAAACTTAATGCTTAGCTTAGGCACATTTTCTGGCAAACACATAAAGGTGAGAAGTCATACCACTAGTATTGGCGGCCTGAACAACTTCCATGTAGGATGAAGGATCATCTGCTTTGATATAAGAATCAATGGCTTCTTTCACCATTCCTTTCTGCAACTGGGCTTTTGCGAGCTGACTCCAGACTGCCGGTTCATTGCAGCGTTCAGCAAACTCATATGCCCGATCCAAGTTTCCAATATGTTCGATCAAGACCTAGGCAACCAATTCTTCATCAGTTATGTAACAATGAATCTTACCATGTAGCAATTACATTTAAACGGTTAGGATTTTATTGCTCTTCTATTACCACAGCAATAAATTATGCCCTTTCTCAGAGGACAATGAATACACTGAACCAAGAGAAGGCGTTACACAGGAAATCAGCTCAGGTAATGTGAAGGTTTACCTGTACTGCTGAGGTATTGACATCAAATTTCCGGAAAATGGCAAATGCTTCTTCAAAGAGCTCATTGCTGATGGCGATGTTGGCAATATCTGGGGCATCATAATTATCCAGGCGGTTAATGTACTCCATAACACGGGTACGGTCAGCCTTGATTGCAGTGAGGATGAGGAGGTTTTGCAGGTTCCTTTAAGAAAGAAACATTTGAATGTAATATTTGAAAAGCTCATTAGTCATAACAAACACTGTAGCTATTAAGTATTCCGTCTCGGGAGAGAGGGTCACAAGAGGGTATTAGAAGAGTGAAAATTAAGACAACATTCTCTAACATTTGTCTCTTTGTTCCTTTCCCAAACTGACAGGCCATAATTAAAGACTGACTATAAAGAGCCAGGAAACCCTCTCACAGCATACCTGTGTTCACTGAATACAGAGTTATCAAGGACAATTTTCTCCAGCAGTTCAATGAGTTCATTAGGAAGGTCTGCAGTCATAAAGGCCTTGACAGTTACTGACACTTCCTCAGGGTCCTGAGTTTCAGACAAGGCTGTCTGTACAACCTGCAGAGGATATACAAAGAATAAGTACTGAGAGTCCAGGTGGTTTTGATGATATTATCTAATAAGAATAAGCTGGCCTCTCAGTAGAAAATGAAACAGGTCGAGAAGAAGGAATGAGATAAAATACCTTTAATTTACCACCCAAAGATCTTTCTACCTAAGTCCACATATATCCGCAACGTGTACTTCCAATTTTTTTGTTGTGGGAGGTAGGGGTGCCTACTCGTATAATTTCTATCTTTTCCCTGATTAAAAATTATTCCTAATAACCACTCCTCATTATCACTTTAATGGTCACATAAAGTTCAACCATATAAAGGTGGCATTATATACTCAGTAATTCTTCTGTTTATGGCTATTTGCACGGCTCCTAGATGAAGCAATGAGTATTTGCTCTAGGAAGCTTTGTATCAATTTGGGAATTTTCCTTAGAAATGCTTCCTAGGAGAGGAATGAAAAATTGATATTCTTCAATTTACTCTCTTCCATATTCACACTTCTATTAATAATTTAAGAACCATTATTAACAACCTTCAATTTTTAAGGTTTTAAAAAATGTTTTCATTTATTTATATAGCTATAAACTCGCATCTTCTTTACTTACTATTGAGACTTACTTAACATTTATCTACTAGATCATTCACCAGTCTTTATCCTTTGCTGATTTACCCTTGTCTTGAATGTTTCCACTCAATTTAGTTACTTCTCAGGTATTTTTAACAGTAATTCTTACTAATTTTATTAAATGTTTAATTTACTGGTATCCTTTTAGCTATGATGAGTTGAGGGAGTCTAATGTAATTAAATTCCCTCCTTGGGGATGTATTTTCTTGGAGAAGATATACTTCATTTTCGTTAACATATATATATATATATATTCGCCAGTTTTCTTGCCTGGAGAATCCCCATGGGCAGAGGAGCCTGGCTGGCTACAGTCCATGGGGTCGCAAAGAGTTGGACCGACTGAGTGACTGAACACTAGAGGAGTGAAGAATGTAAACAAATTATAATTATGCTTGAAATTCTGACTGTACAGGCATTTTGAGGAAAACAAACCACAGAACCCCAAAAAGCAATGTCTCCCAGGCGCTGGGGTCCCCGGGTCAGGAGAGGATCTCAAGAAGACAGAGCTGGGGGCCTGTGCCTACCTGGGTTTGGTGCCCTCCTCAGTGGAAAAGCTCTCTGAAAGTCAGCCCTCAGCAGAAGACACCAGGCACGGTTCTTGAGAGGCTCTGACCCGGCGGACTAAAGAAGGGAGCGACGTACATCTCTGAGCGTCCTGAGAGGGGGAGATCTTGTTAAGCTGTAGCTTACACTTTGTTAAATATGAGGAGAAAGTGCAAGCAACGCCATAGGGATGCTGGGAAAGAAAAGCCAAAGGAGCGTCGGTAGCTAACGCACAAAAGGAGGGGAGACATGCTCACCTACGTCAGCCTTCCCGTTAGAAGCTGCTGCTGCTGTAGGCAAGAATACTGGAGTGGGCTGCCATGTCCTTCTCTGGGGGTCTTCCCGACCCAGGGATGGAACCTGTGTCTCCTGCATTGCAGACAGACACTTTACCATCTGAGCACCAGGGAAACCCGTGGGTCAGCAGTGCAAGTTTATTGAAGCCTTTCTCGTACTAGATGCAGCTCAGCAGGATTTTACACGATTGTACATTTGTTTCTTGATCTAATTTGAAAAGACAGGATTAGCTTCCAAATTAAAATGGAGACTACAATGCGCGAGACCTGGGTTCGATCCCTGGGTCGGGAAGATCCTCTGGAGAAGGAAATGGCAACCCACTCCAGGACTCTTGCCTGGAAAGTCCCATGGATGGAAGAGCCTGGTAGGCTAAGTCCGTGGGGTCGCAAAGAGCTGGACACGACTGAGCGACTTCACCTTAGACGCCTTTAGTAATAAGTACACTAGCACTTGAACTGGAGAAAGAAATGGCACCCCACTCCAGTATTCTTGCCTGGAGAATCCCAGGGATGGGGGAGCCTGGTGGGCTGCAGTCCATGGGGTCGCTAACAGTCGGACAGACTGAGCGACTTCACTTTCACTTTTCTCTTTCATGCATTGGAGAAGGAAGTGGCAACCCACTCCAGTATTCTTGCCTGGAGAATCCCAGGGATGGGGGAGCCTGGTGGGCTGCCGTCTATGGGGTCACACAGTCGGATACGACTGAAGTGACTTAGCAGCAGCAGCAGCACTTGAACATTGGATTTACTGTTGAAACAGTGCAGCGTTCACTCGGTCCTGTCTGTAGCATGTTAGCTTCTGGGATATTCACAGTGTGGGCTGGGAAGGACCCAGGCCGGGCAGCTGGCAGCGGGAACAGAAATGGGAAGCCAGGTCCCACAGCCCAGAAAAAGAAATCGTGGAATTCAGAGGCTTAACGGCAGGAGCAGAGCTTTCTGCTGCAAGTCTGCTCCTCCAAGCTGCTTTCAAAAATGAGTTTCACCCTGGTTTTCATGTATATGCCCCCTTGGGCTGCCGTCTATGGGGTCACACAGAGTCGGACACGACTGAAGTGACTTAGCAGCAGCAGCATTTTACTCTACTGGCCTTTTATTCATGCACCAGGATGCAATTTTTAATTACAGAGGTTTTGTAATGTGCTTTAACATCTGGTAAGGCTAGTCCACCTTCAGAGCTTTCTTTCAGTGTTCATTTTCCCATGTGTATATGCATACATATGTTCATATGTATATGAATTTGTATGTTCACAGATGCATTCTTTCCCAGCTCTGATCACTCAAAGATCCTAGAAGGAAATACACTGTAGAGTCTAGATCTGGGTTTCTAATAGCACTCCCCACTGAACAAAATCAAAGTTCCTCAAAAAAATGAATGATCCATGGCAGGAGAGGGTATAAAATGAGCATGAATGTATGAGAACATACGTGATAAAACCGGGGGCGTAAATGTCAATGAGTGAATATAAACGTAATCAACTACTTTGGCCAGTTTAAGTTCGTAATTATGAGCAGTTTTTTAAAAAAAAGCATGTACCTTCCAAAAATGCTTCATATTACCTAAAACCACTCTGAAACTCTCAAGATTCACTAGTCTAACATTATGTAACAGGTTTTAAAAATGCTGTCTTCTCTACATGTCAGCCGGCAGTACTCACATTGATAAGCTCCAGATCACACTGGCCACGCTCATAAGCAACACAGGCCAGATGCGGATCTCTCTTCTCACAATACTTTCCAACAACACGACTGTCATAGTAAGGATTTTCCCGAAGAAACCGCTCTGGATTGTTATTACTGTCTATGTAGATTTTGGCTAATGCATTATGAGTAGCAGGCTCTTCACAGCCCTCATGAATTCTGGCCTCCAGCCAAGGCAGAAGCAGTTTCAATCTAGTAAAAAAATAAAACAGGAAAAGAAACACACAAAAAACCCACATATACATATACTATATTATAAATAGCACACTCTTGACATGCTATGTACCTTATGGTCTATAAAGTGCTTTCCCATACCCTATTTTGAATTCTCAACATTTCTATCAGAAACTGAGAAATTAAGACTCAGAGATGGTTAAAGGATTTGTCCAATGTTACACAGAAGGTATATAAGACTGTCCGTCATACTCCCAGACCTATCTGCTACATTTTCTAGACAGGATATGGAGAGAAGAAACTACAGATTCACAGATTATTCTTTTTTATATGGGGCAAATGGCTGGACTTCTGAGTAATGTTGTTTAGGAGTAGGACAGAGATGTGGTATGAGAGAACAAGCCACATTATCTGAGGTTCCTTTTAATTTTACCACAATTAACATGCGACAATTACATATAGCAAAAAGAAGCAATACCGTGAACACATACTGGGAACAAACTCTGGTAAAATTCTAGCAGTCATAAAATCAATCACTCCACCAAGGGCCATGGTTTTGCTAAGTTATAGCTTATTTTCCAATGGTTCAGATGACCAACACTCTTACCATGGTTTAAATAACATGTTAAATAGTTACAAGAAATCCACGGAAAGAGGCACCTGGTAGGCTATAGTCCATGGTGTCACAGAAGAGTTGGATACGACTTAGCAACTACACAATAATCACTTTAAATCAGTCTCAAGGTTTAAAAAAATAAAAATCAGCATTATATTCTACGTCTCCATTGTCCTTAAGTGCAGAATTTTTCAAACATTTTCTGAAACATTTAGCTTGAAACATTTAGATATAAATTGTTATAAATTACCATTAGTAGAAGACTTGTACCAACTCAGGTTAAAATTAAACCCTATTCTTGAGATGGTTTCGTTGCTAGAGGAACTTCCTGCTTAACTTCATTACTTCTCACTAACCTCATTTACTACATCAGCACTTTGTGAACACACAATGTCCTGGCTAAAAAAAGACTTCATGACGTTAAGTATCAGAAGCACTCATATTATTTTTTCTTCTGTTGGAAATTCCTAACTCATATTACATCAAGGTTCAACTTAAAAACAAGTTTAACCCAGAGTTACACAGGGAATGCTTTTCTCTTGTTATACTTGATAATTTACTAGAGAGAAGTTAGTTACTAGGTATCATATCTAAAAGGAGGCTTTTTACATATGGTTTTAACTATGTAAAAACCATAGCTATGTGGTTTGACTTAATGTAATTATAAACATGCAAAAAGAAGGTGAACGCTCATTACTAGAGAAATGCAAATCAAAACCACAGCGAGACATCATCTCACATTGATCAGAATGGCTGCCATCAAAAAGTCTACAAACAATTAATGTTGGAGAGGGTGTGGAGAAAAGGGAACCCTCTTACACTGCTGGTAGGAATGCCAACTGGTACAGCCACTATAGAGAACAGTGTGGAGATTCCTTAAAAAACTGTAAATAGAACTGCCATATGACCCAGCCATCCCACCGGTGGGCATACACATCAAGAAAACCAGAATTGAAAGAGACACATGTACCCCAATGTTCATTGCAGCACTGTTTACCATAGCTAGGACATGGACGCAACCTAGATGTCTATGGGCGGACGAATGGATAAGGAAGCTGGTGCTCTGGGACAATCCAGAGGGATAAGGTGGGGATGGAGTTGGGAGGGGGGTTCAGGAAGGGGACTCACATGTGTACCCATGGGTGATTCATGTCAATGTATGGCAAAAACCACCACAATACTGTAAAGAAATTATCCTCCAATTAAAATTAATTAATCAAAAAAGGTGAATGACTAGATTAATAGATATTCTATATGACAGCCGTATACAGCAAGTTAGAGCTAGCTTATCACTTCTAAATTAGGAATCTCTAGAGAATTAAGATCCACGAGTATTGAGTAGTTTTAGGCAACTGACAGGTTATACTTCTACTTAATACCATGCTAGGAGAGACTAATAATTTCCTACTTGTGAATATTAAAATAGTACTACACCTGTTTCTTTTTTCAACCTCAGCAACAAGCTCATCAGTAGAGAATTGACCTCTTACAACAAGAATCAAATTTTTAATGACATCTTCAGAGCAATCAACATCAAGTAATCCCCCAATAACCACAGGCAGTCGACTTGGATTCACCTATGGTTTAAAAAAAAAAAAGAATGTCATCATGTTACCAAGAAACAAAACTGAAAAGAGTTCTTAAAAAAAAAAAAAAAAGCAAAAAGCAAGAAAAACTCATTTTCCTCTTCAACCTGTTTTAAGTCAGTAATAAACGGATTCTAAATTTGAAACTAGACAAAGGAATTTAGTAGGAAGTCTGCCCTGGAAGTCTGCCTTATTTTCTCCTAAGGAGAAATAAGTCCAAAGAAGCAAAAGGAACAGAATGACTGTAAATATTATCTGGTAAAAAGGCCTCCGTCATAGCAAAACTGCCCTCTATTTCTGGAGTTAGAATGCAAAGTTTCTAATCCCTTTATTTAAGATGGTTTTAATACTGTGCTCTGGAGGCTATGGCCTCTACATGGATACCTCAGGGACTATCAGAGGTAAGGCGCAGGCCACTCAACTTTTCAACTACTGCAGTTCTGTTCTGTTTTACATACTTGGAATGCAGGTATGTAAAATTTTAATCCAAGAAAGGATTCTGCTGGGAAAAAAAAAATTGAAAGCCACTGTAGCACACCATTCTCACTGCACACAGGGTTTCAAAAGGATGAAGATGTCCAGTGTGAGAAGTACAATCTGTAAGATTATATTTTCAAGTTATCTAAGTTTTACTTACCTTCTGTACATATATTTCTATATACTTCTGAAGATTATTTCTATATAAATAGAGCACCAAATCATGGACAAAGTCAAATCGATCGCACACAATAATAAGTGGTAACTGATCTGTTAGCTTTGCTTCCTGGAGGGAAAGAAAAGAAACCTTAATTTTCTTCTTCTGTGAGGTTATCAGTGTAAAATGAGAATCAGTTCCACACTTGTGGGAAAGGTTCGCATAAACTTGGTTTTTCTTTTAAAGAAAGAAATGTCCCAATAGTTGGAGAGCATCTAACTCAGTTTCCATGAATTTTTATGAAGTAATATCCAGAGTCATAGCAAAATACCAGGTCCTTCCCACATATACCCTTTACAACAAAAGAGTAACAAGATCTGTAAGTCTCCAGCGGCACTGAGGATATAAAATCATCACACCGGGACTTTCGTTAATACCATCAGCTGAATTTGTAGTTGCTTTAAGAGCTAGACTCCATTGTCAAAATTAGGCATATATGGCTCACATTTGTTTCAAACTGATGACTTTCTAGAATACCCCTCCCCGTTCAAATCTATATGGCCAGCTTCTAATACTGTTACAATAAATCCTATAAGGAGCAGAATGATGGTGACAGCCATAAATTTAAATACACCACATGTTGCTATTAAAAAAAAAAAGTTTACAAAATAAAAAGCATTTAAATCATCTTTAAATTGCAAACTGCTTTTAACCATTACAAATATCAAGCTATAATCCTACTTACAGACTGACACAGATGTTACAGACAGGTAGGTAACACCTGTACTGGGCATTTACCTGATACATGTCCTGTTACATTCCAAAGACATAGGGTACAGCACAAAAAACAACAGTTTCCATCAGGAATTCATTTACACACAGTGAAACATTTCTCAATAAATGATTCCTCTATGACTGTCTACTGAAGGAGAACTAAGCAGGACAGGACTTTCCTCAATGACAGCCAAGGTAAGAATAAAATTCCTAAGTCTAGCACATATAAGCCACCCAATTATAAATAATTTGAAGACTGGTCTACAAAGTGTTCAGGGAACACTAAACCTTGGAGTTGTAAGAAATCCTGTAAAATAGTAATTAAAAAATCAAAATGGCTGTAAATCTGAAGTGAAGTCCAGCTGCAGATTTTTAACATCAAGGAAAGTCCTTTAGCACCATGGAAACTCTGTACTAACAGCTGCTACAATCATTTCTAAAAAGTGTTTGATCTACCTATGCAGAAGATTTTTTAATAGGGCAGATTTCTCCTATAAAACAAACATCAACACACTTAATCATTATCTTGTTTACCACATATATAAAGTACTACCTACTGTATTTTACCACTTAGGGATAAAACATACTTGGCAAGTAATCCAAGATTACTTAGGTATTCTAGTCTCATGCATGAGTGTTTAAGATTTCTACTGTGAAAGATAACTTATTTGTATTGGCGAAGAAATTTTAAATTTGAAAAAAGGAGAAAAATTGGGATACATTCTCAATTGCCTAAATTTGCATATGATTTCATATATAAAAACAATGCCATTAACACTTTATAATTTTACTTAAAGGTTGCTCCTTAGATACTATGATTAAGAGACATTAGGATCAAAATGGCAACTATATAAACAAATTCAGGTTTTCCTAAATACAAAGTTTGGATATATATCAGGGGACAAAGTAAGCATTCCCCAGAGACTTACATTCTGCTGGGAAGAGACAATGTTAAGTGTTATAAAGAAAAAGAGAACGAGATAAGGGGGTAGTGAGGACAGACAGGTTTTATTTTAGACAGGAGGAGGGTAATCTGAGACATCCTTCCTGTGACATTTGGTTAGAAATCTCTAAAAAGGTACAGAAGCAGGTCAGGAAGGTCTGTGAGGAAAATGGGAAAGGGCAAGCAAAGGCTCTGGGACAGAAGAGGTTTTGGGGAGTCACAGGAATAACAAGCAGGCCAGTGAGGTTGAAACAAAACCAGGAAAAGAAAAAAGATAGAAAATAAGATCAAAAGTAGCAAGAGGCATGGGTCTGAAGAACAGATTTATGTTTTCTATGCAAGATTAGAGTTCCACAAGTTTAGGGCACGAGTCAAGTAACAGTAACGACAAAATTTCATCCCGCCTACAGGCCACTCTAAAGGAGGGTTCATATTCTATCACTCTTTGTTCTCCTGGTGGCACTTGTCTAATATTCAAGATTAGATTCAGAGAAGTATTTTTATTATTACAGTTTACATACAGTACCAGTCAGTTATAATACAACTAGTACCTTCAAAATGAAGTTGAATACCAGTGATGATAAAATGCAGCATGTAGCTACAAACGGCAGATCAATAAGGAGTGAGTAAATGATCCAGTATGTTCATTCTCATTGGGCTGAATATCCAACAGTAGCATCTTAGCACTGAGCTCCCATCTCCAATTATTAAATAAGAGATTAAGTTTTTCCTCTAACTTGGGCGGGAATTAGAATTCCTTCAGTCAGGAATAACTTAACACCAAAAAGAAACAAAACCTGCCTGCTAGCAAGGTTGATAATAGCTTATTTTCAAAGTCACCTATACAGCTTATTAAGCACAGTTATCACTTGAACACCTATGGCATCAGGTCCCTCACAAACAGCTGTGGCTGGGGAAACTGAGGCTGCGACAGGTTCATTAATTTACCTGACGTAAGAGCTAGGCGTTTACTGAAAGAATAAACAGCTCATTATAGAAAGAAAAGGAATTTGAACCAGGTCTGACTGGTTCAAAAGTCCATAATTCACACCCACTCTCCTCTATTAGATTTGCACACAATTCACAAGCATGGAGTGGGGATTCCTCATCTAATTAGATCTCGTGGGCTAATAAGCAAGGTAAGATAGCCACATCTTAGTTTCAAGAGTTTTTTTTTTTTTTGAACGTTAAGATCATAATTAGGTGAAAAGTTAACTTAGTCCTGCTTTACATATATAACTCAGATATTACAACTCAATGCTAAAGAAATTCTAATTGAGGCATACAAGCTGAGAGCTTAATGAAAACAAAATCAGTAAGATCTGGTAGCATTTTTTCAAAAAGGATACAGTATTGATACTCAAAGGAGGAACTGACTGGTATTATAAGTACACTAGGTCAAGCACAGACCTATCAAATTTTTCTCATTTGGATGTTTTTTTCTGACACCAGGAAGTCTTGGGTTCACACATGTACCAGCCAAGATCTTCAGAATATTCATAATGGCCAAGACATTATACTTTTGGGGGAATGTTTACCTTTTAATCTAAAATATAAGGCAACTTCAGCATTTTACATCATTACACTAAAACTCCTAAGGGTTTAGCTATTTAATCTAGG
The DNA here is from genome assembly GCA_006410675.1 of Oreotragus oreotragus. NCBI lineage: Eukaryota > Metazoa > Chordata > Mammalia > Artiodactyla > Bovidae > Oreotragus > Oreotragus oreotragus. The sequence goes on along the minus strand of SJYX01009561.1, from coordinate 963,362 downwards.
TAGTAAGTTCTTCAAAAGAAGAATCAGTTATATAGATTATCTGCAAGGAGGTCAAACCAGTCCATCCTGAAGGAAATCAGTCCTGAATATTTATTGGAAGGACTGATGCTAAAGCTGAAGCTCCAATACTTTGGCCACCTGATGCGGAGAGCTGATTGACTGGAAAAGACCCTGATGCTGGGAAAGACTGAAGGCAGGAGAAAGGGACAACAGAGGATGAGATGGTTGGATGGCATCACCAACTTGATAGACATGAGTTTGAGCAAGCTCCGGGAGTTGGTATTGCACAGGGAAGCCTGGTGTGCTGCAGTCCATAGAGTCGGACATGACTGAGCAACTGAACTGAACTGAAAGTATATAAATATATATTGGGGGGATCCGAATGTTCTGTAACTTCCTAATTTTTATAAATGATTGCCAACGTTAAAGTCTATTTTCCCCACATTAGTAGGTATGACAAAACTAAACATTAAATACAATAAACTGCCCTTAGGTGTGCCTTAAAGACCTAAGACTCTTTAAACTATTATTCTTCACTACAACACAGGCAGTTCTACTTCTCCATAACCAAATTTGTGTGTCACAAAGCTGTTGTTTTTGTTTGACTGTGCCTTCAGTTTATAAATTATGCATGATTAATATTTAGTTTCTAGAATTGGGCTAATTGATGACAGAGAAAAACCTATTTCCTTTACACAGTGGAATCCTTTGCATGAACAGGCCCCTTAAAAGAATACTGAGGGCAAGCTGATCTTAATAGTCAAAAAGTGCCTAAATGATATTCTTAAACAATACTGTCTATAATCACTTAACAAAAATTTTCTTCTAAAATTAAAGTGCAAGAAAGGAAATTCCTTGAAGACAGTGATTTTTTTCTCTTCACTTAAACAGATGGTCATTCTTAAATATTACTTACCAATGTCCTTCCTTATTTCAAAGGAAACCACAGAGTATGAAATTTGGAAGAAACCATTCAGTATACAGTTTTGAGATTCTAAGAATTTCACTTTTAGGGAAAAAAAAATTTTAAACTATGAGCAAACCCTTGCAGGACTGCTGATCTTCAAGCCAACCAGAAAATGCACTACTCAAAACCACTTACCTTGAGAAAATTCTTGACTCGCTCAGGATCATAGCAGTTGCTTTCTCTGCAGATTCTTTCTACTTCTTTGATCTGCCCAGTCTTGCAAGCTGCCTGAATATATTTAAAGTGCACATCTGGGTCTTGACTAAAGTTAACAATGGATCCCAGAAAATAAAAAAGACCTTAAAGAAAGAAATAATTGAAATTAAGCACAGGTGTACCTTTGAGAACAACTGACCTGAAAAAATACTTAAGCAATTAAAAAACATTATGTCAATTATACCAAACTTCTAAAAGACAAGCAAACAAAACACTGTTATACTGCACACTCCACTCCCAAATAAAAACTAGTTGCTCAAAGTACTCACTATTAAATAATCCACTAATCAGTTCAATAAATGGATTTATACTTTAATCCCTACAGAACAGAAAATTCAATGTTTTCTACTAACAGTAGTTCAGAAATAGGAGACAGCTACTTAATATCAGAACTAATTATCACAACATATTCCAGATGAGAAATTCTGAAGGAAGTCTACTCCACCAGGTGCTTTTATATATGCAGTTAGTAGAAAACATACAAAAGTAGCTTAAAAATAATTTAATGCAGTGCTGTCCAACAGGATTTTCTGCAGTGATGCAAATACTCTATTAAGATCAGCACTATTTAACACAGCAGCCACTAACCAGATCTGGCTTCTGAGCACCTGACACGTTGCTAGTGTGACTGAAGAATTAAAGTTTTAACTGCATTCAATTTTAATACTTTTATTTACACAGCTACATGCAGCTGGGGGCTACGTACGGAATGAACAGTATAAATGTAGTACACAGTTAAGAACTGAAAAAATTAAGAAAACTATGTAGACATCTTTTATTCCTTCTGTCTAGAGTAGTCCAACAAAGAGGGAGGAAAAAAGTTAAGCAGAGACCAGATGTTTAGCTAATGAACCTAAAAGCCACTGACAGTGATCACATTAGCACTCAGTACAACAGTGGTTCTCAACTGTGGATGAAATGGTTTTCTTCCCAGGTGACATTTTCAGCGGTCACAATTGGTGGAGCTGACGCTTCCGGCATTTACTGAACTGAAGCCAGCAATGCTGCCAAATATCCTGCAGGCATACAACATATCCTCCAACTCAACAAATCATCCAGCCCAAAATGTCTATAGCATTGAGACTGAGGAAACCTGCTACACGGACAAGTCACAAAATTTCCTCGGCTAGAATCCTTTGCCATTACAAAAATCAGACAATATAAACATGATCATTATATACCCAATCATTAGTATTTTCATCTTATTCAAATATAACAAAGCTACTACATATATTTGTATGTTAAGATTCTGCCTTTAACTGACCTATATCCATGCAGACAGTCTTATTCACTTTTTGTCCCTAGAACCTGACACAGACGATGCCTGACTATATTTATTGACAATAAAACTTAAAATATTCCATCGAAATAAGCTTGTAGAAAGAATTTCCAATAGCCTATGACCATTAATAACCTATGACCTATACGCCTCTTGGTTATCTTAAGTCACTTAAAATGACTCGAACTTTTAATTACCTTCAAAACTCTTGAAAGATTCAAAAAGTTCAATCAGAGACTGAGTGGACAGTTGTTCATGATACTTAGAAGCCACCTGTACACAGATCTGTAGATTCTGACGAATATTGGCAGACAGCATGGCCCTGAGGCATTCTAGGGAGTCTTCCACTGATAAGGACCCAAAGTAATTCACTAACCACTAGAGGACAAAATAAATAAGTAAATGAAATAATATTAATCTAATGGATCATTTGGTTACACAAACACATTTTCAGTATACCAATTAATGGTAACTAATAGGTAAGACACTCAAATACCTCAGGGTTAAGAAGATGGGTGTGAACGACCGCACGCTTTATATCATATAAGTCAGTGAAGTGTTCTAATGCACGCTGCAAGAGGCCAGCCTTTTCACACAGCTGAGCGATATGAGCCCGATCATAATGTGTGAACATCTGATTGCCTAGAATAGCATCTGCGACCTAGAAAACCATAAAAGGATGAGTTTATCTTACCACTCCACCTATATCAGTAACTCCATATCCAGATTACACCTTAAGATCCAATACTGGACTGATAAAGGAGAGAAAGTACAAAGAATTTTAGCCAAATTTTCTAAAATGAGGAATGGGCATCCCAGTAGCTTCAAATAACTTAATCTAAGCAGCTCTGAATAACAGCTGTAGAAAAACAGAAACGGAAACATGCTATAAAATGCCTGAAAACACGTACCTGAGGTGCATGCATAAGGTTCATCTCAAGCAACCTCGTCTGTAAAGGACCTTCAGATGGGCGATTATTCTTCAGGGCATCAAGCAAGAATGCAGTACACTGCTGAATTAGATTGTATTCCATAAACACATCGACAATCTGCAAAACAAAGATGTAAGGGAAACTGTTTTAAGATACTTAAAAACTACTTTATGATACAGTTGACAATATAGGTAAGTGAAAGGAAATTAAACATTATCTCTTTCTTCATATATAAAACATTACCAGATCAAATCCCAGATTTAAAGAATATTTAGATAACATAACCTCATAATTTAACAGGAAGTTTTATCTTCTGCAGTTACTTTAGTTCTAGCAAAAACACCAATAAAATATTCCAAGATAGTATATAGAGACAGAATATAAACTGCAAGATTTAACATCTTGATTGACTGACTGATGCACACGTGCATACCACGCCACAGGGCATGCCAGACTAGCTCTCTGACCAGGGACTGAATCTGTACCCCGTGCAGTGGAAGCATGACTCCTAACCACTGGACCACCAGGGAAGTCCCTGATGAACTGTTTAAAATACACAAAAGCATAAAAATGAAAGAGTCCTTGATTCCCACTTCATATATGCATTTTCTCTCTCCCTTCACCAAGTGGCAGAGACTAGCCTTTGTGTTTTATTATACCTGTATTTTCCCTATTTTTAATACATATATCACTCTAAATGAGGTGGGATTTGTTTTGCATGTTTTAAAGCTATATATATATATAGATGGTATCTTACTGTCCATTCTTCTACAACTTGCTTTTCTTGGGCAACATAGTTGAAATTTATCCATGTAAATAAATAAACACAGCTCTAAGTTCTACAAATTTAAAAGTTAACCTTTTCTTCTCCAGGTTGTTTAAACTCAGATCCTACCCCCCCACCCCAATTCTCTACATAAATTAACTTCTACAAGATACATTTTAAATTGTTTACCTGGGTGATATCAGCAAGAGGTTCTTCATCCTGAACTAACATTTGAGCAAACTGCTGCCCCTGATCTGGACTGATACGCATAACATTTCTTAGCAGAAAGATCCAGTCTGGAGTATATCCAACCTAAAAACAGACAAAAATGTAAGCCCTGCTGCAGAGTTCCATTTTTATATTACTTAAAGGCTTTTTCGCAACTATACTCCAATAATGAATTTTAAAAGAGAAGAAATCACAGAACAAAAACAAACCAAAAGCAACGAGCACCCCTCCACCCCCGTGGGAAATAAATGCTTCTTCTACAATAGAATCTTCTTACTACAGAACTACTGGTGGAAGTACAAATTCAGTTTTAACAGATGCTCAATTTGATCTTGGTTTATATAAGACAGTTTGATCTTGGTGATAATATATTTGAACAAATGGCTATAAATTTTTATAATCAGCTTATTCAGTCTCATTGAACATGAAAAAACTTTGTTCTAATAGGTTAAACATGCCCTAGCAGTTTAAGTTCTAAATGCCATGCAAGAGTAACTGTCTCCATTTGTGAAAAGTGATTCTGTGAGAACCATAATAGTATTTTATACTTTCCCAAGTAACCATAAAAATTTAAGGAAGTTTACTATTAAAACTGAGAGTGACTATAGGATAATTTCTCTCTTAATGTTTTAATGAGTTTATGTTCAGAATTTGTTTCATTGAACTCACTTTTTTAGCATATAAAACAATCTTCTGGACTTGACCTGTTTCTGCAAAACACTGAATGACTTTATTTGGAACGTTAGCCCTTAAGTACACACTAAGCGCCAATGTAGGGTCCACAGATTTCACAAGGTCTCCTAGCTCTTCAGAACATTCCAGCTGTCCAAAGGGAAAAGAGACTGTTTAGTAATCCATGAGCTATTTTATAAATAAGCAGTTGTTACTACTTCCATTATAAATAATAACTAATATGACAGGCATTTAGTTACCCAGTTGTCCCAAAATGTATTATAAATATGCAGGAATTATGGTTATAAAGACTACTCATTTTGTATTCAGAGCAGTCTCAGCAGAATTCTCCACACATTCTACTTAAGGATAAAAACCCACCAAGACTTCGCATGTACAGATTCTACCAACTATCTTGTTAGGTGTATAAACATTTAAGAAGCAGAATCTTGTACTTCTCACTATAAGAGTATTCAGGTCAGTCCCAGATGGTCTCAATTTTACAAGAGTAATCCAGCTCCTAATGTAATACTAGCAAATGAAAATCTAATATTCAAAAAGACAGCTGAGGTTTACCATAAAGACCACTTTAAAATTAGGGAATGAACTATAAGACCTAAGCTTCATTATCTTCTTGACTTTTGGGTTTAAAAGTTGTAAAGCAGGACACTAATTTCACAAAGTCAAGCAGATAAAAATGTTAGAAATTTAAGGTGGTATACATGCAGATACACTCCTCTGTGCCATTCAATCTGCCTAAACTGCTCAATCTGGAAAACCGCTTCTCTCAAGGAGCATAGCTTTACACACTAGAGTTGACTTTCTATTTTATGAGTATGTCAAAAGAATAGCGCTTATCACTGATATTCAATAATGAGACGTTCTTCAGAGTCTATACGCTCTCAACTGAACACACTACTGAAGAGTTGACCAGTGTCCTTTTTACCACAAATGAATCCTACATGACCATTCACCAAAATAGGTAATGATACCCAAAAAGCTCTTACATTGTTATATTGGTCAACTCAGTTACCTTGGCTGTTCTCATCCTCCCTTATCTTAAACAATTAGGACGGACCTCAAGTACTATGTGGCTAGTAACTATTCTTCAGCAGACTCCTGTCCAAGCATCCCAACTTTGAACTTCTATCCTCCAGTATCCTCTAAGACTGCCAGAAGCTAGGTCAAGAAATAAGGATTTAGCATTAGTAATGTAGAAATACTACCAACATACACTAAAGCTGAAAGGTTTAACATTAAAAGTTATTCACAACCCAGAGTGCTATAAAATAGGACCACCTCAGTTCCTGACATTGACCTAAGACATGACAACTCAATATTGCCACTTTGTGCAGAAAGGTTTTCTGTAGTGGTATGAAAGCAATAACATCACTAATGGGTTGTTTAAACTCATTAGTTGTCTTAAAAATAGGTGACATTTTCCATAATATACACTAGAAAACATAATACTATTAGATGCTCTATGGAAAAGAAACTCGTAACTACTGAGCGAATATAAAATGGATAGAGAAACCCCACAGTAAAGAAAGCTGATTAATAACAGCTTTCAAATATTCATATTTAAAGAACTTCAAGAAACTAATCAGTTAAATATTTTTTCATGTAATGCCAGCTAACATTCTGTGAAGTGACTCCCTTACACACCTAACCGGTTACTAGCATCAGATACACCATTTTGATACTTGCCAAGTTCTAAAAGAAAAGATACAATGTTGTATGGCTGAAAATACTAGACATCCCAAGTGTGGGATGTGGGAGACAGGAATACATTCTTAGGTCCCCATGAGTGTATACATGTTGACAAATATGAACATGCAAAGTGTCTCACGCTAAGCTTAACCACCAAGTAAGTAATCTTGGATTCTCTTTTAAAATAAAGAGACCTCAACATGCCACAAAAATAACCCATTTTCAAAAGAAAACACATCTATGCATCTCATCAGTGTCTATTCTTTCACCATTCCTACAAACAAGGAATCATGGATGGAGATATTCTGGCACAGCCTGTGTTTTTAACTTGCTAACGTGGTATTTAATCAAAGTGAAAATATCTTAACGTAAGTATTTAATCAAAGTGAAAATATCTTAACGTAAGTTAATATACCTTATCTTCTTTTAACCATTTCTCCAAAAGCTGTTTCCGCCCTTGCTGAAGTACAGGCCTACACAGTTCTAAGGATTCATATTTGTTTAGCTGGCCCTGGTCCAAAAGGATTCCAAAGTACTGAAGTAGGGGTGAAGTTTGACCTGGCTGAGCTGGAACACTCTGGAACCGACGGATGGTGTCTGGGGTACGAAGAATTCCCTTTAAGAAGCAGAAATGTTAAGGACTCCTTTTAAAGATGATTCAATATCACACTAATAACTCCATGGATCTGTTAAGTCAATTTTAAAGGCATGATTCCATCTACTGAAACCAAATCTCAACTTTTCAACATGTTGAACGGTAAAGATTCAGGCAATGTCTATCACACTTCTGGTTCAATGTTATGAGATTATTCTGAATCAGAAACATACCAACCTAATCATAATGCTAATGTGTACGAGGATATTTACAACTAACTATTATTCCAGGTTCACATTAGGTTAAGTATAAATTTCATTACCAGTCAGGGAGTAAGGTATTAATTCAGTTCAACATAATACAAAAATGATGAGGATAAATTCAGGTCAAGTTCAGACAACTCTTTGTACCATGAATTGAACAAGATCTGTTTCATCTTTAAGATAAAAAATCAATAGCTATCATAAGATCCAACTAAGAGAACATTATTACATCTACATAAATCAGAGCCTGTTAGAGATATACATCATTCTAACAGTCTGAGTTTTAAAAAGTTAACCAAATCTAGAGCATAGAAATGTAACTAACTAAATCTAGAAGAAACTCATTCTACTGGAAAACATATCCTAAAAAAGACTCCTTTCTCTGTGGGGAGCTGGTTCCACTTGAAACAGTATTAGAAACAGAGCACGCTGGCGTCAATCCAAACACAGCAATTTTCATTTTCATAACTACTTACCTTTGGTGCATTAGCAGCCACCTTTGCTGCCTCTGAGTAATTTCCCTGGGCAAAAAGAGCATTAAATTTCCGGGCAAAGAGTTCTTCAGCACCAGCTAAGTTGTTACGTACAGCCATTCTCAGAGCCAAATCAGGATTTTGTAGGACATTGGTGATATAAGGGATTATGTTTTCTTCTTCCACACACACTGAGAGAACCTGCAATTTAAGATCTAATGAACAGCTGCAATGCGTTCACGTGAGCATCAGATACTAAATATGTTTAATGCTGATGACTACTGAGTGACAAAGTAATAAAACTGTGATGGCTACTTTCTTGCTGCCACTAAAAAAAAAAAGAGGGCAGAAAAGAGAAGACTAAGGAGTGCTGCTAAACCAATTGGGGGTTCCTAAAGAAACCTGTATGCAGGTCAGGAAGCAACAGTTAGAACTGGACATGAAACAACAGACTGGTTCCAAATAGGAAAAGGAGTACGTCAAGGCTGTATATTGTCACCCTGCTTATTTAACTTCTATGCAGAGTACATCATGAGAAACGCTGGGCTAGAAGAAGCACAAGCTGGAATCAAGACTGCCGGGAGAAATTATCAATAACCTTAGATATGCAGATGACACCACCCTTATGGCAGAAAGTGAAGAGGAACTAAAACGCCTCTTGAAGAAAGTGAAAGAGGAGAGTGAAAAAGTTGGCTTAAAGCCCAACATTTAGAAAACTAAGAACATGGCATCTGGTCCCATCACCTCCTGAGAAAGAGATGGGGAAACAGTGTCAGACTTTATTTTTAGGGGCTCCAAAATCACTGCAGATGGTGACTGCAGCCATGAAATTAAAAGACGCTTACTTCTTGGAAGGAAAGTTAATGACCAACCTAGATAGCATATTAAAAAGCAGAGACATTACTCTGCCAACAAAGGTCCGTCTAGTAGTCAAGGCTATGGTTTTTCCAGTGGTCACGTATGGATGTGAANAGATGGTGACTGCAGCCATGAAATTAAAAGACGCTTACTTCTTGGAAGGAAAGTTAATGACCAACCTAGATAGCATATTAAAAAGCAGAGACATTACTCTGCCAACAAAGGTCCGTCTAGTAGTCAAGGCTATGGTTTTTCCAGTGGTCACGTATGGATGTGAAAGTTGGACTGTGAAGAAAGCTGAGCGCCGAAGAATTGATGCTTTTGAACTGTGGTGCTGGAGAAGACTCTTGAGAGTCCCTTGGACTGCAAGGAGATACAACCAGTACATCCTAAAGGAGATCAGTCCTGGGTGTTCATTGGAAGGATACTGATACTGAAGCTGAAACTCCAATACTTTGGCCACCTCATGCGAAGAGTTGACTCATTGGAAAAGACCCTGCTGCTGGGAGGGATTGGGGGCAGGAGGAGAAGGGGATGACAGAGGATGAGATGGCTGGATGGCATCACCAACTAGATGGACATGAGTTTGGGTAGACTCCGGGAGTTGGTGATGGACAGGGAGGCCTGGCGTGCTGCAATTCATGAGGTCGCAAAGAGTCAGACACGACTGAGCTACTGAACTGAACTGAAAACAGAGCTGTCTTATAATAGAAATAACTCCCTATCTCATACAGTCCAAACTCTAATTGCTTTGCTACCATCCATTCTTAACATGGCATGGGCTTACCTGGAAGAAGTTTAAGATACATTCCTCTTAACTCTGATTTTTCAGTAATTTTAATTACATTTACATTCCCAGAGTTCAGATTATATACTCAAGGAGGGAAAGGACCCCTGAATCCTCACACGCCTTATATATTAAAGTATACAGTAGATGCTTAATAAATGTAGCACCAGTAAAGAGCAACTTCTAATTGCTTCTTTTTGAAGAACAATTAATTACCTACCCTCAGTCCCCCTAGTAAGGCATTGTCACAGAATGCTGATCTACTGGCTTAAAAGCTGAATTCTGTCAGTTGCCAAAGAGAAAAGGAGCCCTTCGTCATGCATCCGTTCCTCTCCCCAACACCAGATCTGGGTATACTCCCCGGCTTATACACTACTTCTATTCCCCGTAATGACTGTTCTCATACCATCATTTCTCATCTAAGTGTTTCTCAGTCACTATTCCACATAAAGAAAGGAACTTGTCTTTGTCTTTAATTCTATTTTTCACACCACGGCAGTGTTGAACACAAAGTAAATGCTTAATATTTATTAAATAATTGAGAACTCAATAACCAAACAAGTAGTATCTATTTGCCTGTTCTATTATTCCCTTTGAGGAAAATGAAATTTTAACCTGCAAGTCTTTCATTTCTACAGATCTGACCCCCATCTTCCAAAGCTTAGGTCACTCTATATCTGCAATGTGACACTATACCCTATATTAAGACATCTTTTTTTAAAAGGAAGAATTCTTTCTTTATAGTTATTTACATTTTCATTTTTAAAACTACTTCTTAGGAAAAATAAGGAAGATGAACAAACCCACTTCCAACTGTATTTTCTGTAGCCTTCCCCAGATACCAAATCCATAGTTTCATCTTCATCCCATTTTTAGATTGTATTAGCAGGGCTCTAGAAACCAGTACTTAAGACATACAGGGGGAAAAGATGGTTCTTGTATCTTCTAAAGTATTCAGTTCTACCAGGTTCAGACTGTCATCTTGATCACTTTCAATTTTGCAGCCAACAGAAACCATACTCGCTCCTTCAGGGCACTGGGTTGGGTCCAGCTCTAGTTGGCTCTGATCAAAAGAGTAAAGCCCTGAGCCCTATAGGTTATTGTGAACATTCATCTCATTCAAAGCAGTTGGCAAAGAAAACTTGTGGAGAGAAGGAAAGGGAAACAATCAATAATCAAAATTATGAATATTAAATATATAATGGTAAAATTTTCAGGATATTTTAGTTAAAACAATTATCTCTGGCATAACAACTTTATAATTATCAGTAATCTAGTTCACCAAAAGACACATTCATTCCTGATTTTTCCAAGAGAGGCACATCAATAAATGAATGCAACTCAATAAATGAATGCAACTGAATTTTTAAAGTGGCTTTTGTGCTAGACACTGACTAGTGCAGAAATACAATTAAACAAAGAAAAGCCCTTGTCCTAAGGAAGAACAGTGACGAAGTAGTTAAACAAGCAACTGTAACTCACTGGTAAGTGCCACGGGGAGGGCTCCCTAAGATCTGGGGACATTAAGCAGAAGCACCTCATCAGGTGTGGAACCGATGGAAAGGATGGATAAGTAGGAAGAGACTCCCTTTCTCTACAGTATTTCTTTCTTTAAATACATACTATGTTCTGAAAATTAATAGAATAAAGGAGAGAAAAAAAAAAACCTATATGCTTTCATTTACCATTGAGGAAAAACACTAATTTGGAGGAAAACAAACAAAAGGAAAGGTCAATAACATTTAACCTTTTTTTTTTTTAAGGGAAAAAGATACTTCCAGGCATAATATTTTAAATTACATTAAAACACTAAAACACAGAAAAAAAGAGATCACTTGGGTTAGCTGGTGTGAGGAGGTTTGTCAAATGTGACAAGTCAGAACAGCTAACTGGGTAACTTTTCAAGTACCCCACTGAACCTGTCATAGCTACTGTAACATATCACTTTCCCACATTAAACATTCAGTAATAATTAAAGAGGTGAGAAAAAAGACAAAGGAAGAATTTTTTTCCTTTTAGTTGATAATGAGTCCTACAGATTACAGAAGAAAACCCTATAAAAAGTATACAGTCTGGGAATCCCCTGGTGGTCCAGCCCTAAGACTCACCACTACTGGGGCCTGGGTTCAATATCTGGTTAAGCAACTAAGATCCCACAAGCTCTGGGGTGCAGCCAAAAAAAAAAAAAGTATACAATCTGTCAGATGTCACCCTATCAATTTCTTTGCATGAAGAGCCACTTCTCTTGATAACAGAGACACAAACACAATCCTTAGGTGGCTACACTGTATGCCAAATAGTTCCTCTCTCTGAGACAGTGTTAAAGAGAGATCGTAGAGTGTAAAGTAGTATATAATATATATATATGCATCTGTATTTTTAGATATACATTACTTTCTGACATCCAAAATTACCATTTACTTTTTGGAAAAAGGCTAACCGTGGTTAAGTGCTATTTTCTTTTATCACCTAACTTGATTTCCAAGGTGTCCTTACCTGTCCCTTTCTGTTTACTCCAATTATTCCAGCTGTGGCTTCATGAGGTGCAGTGACAAAGATCGTTTCTCCACTGATTCTATTCATGTAGATGCAGGTACCAGTCTCAAGGTCATAGAGGTGGATGTAACCATACTTCGTAATCAAGAATACTACATCGTGCTTTTCACTGATCTATATAAAGAAAATAAACACTTCAGTAAAATAAGTGAAAGTGAAGTCACTCAGCTGTGTCCGACTTTTTGCAACCCCGTGGACTGCAGCCCACCAGGCTCCTCCATCCATGGGATTCTCCAGGCAAGAATACTGGAGTGGGTTGCCATTTCCTTCTCCTCAGTAAAATAATGAACTTACAATCAGAAAATTTAGTCCCATTCCATTTCAGAGATGGTAAAATTCTAGGATTTTGACAAGAGGCTTTATGAAAAATTAAAAACTAGTATTTATGGTTTCTTCACTTTTATTGCAGATTCAAACATGTAATGTCCCAAGCTCTTACATAAAACACAAGGATATTAATAAACTGTTTAAGATAAATGAGAAAACATAATTCTGAAGAACCTGGGATAATCCAATTTATATATTACATAAAAGAGTATTACTTTACAAAGTTTCACTATTTTTGAGTAAAAGCACCTCTTAAATTATACTGTCAGTAGTATTTTTTTAATTACTCGTGTTTAGAAGACAAATTTTAAGTTCTTTTATTTTGCTTAAAATACCTGCATTGCAACAGGAAAGTCATTCTGTGCTTCTGGAGGAAAGAAAACATCCACTGCCTTCTTTGGAAATGGTTGGTTCCCTGTCGGTGGTGTGCCAACTTCAATGATATGTAACTGTTCAAAAGAAAAGTAAAACTTATGATCAACTGCTAAAAAGGACCACAGCAGCTTTATTAGTGAAAACAACCAAATGTCCTACAATAGGTGAACACTAAACTATATGGTAACAACCATACCATGGAACACTCCTCGGTAATAAAATGAACTTTCAGACACAATGTCCAGTGGAAAACACATAAAAAATGGCTACTCTTCATAAGATCACATACTGTATGATTCTACTTATAAAGCACTCTTGAAGAGACAAAATTCCAGAAATGAAGAGTAAATTAGTGATTTTCAGGGGTTAGAGATGGCGAGCTGGCAGTAAGTCGCTGAGACTATAAAGGGGTAGCAAGAAGGCAATCTTTGTGGTAATGGAATAGTATGTATCTTGAATCTGTAAGTGACAAAAATGACACAATTATGTAATTGTATCAATGTCAATTTCTGGTTTGTCAAATGTACTAAATAGCTATGTAAGACGTAACCATTAAGGTTAACTAGGAAAAGAGCACAGGATCTCTCTGTACTGTCTTTGTAGTTTCCCATGAATAACATGTATTACTTCAAGATAAACATTTCAAAGTCAGTTGAATAGCTCAACCAAATCTCTATCTACCTTAAATTAAGAATGGTAAAACAATATCCACAAAAAGGCATTCTCATGGCTTTCGATTATAATTAAATTTTCCAAATAAAAATCTAGTAAGTTATTAAATTCTTCTCTGCCCACATCTACTCTAAATACAGATAAGTATACACCAAGATAAGTATACATGTGAATAGTAGCTTTAATCACATACACCTCAGAAATTTGGATGAGAACATTCTGGTTTAAAATGTCCAATGCTGTACATCAGTGAGCAATGGGAAGAGAAAGCAAATGTCAATGGAAGAGTACTATATATTTTGCTTAGTCATGTAAGGAATGGACTTAAACAAAAAATAACTCGGTTTCCAAGATATATAATCATATGAAAGTTACAGGGTCTCATCCTTAATTAGAATGACTAGCCATACTGAAAAAATTGTCTTCCCTTTAAAAAAATATGGCCGACTATAAAATATATAGCACAATATATCAAGTAAGCTCAAGAACCTATAAACTGGTTTTCTGATACTACAAAAATTATATACAAGGTTTTATCTTAGGAGGACTTTTCAAAAAATGTCACACCCTTATGTCTTCGTTAGTACATCTAATTTCTAATGTCTATGGGTTTTTTGTTTAAAATTCATCAATTCAGATCTAAATATCTAAATTGTATTTTCTATCCTTGGCCTATTGAGAGGCTGGTAGGAATGTTCCTCGGTTCAGGGATTATTCCTCTGAACTTTTAGGGAGAACCCTACCTCTGTACATATGTTCCCGCACAGATTACAGGATACTGATTATTGTATTTTAAGCAATATCTATCTTGGTTTTTTAAAACTACTTAGCATGGAAAATATATTAAGACTTCAGAGAACCTGCTATGGTGATGAGAAGAGCAGTCAGACTGCACTTCCAGGGGCAGTCATGCCAAGCGGGCATCCAGCAGTGCAATCGCAGCAGCAGCAGGGCCTCAGAGCTCTGTGCCAGGGCTTCTGGGTGCTGCCCACTCTCCCTTATTCCTAATTCTCCCACCTTGGTTCTAAACCTTCGTAGGTAATGCAAACTACCCACTGTACTTTCATTATTAAACTTTATGCTCTAATCAACCATACCCTGTTTCTGTTGTCTGCAACTAAGAACCCTACAAAGCACTTCAACTTGTCCAAGTGATTTCAACGTATAGTCAGGGCTGAGAAGCTCTGATTTAAGGGAATGGTACTGAAATTGTGGTCCACTCTATCTAGTTATCTACAGCATTTAAAGCATTTAAAGCACATTATGAGCTCCACTTACTGAATCAGACTCTCTAGATGGAAGGCACACAAATGTACATTTTAGCCACCCTAGTGATTCTTAGTGCACAGGAAAGCCTTTGGTAAAAGGCAATGAAATAAAAGTCTATAAACAGCAGATACAGACAAGTTGCTTAAGAAACATTCACTTTAAACAAGTATCACCAGAAACAGAATTTAAAGAAATTAAGTCACCAAAAATCTGAATATTGAAAACAAATAAACGAGAGAAGACTATTTTGAAGTCAGATAACAAATTAATTAGTAACAGAAAGACAAAAGGCAAATTGTCATTAAAACAATTTCCAAAGGCAAAACTTACCTTCCCTCCCGCTTGACCCCGTACTGCAAAACAAAACAACGTTGACTCTTCTGCATTGCCTTCCATCTTAAATTGTGCGAAGCTAGCTGCGTGTCCTTCAATGGGCTGAGACACTTTCCTATCTACGGAATATAACTGCATAGCTCCTACCACACGATTTTGCTACAAAAGATCAAGCAGAATAAAGTTTGGGGTCCCAACAAACCAGTAACTTCCAGATACAATAATCAGTGAAATAATTAAAACACTTTATCATCTTTAGAATGATTTACAATTCCTTTTCTCTCAATGTAGATTTGATACTTCTTAATTTAAAATTTAGTTGCAAACATTCTATTAAAGCTTAACATGAATGTTTAAAATGTGCCTCACATACAACCATCTCTTTAAACTATCTCTTTTTTTTTTTTTTAAAGAAAGATACAGGAGTACTCATTCTGCAGTAAATATTCACAATAAATTCCAAATCACTCCAACTCATTCCCTCAACCCGAACAGAAGACCTCAAAACACCTTGCTAAGAGTACTCCAACCTGTATGACAGTATAAGGGCATAAAACCAGCAACTTAAAAAAAAAAAAAAAAAGGAGGGGGGTCAGATTGGCAAAGAAGATACAATTTCAAAATAAACTACATTCCAAGGACATAAATTCTCTAGATCTTTTCTTTATTAAAAACTAGAAAAATGTTACCTGTGCAGATATGCCAGTCAGAAGTAACCATTTCTGCTTTGCATCAGTTCGATAATTGATAATCTGGCACCCTGCGAGGCTCGAGTGGCGATCAAACATTTTCACCGGCTGCGACTCTCCTTCCATACTCCAATGATAAACTGCATTATCCGTAACAAGGGCAACCGTATTCAAAGAGATCCATTTCCAGAAGGTCACATCATCAGTCATGGTATGGGCCTTCATTTTACTTTTCATTTCAATGTTAAATATCTGGAGAGTTTTCCCAGCTAAAAACAAAAGAATTATGAATCACTAAGAAAGCAAAGCTCAGAATAAATTAGTATCTAGTTAGATCAGACTATCTCTGCGCCAAAATCTGTAACTTCCAAACAAAATGGTCCTAGCGTGAGACTCATAACATCTACAGAAGTCACACTGACAGAACTGCAACCACTGAGGAGCTGGGACTGAGCAAAACGATCACCTCTAATAAACACATTTTAAACAGATAGTATGACTTCCAAAGAGTTTTAAATCCCAACTAAAAATGAACAGCTCCCTTAATGATGAAAAACAAGTTGTAACCTTCATACTTAATTAAGAATGCTTACCCATAAACTTAATGGTTGGTACACAGAAAAAAACAAATCTGATTCAAGCAAATGGGGAAAACGTCTACTTTTTAAAAGGCAGCCATCCCCCGTTCAAATATACCTTGTGGAAACTTCTTTGGAAGAGGATCTACTTCAACTCTACCTTGTACCACTAACACATGAGAGAGGTGCATGCTACACTGTACTGGTTTAAGATACAAAGGGAAGGCAGAGGTGCTACAGGAAAGGAGAGGAAGACAAAGGAGGGTGGTTTCAGATTTAATATATTCAAGGTAAGCACAAAATTCAAGCTTCAACCAGTTAAAACAGCAAACATTTAGTAAAAGAGGATGAAATCTGTTGTGAATGTTAAGAGTTCACGGAGTCAGATGCAAAGGTTTATACTTAAAACTTGAGACAGATCACAATCCAAAAAGTGATTTGGTTTAAGTTAATAGAGATCAAAGCCCACAGCTAACACTAGGCTGTATAATTCGTATTAGTCCTTTAGAGACTAAGGAAAACTCCATTCCTGAGCCTCAAAGAATTTGGCTCCTGAAGAACAAAAATTATAAGCTAATAAGGGAGTGGGGGTGGAGAGAGGGATGGGACAGGACACAAAACACAGAGCTTTGCACCACAGCCCTCCTTAATCACTGCACGGGCAAAAACTCCTTCCACAAAATGAGAATGCCACCCCCATCCCACACAACATGTAAATGACAACCAGACCTGGACAACTGTGAGAGTTATGGTCCTGTTTATAAAAAGAAACCAAGGGATTTGAAACTGGATTCAGGAGGAAGCCATATTTGGGAATGACTTAACTTTCCTTTGTTTCTTCCCCAACCCCTAGTTAATTACATGTTTTATTCTTTCTGTGAAAGAGGTCGGAGCATATGTACATGGGGTGTTTTGGGGAGGAGGGCAAGGGTTGACAGCTTAACTGTGTAGTGTAGACATACAGGCACAAATCTATAATGGTATTACTACATGGGGCTCTGAAAACTTTTTCAATTTATTCTTTTTATAGAACAGGACAATAACTAATACAATCTAATTTAAGAAAACTCACCATCTGCACACATAAGAAAGCATTAAGAAATGTGATAAAATAACAATAACATTAAAAATAGAAAAGAATTATGAGAAAATTAAAACGATGGCCTTTTAATAGAGGGATGAGAGCTCTTAAGCAGTTGTATTTAAATTCTTTAAGGTTGCTGAAGGGAACTTACTACCTTAAATATGTACTGTAAATAACAGACCACTGCCACAGAATAAGTATTCCAGGTAAAATCTGGACCATCTTTCCCAGAGATGAGATCAACTTCTATCTTAGAGATGTAACAGTGACTTATTTGAATATATTTTCCACTCTACTCCTCGCCCAGCCAATTTAATTTCCAAACAGTGTTACTACTAAACACAAAATATAAATCATGTGGAAAAAACAAGTCTATTTAAATACTTCAGCACCTGGAACAAGTCACCCACAAATTTACCAAGAAATTACCAAGAATCTGAACACTTCCTCCTACTATCAAGAGTAAAAGCAACAAATCAAAAAACAGGCAATTAAATGTCTCTTTCAGGTTCAGACAGTTTGTTACCTAGCCCTCGTAAGAGTCTGTTTTAAACAGTCAATTCTGCTCTCAATCTAAAGTTCAAAGGAAAAAAATTTAAGGTGAGACTCCCAGAAAGTATGAGGGTCTCTGAACTCTGTTTGGACTGACAGGTTGTAGAGTTAGTTCCCTACTACGACAATTAAAAAGTTAGTCTGAATAAACTAACACCACTGATTCCAAAAAGTTAATATCCACCTATATACACACGCACTTTTAAAAATTAATATTAAGTTCAAGCCAGTTTTAGAATTTGTCAATTTAAATGTAACACAAACCTGACGTAAAAAAAGACACAGAATGAAGTTTATCACCGTAACAAAATTCTGCAATATTTAGTTGCTAATACTAGTAAAGTATATTTTACTCCAGAAAACAAATCACTAATTTCTTGTGTCCTCTGTAAATGGGGTTATGTTTTTAATATAATCTTACCACACCATAGGTATAAAGCTTAAATTCATTTAATCTAAATCTTAAAATTTTCCAAGCAGAAAGTAAAACAGCTCACAGAATTATGCCAAGTAAAAGTCATGAAAATAGTTAAAAAAATGAAACACAGTAACAGCTTTCACTTTGCAGATCTATTTAACCAAACTTAATATACTAAAAAAAAAAGATTCTAATTACTGTATTTGAATAAATCCCTATAGGAAAAGTTTTAAGAAAAAAACACAATCTGTTTATACCTTTTAGTGCAATTACTTTGCTGGCTGGATTCATGATGGCGCTGTCTGCTGAAATTGGCCTTCGAATTGGATTACTTGGGTCATTCATATCAATAATTACCACCTGGGCCTGCTCTCCTACTTTCTCTCTAATGCAGATGAATTTGTCTGACTCCATAGTCAAGGTACTGAAGCCAATGTTTGCTGGGTTTATACCCAGGTTCTGGAGCTGAGGGAAGAAAAAAAACAAAAACATATTAATAAATCATGCTACAAAGTGAATTAGAAAGACTTGATATTCATGTGTGGTCATCATTACAAATCCTCATTTAACCATTACTACTTCAGGGTCAACACTGACAACTCCACTACACGGATTCAAATGGGGCGATTAATATAATGGACCTTCTCTCTTCCAACAAGTATGGCATTCAATTGTTTTGTTATAATCCTGCAGTTGTACCTTCAGAGGTATGACCATCTGGTTACAACTAAGAGGAAGAACAGACAGATATTAAGGGAAGAGCTACATCTGAGAGGTAGCCTTTATGAGGTAATCAATGTTTCTTGGCTTGGGATCTCTGAACTATCGGATCTGTCCTCTCTAATCCCTTTTAGCATTTAGTAGTTGCTGCTGCTAAGTCACTTCAGTCGTGTCCGACTCTGTGTGACCCCATAGACGGCAGCCCACCAGGCTCCCCCATCCCTGGGATTCTCCAGGCAAGAATACTGGAGTGGGTTGCCATTTCCTTCTCCAATGCATGAAAGAGAAAAGTGAAAGTGAAGTCGCTCAGTCTGTCCGACTGTTAGTGACCCCATGGACTGCAGCCCACCAGGCTACTCCGTCCATTGGATTTTCCAGGCAAGAGTACTGGGGTGGGGTGCCATTGCCTTCCCCAACTTAGTAGTTACTTGATCATATGTACTGGATTTCAGGAAACTGAAAATTATTGATAAATTATAGCATAAATTGAGAGAGTTAAAAATTTCACAGGGTTCTTGGTCTAAAGGAACTTGGATCAGTCAGAGCAGACAAGCAAGTTACAATACTTGGCAAAAAGTGCCAAAACAAAGATACATAAGAGAGATCCAGCCAAAGGAGGCCTACAGGCAAGGGAGCAGATGTGTTCAACAGAAGCAGACTAGAGAACACACCACAGAAGGATGAGCACACATTAAGGCTAGAGACATGAAAGTGTGGTCCACTGGTTAAGAATCTGCGTTTCAATCTAGGGGATGCTGGTTAGATCCCTGGTTGAGGAACTAAGATCCCACATGCGGTGGGGCAACTAAGCCCATGTGCTGCTACTAAGACCCAAAACAGCTAAATAAATAACTGGGAGAAAAAAAAAAGAAGTGTGGTCTGCTAAGGGAATTCTAAGTGCTCTTGTAACACTGGGAATAGAGATTATGTATGAAAGGCTTTTGGAGAATTAAAATTACAAACACAAGTATGGGCTAGACTGGTAAACTAGATGTACCCAAGTAAGAATCCTGAATTGATCCTAAGGAAACTACTTAAGCATTTTAACAAGGAAAATAATGGAATCAGATTTGCTTTGAGTATGCAGAAGCTGTTAACTTGCTAAGCAAATATACAAGATCTAAAAATGACACGTCTTTGAAAACTAGTTAAATATATAAGCGAGAACAAGAGAAGGAGATTTCTACCAGAATGGGTTATTTCTCTAGGTGACTAAAAGTAGTATAATAGACCACCACTCAAAGGCTACCTGAAGGCTTTCTTAGCTTCGACCAGCCTGAGGGTTTTATTTTTTTCCTCCAACAAGTAACAAATTCACATGGAACAATATACAAACAAAAATTTAAGAGCAAGGGAAAAGAAAAATCACTGTCACTACTCTCTGCTGGACCAGCTGAGCCAAGGTAACTGTGCAGGCATGCTCAGTCACTCAGTCCTGTCCAGCTCTGTGCAACCCCATGGACTGTAGCCCACCAGGCTCCTCCTCTGTCCATGGAATTTTCCAGGCAAGATACTGGAGTGGGTTGCCATTTCCTACTCCCAGGGATTAAACCTATGTCTCTTTCATTGGCAGGTGGACTCTTTACTGCTGAGCCACCTGCGAAGCCCTAAAAGTAACTGCCTTTTACACAAATTATTCTGTCAAACTCTTCTGCTAATAGAGCTTAACTATAACCAGTCCAGGATTTCAAAAGAATACAACGTAAGATTAAGAGACTACATTGTAATTTCACTTCCCTCTTACAACTCAATGACTGCCGGTACAATGGTAAAGTAGAGTTACAGTAACTTTGTCACTGAATACTAGGGTAAGTAACCAAGCAATTGTCTAACTATTAACACAAACATGGTAGTAAAGTGGAAGATTAACTACTTGTACAAACTCAAGTATATGCTGTAGTGAAAGGCAAGTATACAAGCTGTGAGATAAGTAACTTATAAGTGAGTTTGGTTACAACAAAACTTTATGAATTACCAATTTTCATTTCTTCCTAACTGTAACTTTTAGTGACATTCAGTTTCAGAGCTAATGGAGGAAGATAAAGAAGAGGTCCTCAACAATCCATGAAGGCAACTTGTCAGGGGTTAAGGGATGCCTTGTGCAAACCAGGCTGTCTAATTTCCTAAGAGGTGGATACATTTGTATTTGAGTAGACCAGTCCTCATTCTCAAGTTTAACTGAGTCACCTTTCCAATAATTAAAAAAATATTTCAGCAGATCCTAGAGCTCCCCGAACCATAAACATAAAAGCAACAAGTTATCTTCTAAACTACTCTTTAAAAGAATTCTAGGCTTCTAAGTTACTACCAAGCATTCACCAAAGGCAATTTTGAGTCTCAGCTGTCACAGCTTAAATCCTACAGTGTCTGAGAAAGTAAAAATAGTGCTAGTCAAATAGTAAAATTAAAACAAGGATGCAAAGCACAAACACACTCAACTAAATGATTCTAAGAGATCCCTTTTTATTCCTCCACATAAGAGGCAGGTAGAAGACAACTGTAAGAAAAGAAAACACTATGAGATAATAAAGAGGAGGGGAAATGGTAAGTCAAGAAACATGTGTTTTTTTATTCTTTACCAGATCTCCAGATAAATGCAGCAAGAAATGTCTTCAAAAGCCAGCAGAGACCTTCAGCCTCAGAGCTGTTTTATTTGCAGAAAAACAAAGATTTGGTGCACAGTGGGGGCACTTCCTGATACTTCTCAATCTATGTAGTACTTTTACTTTTTTTTCTCATTAAACACATTCTACTAAGAAAGCTGTGTATATATATATTTTTAACCTTCTCTATCAACAATGTACTCCATATGAAAGATTTACTTTATTAAAAAAAATAAATAAGAAGTAGGTGGCAAATCCTCACCAATCTACACATTTAAACATTTTAAGAAGCATACTTTTTTTTTTTTAAAGAAGCATACTTAAGTAATGCCCATTTACACAACTAAATAGGAAACTGCTCCTTCCTAAAAAGCCTCTCCCAGCTGTTAGGATAAGTGAGCTATTCCAATCGGTTAACAGAAAGTTACTTTTTCTCCCTCCTCTTCAAATAAGGTCAGTAAGAATTTTTCCTTATTGTTGATAAAACTGCTCAGTGAAAATGCCCAGAACACTCACTAATTCTTCCCAAATTTTCCAAGGGTATATTAAAAAGGAAAACATCCCAAAGCAATTCTGGTTTAGATGCACTCTCAAAATGGGGTCACATAAAAGGGTTATCATACTAGACATCTATGTCTAATAACATTTGTGTAGATTAAAGCTTTAAAATACAACGAAGGGGATTCCTGGCGGTCCAATGGCCCGGACTCCTCACTTCCGCTGCTGCGAGCCCAGGCTTGATCCCTTGTCAGGGAACTAGGGTCCCACAAGCTGCAGAGTGCAGACAAAGAACAAAACCCAGAACACTACAGTGTTTTTAGACAGGTTTCATCTTCAAAACAGCATATACTAGCCATAAAATGTTCTAGTCAGGTATAAAGGTCTAATGGTGACGAAAGTGAAAGAGGAGAGCGAAAAAGTTGGCTTAAAGCTCAACATTCAGAAAACTAAGATCATGGCATTCGGTCTCATCACTTCATGGCAAATAGATGGGGAAACAGTGGAAACAGTGTCAGACTTTATTTTGGGGGCTCCAAAATCACTGCAGATGCTGACTGCATCCATGAAATTAGAAGATGCTTGCTCCTTGGAAGGAAAGTTATGACCAATCTAGACAGCATATTAAAAAGAGGTCCGTCTAGTCAAGGCTATGGTTTTTCCAGTAGTCATGTATGGATGTGAGAGTTGGACTATCAAGAAAGCTGAGCGCAGAAGAATTGATGCTTTTGAACTGTGGTGTTGGAGAAGACTCTTGGAGAGTCCTCTGGACTCCAAGGAGATCCAACCAGTCCATCCTAAAGGAGATCAGTCCTGGGTGTTCATTGGAGGGACTGATGTTGAAGCTGAAACTCCAATACTCTGGCCACTGATGCAGAGAACTGACTCATTTGAAAAGACCCTGATGCTGGGAAAGACTGAGGGCAGGAGAAGGGGACGACAGAGGATGAGATGGTTGGATGGCATCACTGACTCGATGGACATGGGTTTAGGTGGACTCCGGGAGTTGGTGATGGACAGGGAGACCTGGCGTGCTGCGGTTCACAGGGTCTCAAAGAGTCGGACACGACTGAGCGACTGAACTGAACTGAATGGTATATGAGCTATATACCACAGAAACTGAATCACAGATTGTGGGACAAACCATTAATAAATTTAGAGAACATACTAAGTTCTACATACTTGCAGCTGTTTTCAGAGAGTACACAATAATACTCAAACTCTGTCCACATCTTTTATCCTCTCAATTGGCAAAATATCACTACTTTTGAAGTTGTTTGTTGTTCAGTCACTACATTGTGTTGGACTCTGTGATCCCGTGGACTGTTGCATGCCAGGCTTCCCTTCTGTCCTTCACTCTCTCCTGGAGTTTGCTCACACTCCTGTCCATTGAGTCAGTGATGCCATCCAACCATCATGTCTTGTCACCCCCTTCTCCTGCCCTGAATCTTTCAGTGTCTTTCCCAATGAGTCAGCTCTTCCCATCAGGTGGCTTAACACTATTAGAGCCTCAGCTTCAGTCCTTCCAATGAACATTCAGGGTTGATTTCCTTTAGGACTGACTTGTTTGATCTCCATGGTATCCAAGGGACTCTCAAATGTTGAAGATGGGAATATTCTGTTTTGAGATATACTTGGAAGTTTCTATAATAAGGTATCCTTTTTTAAACTTCAAATAATTTTTATTTTATAACTATTATTTATAAAATAAGAATATGGAGTCAATACCCTTCAGTCCAAAAAAATGGATTGTTTTCTTTTTGAATAGTTGTGACATGCCTATGACAAAGAATTCATTCTATACAAAAGGGTGTAACTACTATTAAAAGTCATTCACTCCACCTTTCCAGTAATACCTCTCTCCCGCCAGCAATTAGGGATACTTTTTCATCTTAGACATCCTATGTAAATTAAAATATATATATGTTTCCAGTTTCCCTTAAAAAGAAACAACAGTAGTCTCCCTTAAAAACACACACACACACACACACACACACAAATGGCACAGGCACAAAAGCACACAACTATCAACTGCTCCCTTTTAAAGGAAGTCATCCAAATTTTGCAGTTCGTTTAGTTCCAGGCTAGATTCTGCATACCAGTCTGTAAGTGGCACCACTGTAAGACCTGACACTTCAATCTAGTTCAGATGCTAAAAAATAAGCAGTCATCCATCCCTAGTTACCCACTGGGGACTGGTTCCAGGCGCCCTGGCAGACACCAAAAATCCACAGATGTTGGTTAAGGCCTTTATATGCATGGGAAACCACAGATACGGAGAGGAGAAAGTGAAAGTGAAGCCGCTCAGTTGTGCCGGACTCTTTGCAACCCCATGGATAGTAGCCTGTATCAAGCTCCTCCATCCATGGGATTTTCAAGGCAAGAATACTGGAGTGGGGTGCCATTTCGTTCTCCAGGGAATCTTCCCAACCCAAGGATCAAACCTAGGTCTCTCACATTGTAGACAGAGTTTTACTGTCTGAGCCACCAGGGAAGTCCGTAAGAGGAAGGTTGACTGTAATGTTAATCAGCACACCCAAAACTCTCGAGTGCCCTGGAATTATATTTTACAAATGATACAGAATTGTTCCTTTTCCCCTGTCCCAATCTGGATTAACATGCGGGGCAGGGGGAGGGGGGACACTGCATTCTTAGTTTTGTACTGAGAAACAGTGTTTCAGATTCCCCACAATCCAGAGAACACAGTAGGTTCTTCATTCAAATAGACAATTACTGTACAAATGTCTAACTCTGATTATAAACTACAAATGATTATGAACTATAAATCAGTTCTATGGATTCATCATAAGAGGAAAAACATCTGGGTTTAGCCCTAGTTTTGCCACATAAATGACCAAAGGTAAATCAGTTATCTCTGTATATCTACCATTTCTTTATCTGAAACATCTGAGATGATAGTACATTGCCCACAATTGTGAGGATTTAATTGAAGTGCTTTCAGAACATAGTAAAGCCTCAAAAGATACTACTAGTACATATAATATATAATTGGAGAAGGCAATGGCAACCCACTCCAGTACTCTTGCCTGGAGAATCCCATGGACGGAGAAGCCTGGTAGGCTGCAGTCCATGGGGTCGCTGAGTCAGACACGACTGAGTGACTTCACTTTCACTTTTCACTTTCATGCATTGGAGAAGGAAATGGCAACCCACTCCAGTGTTCTTGCCTAGAGATCCCAGGGACGGCAGAGCCTGGTGGGCTACCATCTCTGGGGTCGCACAGAGTTGGACATGACTGAAGCGACTTAGCAGCAGCATAGCAGTACATATATATAATACATGAGTACCCTGGCCAGCTCAAGATTAGCTTTTTTTGAATTTGCATTTTATCTGCTTAATTCAGCTGTGCTAGAAGTTGGCTAAAACTCGGGGTGTGAATTTCTTTGAACTACTGATAAAAAGATTACTTGTCTCTCTGTGCTCAACTTAGAAGACACTGCATGTTTGTTTGTTTTTTCTTTTGAGAAAAGTAAATTACTCTTTAAAATTTCCAATTCTGCTCTTTAATTTACGCAACTAAAAGTCAGGTAGAGACCAGAATCTTCAAAATCACGTAACATGGAATCATGTAACATATCCAGGCCAAATAACCCCATTTTATTTCAATTATTATTTTTAGGGGCACATGGAACAGTACTGTTGAGGCTTTCTAGCAAACTTGGCAAATATATCTCCTAAACCTCTGTTTAGGGAGCAAGCCAGGAAAGCTAATGAAAACAGAAGGCGTAAGGTCAGGAGCAATAATTCTCTTCACCCTAAAGAGCTCAAGGCTAAGAAACAGGTGAAGTGGAAAGCACTTTCTTCCTTAGTGAGCCCAAGAGTTGAAGCTACCTGGGTCAGAGACACACACACACTGACCCCCAGCCCCTGATACATTTCCAATACCAAAATTTCCCAATTTTTCCTAATCTGCCCATGCCCCACTATCTCAGATCCATTTACCCAACTAAACCATAGATCCTCAAATAAAAAAAACTTTCTTAAAGAATGAAAGCCTCTGCCATTTCTGCCTCTCAATAGTTCTAAAGGCTCAAATATTCTTACACAAAAGGACATTTCTTTACTAACTGCATATGGCTAATTACTTTTCAGGATAATTACAGATTAAAGGATTTATGAAACCCAAGATTCTGCACTAATATAAATAAAAGAGGAGAAGTTGTTCCTTGCAGAAGAAAGCTAACTTAAAAATGGTAAAAGACTCATGGAATTCTTTAAGTCAGTATTTTGCGATCAACACAATAACTGATTCAGACAAAAATCATCAATGGATACAAGAATAGAGGAAACTTTGAGAAACAAAATATATTTGTAATGTCTCAAAATACCTCCCCACAAAACAAAGGGAAAAGAAGATTTATGGTGAAGAAAATTGTTAGACCCAATCCTCATCAAAGGGTTGTGATAAGTTAACATAACTAGCAATGAGTCGGAGAAGGAAATGGCAACCCACTCCAGTGTTCTTGCCTGGAGAATCCCAGGGACGGAGGAGCCTTGTGGGCTGCCGTCTATGGGGTCGCACAGAGTCGGACACGACTGAAGCGACTTAGCAGCAGCAGCAGCAATGAGTCAAAATGATAGCATGTGCTTCCCTTCCCAATGTGAGGCATTACAAAGAACACATCACCCCTGCAGTATTCCTGACAAAAGTATACAGCCTAAATTCAATGATGAAGACACATCAGACAAACACAAACTGAGGAACATGCCACGAACAAGATGACCTATATTCTTTTAAAAAGAGGACAACTCAATGCAATTCATGATCCTGAATTTTCTTACAAAGAACATTACTGGAACAACAGATGAAATCTGAATTGAGCCTGAGATAACAGTAGTCTGTCAAATTCTTCACCTCAATCACTGCAGTATGGCTGTATAAGACGATTTTGTTATTCTTATTAAACACAGACTAGAGTATGTAGTGGCAGAGGCATCATATCTGCAAACCACTTTCAAACAGTTCGGTAAAAAAAAAAAATGTACTGAAAGAAGATAAATCAAATGTAGCAAAAAAAAAAAAAAAATGAAGAACTGACAAATCCAGGTAAAGTGTGCAAAGAACCTCTGTACCATTCTTGAACTTTTCTGTAAATCTCAAACTCTGTAAGAATTTGAATGTTTCTTACAAGAGTCCTAACTGAAGGCAACATACAGGTCTTGCCTGGATCCTGCTTTAAACAAACCAAATTAACATTTAGGGACAATAAGGGAAATCTGAATATGGACTGGTTTTCAGAACATTGAGGAATTGTTAACTATTAGAATGTTATAATGCTACTGTGATTATAAAAAGCTTTTCTTATTTTCTAAAGATGCATGCATACTGGAATATTTATGAAACATTATAATAGCCTATATTTTTTAAAATGTTTAATTAAAACAAATACAGCAAAATAGCATTAAAAATCTAGATGACTGGGTATATGCTCTTACCAGTATTATGAAAATGTGCAAAGTTATTATTTTTTGAAATTTTAAAAAAGGGATGAATCTCTGCTCTTATAGGTTACAGAACTTGAAAATTAAATTGAAGCTGTAAGGATTAGACTTTATTGGGCAGTTTATCTGTAGGGGAGGAAGGAAGAATACAACCTCAAAAGGCAGAGATGAAAATGAAACCATTCATCTGGTTTGATTTTGCTCTGTAAAGGAGCTAAAGAACATCTGCCCAATTAGAACTAAGAGGTTTGCTACACTGTCCAATATGGGCACATGTACCCATTTACTTTAGCTTAGTAAATAAAATTTAAAATTCAGTTTCTCAGTCACACTGATCTCATTTCAAGTACTCAACTGCCACAAGTGACTACCATGCTGGAAAGCACAGAATGTAGAATATTTCCATTATTGCACGGTTCTACTGGAGAGCACTGTTTTCAGAAGTTTTTCTTGCGAGTCCAACAAGGAGAAAGGGAGAACTTTTAAATTAAACTCTGGTAAAATATAAAGGACAGCTGACAAAAAGATACACTCACCTAAAATAAGGATTTCACACAAGACAAGGAGAGGCAGGCAAAAAATTACAACTTTCAGGTTTCAGAGCCCAGGTAGCTGCAGGAGGCTTAAGGGAAAAAAGTCTACAAAGTTCAATGCTACCACAAGTCCAAGGAAGAGCCCCTTCACTCTGGGTGCTTCTTTCAAGAAGGCACTAAACATTCAAATAGCTACTGCTGCTGCTAAGTCGCTTCAGTCGTGTCCGACTCTGTGCGACCCCACTGCGGCAGCCCACCATGCTCCCCCGTCCCTGAGATTCTCCAGGCAAGAACACTGGAGTGGGTTGCCATTTCCTTCTCCAATGCATGAAAGTGAAAAGTGAAAGGGAAGTCGGTCAGTCATGTCCGACTCTTCACAACCCCATGGACTGCAGCCTCCCAAGCTCTTCAGTCCATGAGATTTTCTAGGCAAGAGTATTGGAGTGGCTTGCCACTGCCTTCTCCGTCAAATAGCTAAGGCCCAGGTTAAAAGGGACTGATGTAATTTCTTCAGAGAACAGGGGAAAAGCCCATCTCTGTGCCTGATAAACTACCACTGCCTCAATTTCTAAGATGTTCATCAATGTAAAAAAAAAGCTTTTGGGGAAAGAGTGCAACTGTAAGATGAACCCTCAATTTAAAAAATGTTGACTCTGAAAGAGATTGTATTAAAATCAAAGAAATGTGGTCAAAAAAATCTTTTTAACTTCAGCAATATTAGATTCAGAAATCTAAGTTAAATGCTCATCAGTTTTTAACATTTTAAGCTTTGATTTTCCGGGCTTGGTTTTTAAACTATACTTGATTTAACTGTCCATGTAGCAAACAGAAAAGAGAAAGTGTCTATCCCTGTATGAGGAGGAGCAAGGCATGATTAGGTGCTGCATAAAAGGTTTAAGCAATTTAATAAATGGCAAGCTCTTAGAGCTTCCCTGGTGGCTCAGATGGTAAAGAATCCGCCTGCAATGCAGGTCGGGAAGATCTCCTGAAGGGGGCATGGCAACCTATCCAGTATTCTTGCCTGGAGAATCCCCATGAACAGAGAAGCCTGGTGGGCTACAGTCCATGGGGTTGCAAAGAGTTAGACACGACTGAGAGACTAAGCACACAAGCTCTTAGAATAGCATGGGAGCACTTTAAGAATTTGTTTTAAAGATTTCTATCCTTTTACAGTTATTTAACTCTGGGACCATGGTATCATGACAAACTATTCTAAAACAGATTGGCTATGATGTCACGCTACTAACATTACATAGCGAGGGCCAAAGTGGGAATTGCCTTTTTTCCAAAATTCTTGTTACTAAAGAAAGCTTGGGAAATCTTCACGTATCAAGGAAATCAGGAAATCCAGTGATGGTGAGTCAGCATCTATCAGAATACATTAGTGATCAAACTATGAAAACGTTGTTAAAGGAACCAAATGGACTATGTCTATATTAATCCAATAGTATACATGTATTAAAAAGGGTAGAAAAAATAAATAAAAAGGGTAGAAAATTTTGCCCTAAGGCAATTCAACCAACTAAAACCAGACTACTTTTTCAATGTCCAATTCTTTGACTAGCTAAAAATGACACTCTCCATCAGCATAACGTCTAAGTAATCAATCACAATTGTGTCTGTGCCTAAAAATATCATACAATTTAAAGAATAACAAATTTGCTTTGAGTCTACTAATTTTATCCAGCACTTCCTACCTCTGATCAGACAGGAACATTTACTGGAAACAAGCTTCTTTATAAGCACACCCGGGGAGTCTGCTTCCTAATGAATGACTAGTAAGCTCAGAACACAACTCATTTACTAGCTGAATCAGCTGAAGATCAAAATATATTAAATTTTGTGTTTATGGCAGCATTATTATGGATTATGTTTCACAATTAGTGCTTGGCTTTACACTTTCCGGTTCCTTCCTCCTTGTTTTGTCTTACGGTTAGAATGTAAAGGAAGGATGTACAGATACTGTATTTCAGACAAGGCAGTTTTTGTGCCTGCTCTCCGTATAATCCTACTTGAGTTACATTTTCTGTAAATGAATCATGCATCTTTTGGGGGGAGGGGGAGGTGCACCATGTGGCTTGCAGAAGCCTAGTTCCCCCACCAAAGAAGGAACCCTCACCCCTGCAGTGGAAGCATAGTCTTAAGCACTAGACAGAGAAGGAAGTCCCTGAACCTTGTATCTTGATAAAGACTTAAGTCTTTATTTACTTTACTGCTACAGAGTAAAGAAGTCAACAATTTTAGTCCTGTTGATACTTGGATGTCACCCAATACTGATATCTTTAGGTGCCTGAAGATCTGGTTAACTTCCTACCCAAGGATTTCACTCAGCATGACTTCCTTTAAAAGTTCCAAACATCCTCTACCTTCACCAGCATTAATCACAGTGAAGAAAATGCTGAGAGGAGTAACTGCTGAGCCTTTCCAGGAAACCAGCACGTCAAAAACTGCGATTGCTGTTTTCCATAGGAAATTTTTAAAATGCTGAAAACGCAGAATTCCTTTAGTTCTTTCATCAACAGTATAGCAGCCACTGTTTTCTATGTACTTCACACACTTTAAGCAACAAATAAAAATGCCCTTGTAGACTCCATACTTAACATATACATTTGTTTCTACTCCATGTAAATCTCTGAAGCAATCATTCTCAGGAGAAATTTTTTTTTTTTTAAACTCTGGTCACTCACTGCAAAATGTTTAATACTTTCAGGAAGGAACCATGGTTGCAGACAGGAACTGTAAGCTTTGGTAAACTATCAGGAGACTCAAAGAATTTTTCCTACTTGTAGCCAGCTAATTGGGAAATTTCAAAGTCATATGTGACTCATTCTAAAATAAGAACCCAATAATTTGATGAAATATCACATATTAATTCTAACCAAGCTGCAGGGGAATACATTTATACCCCAAATCTTGCAGATAGATGTGACTCCCCAGGGTTTTGCCCTTTCATGTATAAATGCCATTTAGCTGGCACACAACAACTGAATGCTACCAGAGCTATGACTGGTTCTAGGTGGTGGTTACAGGTATTACCTCCGAAGAAATGGAAATGCAATCTAAAACAGGACACACAGTTTAATGGCGGGCAGAACTACAAAGATTGGGAGAGAACACACAGGAATAAAAACACCAAACAGAGTATTCATTTTCCCAAGCAGACTATTCCCTGGTCATCCAAAAAAGCTTTCGATAACTGTTGGAGAGAATGTGGAAATACTAGAACTCTCATACATGGCTGATGGGGATGTAAAATGGTGTAGCTGCTGTGGAAAAGTTGGGTGGCCCCACGAAAAGTTAAAATACTGAGTCTATCACAATGTTCCAGTATTAGTCACTCGGTCATGCCCGACTCTTTCTGACCCCATGGACTGTAGCCTGACAGGCTCCTCTGTCCATGGAATTCTCCAGGCAGGAACACTGGAGTGGGTTGCCATTTCCTTCTCCAGGGGATCTTCCCGACGCAGGTATCAAACCCTGGTCTCCCACACTACAGAGTGCAGAGTTACCATATGACCCAATATATACTGAGGAATTCCATTCCTCAGTATATATTCAAAAGAACTAAATATAGGTATTCAAACAAAAACTTGTACACTAATGTTCATAGCAGCACTATTCACAGCAGTCAACAGGTAGAAAGAACACATGTTCATCAGCTCATGAAAGGAA
Organism: Oreotragus oreotragus; assembly: GCA_006410675.1. Taxonomy (NCBI): domain Eukaryota; kingdom Metazoa; phylum Chordata; class Mammalia; order Artiodactyla; family Bovidae; genus Oreotragus; species Oreotragus oreotragus. The sequence goes on along the minus strand of SJYX01009561.1, from coordinate 931,274 downwards.
AAATAAAATGTGGTATATCCATTGTGAAAGGAGTATTATTCAGCCATAAAAGAATGAAGTACTTATACTAATACATATGGCTAAACCTCAAACAGTATGCTGAGCGAAGGAGGTTAGACACAAAAGATCACAGACTGTATGATTCCATTTACAGATAAATTCAGAGACAAAGCATGTTAATGGTTTGGGGGGATGGGAGGAAGGAGACAGCTTAATAGATATGAGGTTTCCTTCTAGTTTAATGAAATGCTTTGGAACTAGATACAAGTGATAGCTGCAAAATATTGTGAATGTACTAAATACCACTATATTGTTCATTTTAAAATGGTTAATTTTAGATGTGCTTAATATATAATTCAAGTAGTTATTTGACTTAAGTTTACAGACATTTAAAAGTATAAAGTAACTTGGAAATGACTTTCTATTCTTCACATTCCAGAAACCATTTTAAACTCTTCAAATGCATGTTTCACAACAGAGTCTTCATTAGCAGCAGAAAAGTCATCTCCATTCCGTCACAGTGCTTTAAAAAAAATTCATTATGGTGCAATCATTGGAAATTTATAACATGCCTCTAATTTCTTTTTATGTATCAGGAGGTGTTTTACACTTCTTTTTGGATTATAATCTCCAGAAACATCTCCTTAATGGACTGGTTTTCAAGCAGTATTTAAAATGTTTGCTTACAACATTAGACAGTTTTAACTGTGAGGCAATACAGAGAAGAATAATTACTTAAGTGTTACCTCTTACCAATGCAGCTGATTTCAAGTCCATGGTAGCCTTCACTGAATGGTGTTGTAGTATTCAATTCAAACAGAAGCAACTGTGAAAGGACTCAGTAATATGAGTACCTGGTAAGACTACTTATGTAACAAAACTCTTTCCAGAGGAATATTTTATGGTTTAAAAAAGAAACCTGCCATGGATTTGCACAGTTCAGTAGGAGAGAATATAAAGTATTACAGAGAACTGGAAAAGAGATGGATTTGGTAAACTATCTTCTGCCTACAAGTTGTCTTCCCTAATTATTAATCTTTCAAATGAGATCTACCCAGTTTATCAAGCTGAGCATATGTGGATAGTCTTTTGCTTCCCTCTGTCCACAATAGTCATTTTTAAGCCCTCTTTCTCAGAGGAGCAGCTGGTCAGAAATAGATGAAAGCAACTCTCAATCCAATTTTCATTTTTTATTTCACACAATTCCAAGGGTCATTAAAAACGGCAACCCCCAGGACCTCCAATTCTTCCTCTGCCACTTCAGAAATGGACTGGATGAAGAAAATAAGGAGGAGGAGAGTCTGGTACAACTCCAAGAGCTTGGCTTCAATAACTCACTAAATGGGCATTTTTTTTCCCTCTCGCATAGCATATATGTTCAACTCTACTGGATGAAGAGGCCCTCCAGCATAAGGGCTAGGGATGAATATTTGACTATCTGTATGGGCTAAGTATCATGATATAAATACAAACACATACTATAGTCTAACAACTGCCAAAAGGTATTATTTTAATTATTTAATAAATGAGGAAGTTGAGGAAAGCTAAGAAGATAGAGCTTGGATTAAACATCTGAGACATTTTCCACAATGCTGTATTGCGTAATTAAAAAATTTTAACGTGACAAAATGGTTTCAATGGACCCAGTTCCTACTCTCAAAAATAGGCTTTAAAATCTGCTGTACTTCAGGGGACTTCCCTGGCAGTCCAGTGGTTAAGACCCAAGCTTCCACTGCAGGAGGCAGAGGTTTGATCCCTGCACAGGTTCAATTCAGTCACTAAATTGTGTCTGACTCCATGTGTTGCTACCCCATGGACTGCAGCACGTCAGGCTTCCCTATCTATCACCAACTCCCAGAGTTTACTCAAATTAATGTCCATTGAGTCAGTGACACCATCCAACCATCTCATCTTCTATAGTCCCCTTCTCCTCCTGCCTTCAATCTTTTCCAGCATCAGGGTCTTTTTCAGTGAGTCAGTTCTTCGTATTAGGTGACCAAAGTATTGGAGTTTCAGCTTCAGCATCAGTCCTTCCAATCAACATCCAGGACTGATCTCCTTTAGGATGGACTGGTTGGATCTCCTTGCAGTCCAAGGGACTCTCAAGAGTCTTCTCCCAATACCACAGTTTAAAAGCATCAATTCTTCAGTGCTCAGCTTTCTTTATAGGTAGGGGAACTAAAGATCCCACATGCTTCAAGGCACAGCCATAAATAAATAAATAATAAAATCTGCTGTGCTTCACAACTTAAAGAAAAGCCCTTATTTACCCAATGATTCAGAACAGGAAGTATTAATACTACTGGCAGTTCTGCCTCCAAAGCCGAATCCCACAAATCTCTAACCCCTTTCCCATCTATGGTTATACTATTCAAACCGAACAAGCATGCTCTACTCCCACTTTCCCCTTCCCTCCTCCCCAAGCACAAGAGTCTTCCTTGAGTTCCATTCTAGTTTTACACTAGAATACACACAAAAACATGAATAATACAGTAAAGCAGAAGTTTCCTGCTTTCACAAGTGGCCTCAGACTGGAACATATTCACTCTCCAGTCATTAAAAAAAGAAACAGAAATCTGAGTTCAGCCTTATGAAAGGGATATAGATAATTCTTGGATATTACAAGTTAACCAGATCCCAATCATTCTGCACAACTTTTTACCAGGAACCTGGATAAAGCCCTTTGAAAAACCGCAGCCAAATAAATGTTTAAAGGCACAGAAAATCAGATGTTGGTTCACCTGGCCCCTACTTTTCTCATAATATAAAAACTACCGACCTAAAAACAACCTACTGCTGCTGCTGCTAAGTCGCTTCAGTCGTGTCCAACTCTGTGCGACCGCATAGACGGCAGCCCACCAGGCTCCCCCGTCCCTGGGATTCTCCAGGCAAGAACACTGGAGTGGGCTGCCATTTCCTTCTCCAATGCATGAAAGTGAAGTCAAAGGAAAGTCAGTCAGTCATGTTCGACTCTTCGTAAGAAAAGCCCTTATTTACCCAATGATTCAGAACAGGAAGTATTAATACTACTGGCAGTTCTGCCTCCAAAGCCGAATCCCACAAATCTCTAACCCCTTTCCCATCTATGGTTATACTATTCAAACCGAACAAGCATGCTCTACTCCCACTTTCCCCTTCCCTCCTCCCCAAGCACAAGAGTCTTCCTTGAGTTCCATTCTAGTTTTACACTAGAATACACACAAAAACATGAATAATACAGTAAAGCAGAAGTTTCCTGCTTTCACAAGTGGCCTCAGACTGGAACATATTCACTCTCCAGTCATTAAAAAAAGAAACAGAAATCTGAGTTCAGCCTTATGAAAGGGATATAGATAATTCTTGGATATTACAAGTTAACCAGATCCCAATCATTCTGCACAACTTTTTACCAGGAACCTGGATAAAGCCCTTTGAAAAACCGCAGCCAAATAAATGTTTAAAGGCACAGAAAATCAGATGTTGGTTCACCTGGCCCCTACTTTTCTCATAATATAAAAACTACCGACCTAAAAACAACCTACTGCTGCTGCTGCTAAGTCGCTTCAGTCGTGTCCAACTCTGTGCGACCGCATAGACGGCAGCCCACCAGGCTCCCCCGTCCCTGGGATTCTCCAGGCAAGAACACTGGAGTGGGCTGCCATTTCCTTCTCCAATGCATGAAAGTGAAGTCAAAGGAAAGTCAGTCAGTCATGTTCGACTCTTCGAGACCCACCCCATGGACTGCAGCCTACCAGGCTCCTCCTACTAGTAGAATGTATACAAAGATCACCACAACACATATACAAAGCATACAGATCAGTCACCAAGTGAGGCAACATGCCACACGAAAGAGCAAATATTAAAGTCTAACCTCCCATTCACTAGCTGTGTGCGACTCTATAGGTTAACGGCTATGAACTTCTATTTTCCCCATCTGCAAAATAAGGCTAACCTTACCTACCTGAAGGGATGTTCTTGCTAATCAAATGAGATCACGAATGTAAAATATTTAGCAGAGTTCCTGACACACAGTAGGTGTTCAAATAACTTAATGGTCAATTTTTGATCTTGTAGATTTCAAGACAATTAAGATTTGATGAATAGTTACACCCTCTATCATAAATTATATCTTTCATAACACAAAAGAAGGGACAAAAATCTAAGTCTGACAGATGGGTTTTGCATAATACATTCAGATCCAGGCCTCCTGCCACCCCCTTGAGTTAAGAGCATTAGCCTCAGGCGCTTGGCCAAGAACGGGAGGGGGGAAGACATCTAGAGCTGTAAACTTTGCTATGGCTTACAATTTGATTTTATGAAGCAGCTTAAGCACAGCTATGTAAATAAATTTTTTAAAATAGCCTCTTTCTAATATGAAGGACTAAGATCTCATTTCCTATCTAAGTGAACACACATTTCTGCACTATCATTTTATATAAGAACAAATAAACGACACTAACAAAGGCCTGACTGGCATTCCAGGTGGGCATTTTATCAGATGTGGTTTATTAGGAGTCTCATCTATCTGACCAAGGGACACTAATTACAGACGTACCAATGGCACATGTGAGCACTCATGGGATATAATAAATGATTAATGTACACATTTCTTTCTTTTGGGTAGTTTCAGAGCAGAATCAATTTTGTGCCATACGACTATTTGTATTAAATCCTGCACTGTATCAAACATTCAGTAACAACCATGGTTACAATTACATGTGGACAGCCTCTGAGAACTAGTCAATGCAAGCTGCAGTTTTGTTCACCACTATGTCCCTAGTGTAACATAACTGTTGATATATAGTAAATATTCAAATTTCAGGTTGAGTACCAAGTATTTATAAACCAAAAAATCTAGGTCTTAAGTCTATAAATATGTGTCACTGGCTGAGAGGTATCTGAATAAAATATACTGGACAAAAATTATATAGTTAACAATTAATACCCTTCAAGTGATACACCAAGTACTTTCACATACATGATAGACAAGACCTTCACAATAACTCTGTGAGGTGGTACACCTATTTTACAGAGAAAAAGAGCAAGAGGCGAGTCTTAACCTGCCTTCTCTAATACTGCAGCCATATTCTACAAGCCACATGCAGTTCTGAGCACCTGAAATGTGGTCCTTGTGACTGAATTTATTTTCAATATGAAGTTATTAAAATTAAACGGTAACAGATAATCAAGTCAACTATGGCAAACTTATGTTTGGAACAACCTATATATGCAAACCTGTTTTTCCAATTATAACTTTATGAGTGCTGAGATGTGCTCTAAGTATAAAACACCTATCAGATTTTGAAAATTCAGAACCTCCAAAAAAGGAATATAAAATATCTCACCTGAAAGATTTATACTGATTACACACTGAAATAATAACATCTGGGGTCCACTGAGTTAAAACATTAAAATTAATTTTCCCTGTTTTTTACTTTTAATATGACCACTGGAAAATCAGATCTGGCTTGTATTTTTCTATTGGATGGCACTGATCTCAACACCCTCCAAACCCCTGCTCTGTCTACTATACCACGTCATTAACCACACATTAAACCAGTAGAGAAGTCACTTCTCAGAGCAAAGTCCAACAGAAAAAAAAAAAAGCAGACCAGGATACTGCATAACTTCTCATCTTAACGCCAGTCATTGTTTTTCTTTGAAATATTTAGTGTCAGAAGACCTAGATTTAAATCTCACTCTGCAGTGTTCCTTTCAGCACTAGTTTGAGTCTCACTTTCTCCAGCTGTTTAAGATACTAAGTGAAGACTTGGAAGCACCCGCCACATTCACAGGACACAACAGACTCTCACAAGTGCTGCTCTTAACATTCACTAGTCACTGTCCATCATCATCACTTCCCCAGAGAGACAGTATTCAACCAACACACTGTATTAATAAGCCTTAGCTAACACAATGTCCCGGAGAAGGCAATGGCCACCCACTCCAGTACTCTTGCCTGGAAAATCCCATGGACGAAGGAGCCTGGTAGGCTGCAGTCCATGGGGTTGCTAAGAGTCGGGCACGACTGAGCGACTTCACTTTCACTTTTCACTTTAATGCACTGGAGAAGGAAATGGCAATCCACTCCAGTGTTCTTGCCTGGAGAATCCCAGGGATGGCGGAGCCTGGTGGGCTGCCATCTATAGAGTCGCACAGAGTTGGACACAACTGAAGCGACTTAGCAGCAACACAAAGTCCTAGGGACTTCCCTGGGAGTCTAGTAGTTAAGAATCCACCTTCCAATGCAGGGGACATGGGTTCAATCCCTGGCCCAGGAACCAAGATCCCACATGCTGCAGGGCAACTAAGCCTGCATTCTATAACGAAGACCCAAAGCAGTCAAGTAAATAAATATTTTTTAATGTTCTAGACATATAAATATGGGTGACCAAATAAATCTTCACTTACAAAGCACATCAGTACTGTCTGCAATTGTGCAATCCAATGTCCTCCTTAATAGCTTCATGTAGCTATTGACATTTACACTAACTGAAAAGTAAAAATTTAGTCCTTCAGTCTTAACAGTAACATTTCAAGTGCTCAATATGCCTTTGTAGCTAGTAGAAATTTTCATCATGGAAGAAAGTTCTATTGCAGAGTAGCTTTCAAAAAGTTAAAGCCACATAGTAACTGTAACAGGAACACATCTTGTTAAATATAATTCAAATATTATAGGTTAAGGTTCTTGAAATCATGTACTTCACTCCACACCAAAATGAAAATGACTGTGATTCTACACACACACACAGCATTTTATGTCTTAAGTTATTTCCTAAACAGAGTGAAAGCACAGTCCCTAGAATTAGCCACACCCCTTTAAAAGCTGAGTAAATTGACCATTGGAAAATACTGAAAAACCTGATACATCTTAAACGTGGAAGCTTTTCCTAGAGTAGACTGCCACATAATTCTAGGCAGTATGACTCTTCAAAGTAGTAGAGTTAAGCATATAACATACCCCAGTAACTCAGCACTGCTTACTCTTTGCAAATCAAAACAACCATTATCAAGAACCCCCACATACCACGCCTGCATTTATGGATCAAAGGGAAAAGAACAGGGTTGGGAGATTTTTAATTCAGACCCAAAAAACCTGGGAATACAGCAGAATGTGTTAATCAGCATAAAGATACTAAATGAGCTAAGAAATGATAACTGCAGGCAACTCTATACACAGCCTAGGATTTTTTTCAGAACCTGCAATTCTAACAAAATCTTGTTCAAATAGGCACTCATCTGTTCACTGCTATCAGCCTAAACATCTTTAAAAAGAAAAAAAAACTTCGTAACTTAAAATATTAATGTTCATTTGATGTAGTTCTAAACCCTTGACGACAGACCCTTCAGTTGGTCCAAGTAGTTAGATGGTATAAAAATAAATTCATTTCAAGTTCACCCTTTGAAGCTTTCACAGGTTAATGCTACACTCAAGTTCCTCAATTCTTGTTCCCAATTATTATCTTAAGTGTTTCAGAAAGTTTTTGCTACTTAGCAAAATGGCAGGGGCTCAGAGGTCAAAGACCTAAGATGCCAATTAAAATAATCCTTAGTATACAGTCACCAAAGCAAGCTTAAGCTTAGGCATGGGATATATATACTACTCCAGAAATTGAAAGAATGAATTCTTTAAGTATATTTGCATAGCTACTTTACACTCAACTCTTCAAAGTATTTGAGAAGATGGCTTCACTCAAGTATTTGCAAAAACTATGAACCACTTAGAAAGGAGACCCATACTAAATGTGTCTTCAGTTAGTGACAAGGTTGGAGTCCAACCTTTGGAATTATTCAATAATCTTGTTTCTTCATTAACAGAAATGAAAAAACTATTGCTCAAACTACCACTAGTCAAGAAACAAGATTTACTAGTGGGATATGCCTCTGTTTTGTAAAGCAAACAGCAATTGTTAACTGCTTTTCTTGTGTATGATTTTACATACTTTTGTTTGCAGGAAGATTATATTCCAGAAGCAGTTCAGCGTGAAGACAAGGGTGTGTTTTCCCTTCATACTCAAAAACATTATTTTCCTAACCCTTCACATTCAACAATAGTAACCACAGCAATAAAAATTTGGATGGAGCATGAACAATAATTTCTGGGTCCATTCTGTCACTTAATGTTCTTGACCTTTTGTGAAACAGTGTTCTACTGCATCGGATGAGTTATCTGAAAACCAAAAATGACTGAATAAAAGTACATTACTTAATTCTTTTTGAGTAAAAATTACTCATTATATTTCAAGACAAAGGAAAAGAAGTCTTGCTGATGCAAGCAAAGGTAATAATCTGTAAAAAACGAAATTATGTTGACAGGCAGAATATTAAACCTAATACAAGACGGCTTTATATGTTATAACAATGGCAGAAAGTAAATAGCATTCCATGATAAAGTGTCTAGTAGGTCACTAGTATTAGTGTCATGTCAAACCACTGGCATCTCTTATCATTACGAATTAGTCCTTCAAATAATTGAGGGGAGGCATGACTCTTTAAGGAGGTAACTGGAAAGAAAACATACTTTATGAATAAATTTACTTCAGCCAAAGTAAAACAAGGATTGGTGAACCAGGAAAACCAGAAGCTCAAAAGACGACTTAATTCAGTCAAGTCCTCCAATGATCACCTGCCTGGGCCCGCCATGGGCAAGCTGCCAGATAAGACAGTCTGTTGCCTACAGGATACTGCACCATGGAGAAGAACTCTAGAACCTACTAAAGGCAGCCAATTACAGACCAAATAACCCTACATATCTCAGGGCAAGTGTGCTATATCCCCAGGGTTCATTCAATTCCTTGCAATCCTGAGGGAGGTACTCACGCCAGCCAACTACCTGCTAACCTCCGGCAGAGCCCACGATAACCTCTGGACAACTCCTTTCTCTTTTCTAGAACCAAAGAGGGGATAAAAGCTGCACCATTCGCAGAGAAATCAATAAAGTGAAAAAAGGCGAGCCCCCCTAAGAACCTTGATCCAACCCCCCCCCCCACGCACTCTGAAATTGACACCACAATGATAAATACATTCCCTCTTTCTATCCTCCTCCTCTTCCTTCAGTGACCTTCCCTGTTCCTACTGCCTTGGGCAAGGCAAGAGAGGAGCTGCTGTCGTTCCCCCACCCCCGGGGAAGGTGCCCTTCCCTCTGAGAGGCGCAGAGGGAGGAAGAAAAAAAGCTTGCTCCTCCCCAACCCACCCGCGCCCCAACTCCTAGGTGCAGGCACGATGAGGGAAAAGGGGAGAGAGAGAGAGCAATGAGAAGTGACAGCCCTGAGCTGCCTTGGGAGAAGAGAATTTCTGCTCCGGAAGAAACGCGGGAGATCACCACCACCGCACAACTCCATCCGTCCCCGGCTCCACGAACCCAAATGAATGAACTGAAGAAAACCGGAGGGTGGAAGGGTTTATCATGCGCAGTCCTCGCCATCCAGGAAGCGAAGACAGAGAGGCCTTCAAACCCCAGCGTGGCCTCGCTCTCCTATGGATCTCGACTCGCTTCCTTGCCACCCAAGCCCCACATCAATCATTTAACCCTTTAAGCTTTCCGAGACAGTGCACCGTCCTCCGTCTACCTCAGGAACCGATACCCCCCCTCTCCGATTCTACTCTTTTTGGCTTGGGCTCAGACTCCCGCTTCGTCCTTCTGACCTCCCTCGTCTCCACAGCCCCCACGAGCCCCGGCCCACCGCACCTGAAGATGCTCCTGAAAGCGAATTGGCAGAATCTGGGCCATGGCGCTGTCGGGGGGTATGGTCTCCTCCTGTCACTGGGGCTGCGGGGCAGTGGCTGCCCGGGCTCTCCAAGGAGAGGAGGAGAAAGGGGGAGGGGGGAGCCTGCGCTCAGCAGGAGAGTCTCCGGGGACGCAAGAAACTGGCAGGCAGACGAAAGAGCTCAGGTCGGGGGCGGAGGCTCCAGGGTCCAGGAGAGCCGCAATGGCGGAACCCGGCGCAGCGCAGACTCCGGAAACGGCTGAGCCCTGCGGAGGGATCCCGGCAACAGAACTCCGCCCCAGTCACTTCACCCCCACTCCGCCTTATGTACCCCTCCACGGAGTGCCGCGGTGCCGCGGTGCGCAGGAATTCGGGGCGCAGTGCGCCGAGGGAGTCGCTGACGGCTGCGACACTGCAATAAATAGAGGCATCGAAGGGACTACTTTTCGCCTCATCACTTTCCCCAGCCGCCTGCTTTTCCCTCCCCCTCCACCACCTTTTTTTGCATTTTGCCACATCATGCGACTAGGGGCGACCAACGTCATTTCCGTGGGCGCTTTAGGTCCCACCCACATACTTCCGGGTGCACGTGACGCTGGTCGGGAAAGGTTGGCTGTTCGCTGCCAGAATGCAGAGCGCGTTCTGGGGAAGTGCGGCGTCTCCTGGGAATGAGGTGGCTGTTGGGCCGCCTTGAGGAATGGTAGTGCTGCTGCCTTCCCGTGTGCGCCCAGTTTAAATCGAGTCCTTTACGAAGAGGACGTGGCACGGGCAGATGGGCCCAGCCTCCCGCCCTCTCCGTGACTCAGGGAAACGGCCTCCCTGCAGAGCGCTCTTGGCAGTAGGCTGCTGCCCTCCTCCCCCGCCTGGTTCCGTGTGGTGGGTGGGTGGTGGTTACATCCCAAGGAGGGAGCATTGGTGGGGTTTAAAATCCTTTCTGCCCTTCTGACGGTTGGAGAAGCTGACGCTTGGATTCTAGCAGAGCTAATAGTCTCTTCGGATGTTAACCAGTTGACTCAAAGGGCGGTGAAGGCCATTGATGAGGTATCTCAAATAGGCCTTGTGATGGCCTTTCTTAGCGTTTCTGCGGACATTTTGTCAGACGTGTTTGTGAGTGTAGCCTAGTAATTTGTTCGAGATTTTGAGTGTCCTAAATACGCTCAAGAATAGGACTGAAATTGTAGCAGGAGGACTTTTTTTTCAGCCATGTCAAATAATGAGCCTCAAAGATTTAGGTTAAAGTTGGGTTTTTCCTCCTGTGGTTAAGATACGCTTTGGGAGAAAGATTAATAATTAGCGGTGTGTTTCAGTGGGACCACTCAACAGTGATTAAGTTAGCAGTGTTTGGGAACACAAGTATCTCAAAGCTGAAGCATCCTGTCTTCTCCCTGCGTTAAGGTGTCTACGGTTTTCAGTATCGGTTAATAACCTCCCCAGTACTTTGTTGCTAAGAATAAGCTATAATGATGCTTCATAACAAATACAATAAAGGATAAAAGAATTTTCGTTCTGTGCCTTTCATTTTAAAAGAGATGTAATGGTTTTTCCAGAAAGATCTTGAGGAACTATTCAAGTACACATTAATTATTTTTAGTGCCCTTTTCAGTTAAACATAAAACCACTATTAGGTAGACAGTAATTTTGTGTGTCAAGCAGTTTTACTTAGAGAAATTTGCTTAATCATTTAAATTGCTTTTAATGTTTCCCCCAAAGTATATCTCACACACTGAGAATGAGAAAACAATCTTTGGCAGTTAAAATAGCAGATAGACTTTTCTGCAAAGAAAAACCCCACCACCATGTCATCAGAGTGAATATTTACGGTTGGCAAAATTTCTTTATGTTTTGTTAAGCTAAATCCTTGAAGATTCTGTATTCTGCAGCATTTGAATTGACCTAATAACCAGTTTAAACACGAGCTGCTTTGAATCTTTTTTGGAAGTATGCAAATTCTAAATTAAAGATCTAAAGGTGTTGCTGCTCTATTATACAGTTAAAGCAGTAGCTTTAATCAACTTATATTTCCAGTCTCAGAATCCGGGATACAAATGAGCTATAATATGAACCAGCGACCAAAATTTTATTAATAAGATTCTTGCATTTTCAGACCTCTAATTTTAAATATATGGTCAGAATCCACAAAGCAATGGATTTTAGCTTGGATATTTGGTATGGAATATGTAACCAAAAGTGCACTGAGATTGTTAAACTGACTGCTGTGTCATCACGCAGAGAAATGAATGCCTTGTTTTCACAATCATTTACAGTATACCAACTCATTTTGAACACTGTATCCTTCAGTAAATCTAGAATTTTTCAAGAGAAAAAAATGTACTAGATGATAAACTTAAAAAACACCAAAACCCAAATCTGTGCCTTAACTAAGGATTTTGGCTGTGATAATGAAAGAGCTTTTTATGGTAGTACACTGTTCTTGTTAATGTGTAGAAGCAGGACAAAAGGTTATCATTACTTTGTTTATAAGCCCTAGAGGCTGAGTCACTGTTAACGGTTACCTGAGCAGTAACTAAATGGCTTTGTTTTCAGGCACTACCTTAAGGTAGAGAAGATGGGGTGGGGAGGGCGGGCGGGGGAGAGTGGGGAAACACTCAGCATTTGTTATCTGGTTTATAAGGTTATCGAACTATGACAAAGTCTTTTAATAAGACTATAAATGTTATTGTCATGGCTTTTGGTTTCAGAAATCCAATGTTTTAGTAAGGTAGCAATGTTAATAAAATAGTCATTCTTTTGAATTTGAAGGTATTTTTAGCAGAATATTCAATAGTAGGTACTTGCTTTGAGTTATACCAAATGCCAATAGCAAAAACTGCATTGCTTGTCAACTATTTCGAGGAGTGCCAGTTTCTCAAAACCTACACAAGAAAACTTTATTGTCTCCTGAACATTATGCCAGGACCTGTGTCATACATATCAGTGAGAATGACACATCAGAAAAACTTCATCGTAGGATTCCTCTGTAGTTTTTCATCTTCAAGCAATGATGGATTTAAGGCCCATACCTTTTAACTTGACCTTTTAAAAATAGCCTGAACTAACTGCATTGCAAAAGCCACAAAGTAAAGGCATTTCTCAGACATTAAGAGATTAATTTTGAAGCAGAGGTTTAAACTTAACCCACTGTACCAAATATTTTAAATTCAGATTTTAATGAAATCAAGGATATACTTTAGCATTACCTAAGTAAGATAAGTGGTTTTGCCATTTAAACAGCAGCTTTGAGAAACATCTCAGCGCCCTAGGACTACTGCTATGAATCCCACCAGGATTAAAGAACATATCAAAGGCCAATAAGAGACTCAGGTATCAGTGCCCCTTTATTTTGATCCTGAACAAGTCACCAATCAGGTAAAGCTCACCCAAAACAACATTTATAAAGCGAGACAATAACTTCCATGGTATTATTTTAGTATAAAATGGACCTTAACATATACTCAGTTATCACTCACTGCCCAGGCCTATCCTAAACCTGACTTATATAGACAAGTTTTATTATGTATCATGGATGGCAATAAGATCTGAATTGAATCTATTCTGCATCAGGATCAACCATGTTCCAAGTAAACAGTCAAGTCTACCCCTGTGGGAATACAATCTGGAATCTAGCATATTTTAGGCCCCTCCCAAGTTTTCTAAAGGTTAAATAAGATTCCAGCAGAGGAATGAAGTAGCTCAGAACATTACCTTAAAAAGTCAGCTCAGAAAACTTGTTTCAAATATAGTGATACACAGAGTTGTGGGGACAGAAAAACCCAGAATAGTACCAACATTACTGATCAACAGTCAGATACCGTGTCACAACCTGCCTTTCACATGGAAAAACAAAAGTCAAAAAGAAGCTTGAGAAGATCTACAGAATGAAGGGGTAGGAATGATTGTTATGGGCTCCTCCGCCACGCCCCGCCCCGTTCTAAATATGTAAAACTGTCTCCTTTCTTGGCCTGGAGTTACTGTTTCCAATGCAGGGCATGACCCACAAACATGTTCTCCTAACAATTTTAAAATTCTGTTACACTGCAGGGGTCGTTCTACAAGTAGCAATGCACTTTGCTGCAATGCTCTTGTTGCTCAGTCATGTCTGACTCTGCAACCCAACTGACTGCAGCATGCCAGGATTCCCTGTCCTTCACGACTCTAAGAGTTTATTCAAACTCATGCCCATTGCATTGGTGATGTCATCCAACCATCTCATCCTCTGTCACCTTCTCCTCCTGCCCTCAGTCTCCCAGCATCAGAGCCGATTCCAGTAAATCGGCTTTTTGCATCAGGTGGCCAAAGTATTGGAGCTTCAGCATCAATCCTTCTAATGAATATTCAGGGTTGATTTCCTTTAGGATTGACTGGCTTAATCTCCTTGTTGTCCAAGGGGCTCTCAAGAATCCTCCAGCACCACAATTCGAAAGCATCAATACTTCAGGATTCAGACTTCTTTATGGTGTAACTCTCACTACCATACATGACTACTGGAAAAAACATAGCTTTGACTATACAAACCTTTGTAGTCAAAGTGATGTCTCTGCTTTTTAATATGCTATCTAGGTTTGTCATAGCTTTTCTTCCAAGGAGCAATGTCTTTTAAAATTTCATGGCTGCAGTCACCATCTGCAGTGATTTTGGAGCCCAAGAAAATAAAATCTGTCACTGTTTNTGGAAAAAACATAGCTTTGACTATACAAACCTTTGTAGTCAAAGTGATGTCTCTGCTTTTTAATATGCTATCTAGGTTTGTCATAGCTTTTCTTCCAAGGAGCAATGTCTTTTAAAATTTCATGGCTGCAGTCACCATCTGCAGTGATTTTGGAGCCCAAGAAAATAAAATCTGTCACTGTTTCCACTTTTTTCCCATCTGTTTGTCATGAAATGATGGGACCCAATGCCAGAATGTTGAGTTTTAAGCCAGCTTTTCCACTCTCTTCTTTCATCAAGAGGCTCTTTAGTTCTTCTTTGCTTTCTGCCATTAGAGTGGTATCATCTGCATATCTGAGGTTGTTGATATTTCTCATGGCAATGTGATTCATCCAGCCTGGCATTTCACATGATGTACTCTGCATAGAAGTTAAATAAGCAGGGTGACAATACACAGCTTTGAAGTACTCCTTTCCCAATTTTGAGCCAGTCCATTGTTCCGTGTCCAATTCTAACTGTTGCTTCTTGACCTGCATACAGGTTTCTCAGAAGATAAGTAATCTGGTATTCTCATCCCTAAAGAATTTCCCACAATTTTTTGTGATCCACACAGGCTCAGATGGTAAAGAATCTGCCTGCAAATGCAGGAGACCTGGGTTTGACCCGTGGGTTGAGAAGACCCCCTGGAGAAAGGAATGGTTACCCACTGTAGTATTCTTGCCCGGAGAATTCCATGGATACAGGAGCCTGGCAGGCTATAGTCCGTGGGGTCACAAAGAGTTGGACACAACTGAGTGACTAACACACTAAAGCAGTCAAAGGCTTTAGCGTAGTCAATGAAGCAGAACTAGATGTTTTTCTGGAATTCTCTTGCTTTCTTTATGATCCGATGGATGTTGGCAATTTGACAACTGGTTCCTGTGTCTTTTCTAAATCCAGTTTATACATCTGGAAGTTCTTGGTTCATGTACTGTTGAAGCCGAAACTTGAAGGATTTTGAGCATTACCTTGCTGGCATGTGAAATGAATGTAATTATATTGTAGTTTGAACATTCTTGGACATTGCCCTTCTTTGGGATTGGCATGAAAACTGACCTTTTCCAGCCTTGTAGCCTTGTTATGGTACTATAATAAACTCATCCTCAGAAGAGAATATTAAGGACTGACATTTGGTAAAGTTTTGTCTAACGGAAAGTCAAGGAAACAGGATTTACTTGGTCACCAAACACTTCAGTGTGTAACAGTGAAAAATAATGTTAAGGGGCTTCCCTGGTGGCTCAGTGATAGAGAATCCACCTCCTAACGCAGAAGACATGGAGGATCCCACATGCCATGGAGAAACTAAGCCCTGAGCCACAACTATTGAGCCTGTGCTCTAGAACTAGGGAACTGCAACTACTTCCTGAGCCCATGAACAAGAAGACCATCGCAGTGAGAACCCTGCATACCACAACTAGTGTAGCCCCCACTTGCTGCAACTAGGGAAAAGCCCGCACAGCAGTGAAGACCCAGCACAGTCGAAAGTAATTAAAAAAAATGTTACAATCTTCTGAAAAGGCTTTATTTATTTGGCTGCACTGGGTCTTAGTTGCAGCACATGGGATCTTTTTTTAGTTGAGGCATACAGGATCTTTCGGGGAAGGCAATGGCACCCCACCCCAGTACTCTTGCCTGGAAAATCCAATGGACGGAGTAGCCTGGTGGGCTGCAGCAGTCCATGGGGTCGCTAACAGTCGGATAGACTGAGTGACTTCACTTTCACTTTTTTCTTTCATGCATTGGAGAAGGAAATGGCAACCCACTCCAGTGTTCTTGCCTGGAGAATCCCAGGGACGGGGAGGCCTGGTGGGCTGCCGTCTATGGGGTCACACAGAGTTGGACACGACTGAAGTGACTTAGCAGCAGCAGCAGCATACAGCTAGAAATCGACATCGTACACTATAGAACAAGGGACTGGTCCCTAGTTTGGACTCGGGGGACGTAACCCCCGCGTCTCAGTCGGTGACCTGGTGGTCCCTTCAGGTTAGACTTTCAGTCGAACTAACTTTTCCAAAATTTTTTTAGAAAATATACCTCTTTAGTTAAGACTTAGAATTTCTTGAGTCCAAGTAGTGACACTTCACTATATATATCATAAGAACGTTTACATCGCACTAGACTTATACATGGTTTACATCTTTAATGACAAAAAAAGTTTACGGATTTTGAAGCTACACAGTACCACTATTTTCACGTAATCCATTTTATTTGGGTGTTGGACACATGAAGGAAAAGAAACAACGAGTATAAGGTTTATTGACTCAAATTACAACATGTCATATGTTGGTAGATTAATGATAAGTAAGACATTGTGAGGTCATTACTTTTTATACGGTTGAAGTTAAAAAAAGGATGTAGTATAAATGACTAAATGTAAAAAAGAAAAGATTCTGTTAGGATAATCGTGGTTTTCCGTACTTTTTCCAGAGACCCAATCCGGTTAGTTATATATTTCAACCAGTGAGTTTATTTCGAAACGTGTCCCACTCTTATTTTTGATTGGCCTACTTGTCACGAAGTACAGAGGTATAAACCCCTGATAGTTCGATTCGGTAGTCTAGTCTACATCGCTACTCTATTATAAGTAATGACGTCTCCGGAATTTTTAAGGTAAAGAACTTACCCTTGATCTACCTCATCGTTTGACCGTGTTTTGCCGTCTGATATTCGTGACGTCCGACATTTTTCTTTTGAGATCAGGTTCGACTGAAAGTCTAAAAGGATAGACATTCCTACTCATCGTGAGTTTAATAGTAAGTATACTGGATAGATTAGAATTAAGTTTAATGTCTTGACCTTTGGAATTTTGGGAAGTTTTCTCGGGAAGAGTTCCACTGTGACTATTAGAAAGGTAACAAATAGGGAATCAGGTCTCTCCAACCACACATATTCTGTCCCCCTTTTTGTTCTAGTCCAAGTCCAACCCTTACTTAAAAATACACCTTAAAATCTATTTGCCTTACTTCTTCAGCTACTATAGCATTTATCAACTGTACTACCTATTTAGTTTGAAGCCCAGGCCAACTTAATCACACCTTGTGAATAATCACACCTGGAGTTAGCACAGCATTTATAAATATCAACCACATACAAAAAGCACCACATCAGGTGTCAGGTTATATTCTGGGTCATCTCATCTTATTTCTTACGATCTAGCTGAGCACCAAGGCAAATTGGGTTAAGAAACATATGTTAGATTTTATCTGGACATGTAAAATAGTTGATTATTTGAAAAATCTTCAAAGCTTCATTAGAGTTTTGTATTTGTATTTTCAGGTTTCCTTTAACGTAATACAGGTTACTTTGAAAATCTTTGGGAGAATAAAGATAACAAATTAAAGTTTTTTTAAACAAATTAAATTACTGCTGTGTTCAATCCTGTCAGGTCTGCTATAAAGAAAAGCTGGGAATTCCTTGGTGGTCCAGTGGTTAGAACTTGGCGCTTTCACTGCTATGGCCCGGGTTTGATCCCTGGTCAGGAAACTAAGACCCCACAAGCTGTATGGCATGGCCAAAAGTAAATTTAAAAAAAAGTGAAAACCAAAAACCCCTTAGTATTTCATGAAATTAAGTTCTTTTCAATTAAAATAATTTGAATCAGAATGGGCTTATGAAAAGCAGCTTTTCTGGAATAAAATGCAAGTGGTAAAAAATGAAATCAAAAGAATATTTCTTGACATGCAAAAATTACATGAAATTCAAATTTCATTGTCCATAAAGTTTTATTGGAACACAGTCATATCTGTTTATGTACTGCCCATGGCTGCTTGTTTATTACAACAGCATCGTGGCTGCAACAGACTGTATGCTTTGGAAGTTAAATACTATCTTATCTGGCCCTATCAAATTCATATCAGTTAATTTTATTAATTTCATTTTTGTAGACAATTTAAAACTAAGGAAAAAGAGTAGAATATCTAAATATGTAAATTAACATAATAATGAGACACTTTGTTGTCTGTATTTACAAGGATATTTTTGAGGGACCACATTCCGTGGCTCAGAGGTTAAGCATCTGCCTGCAATGCGGGAGACCTGGGTTCGATCCTTGGGTCAGGAAGATCCCCTGGAGAAGGAAATGGCAACCCACTCCAGTATTCTTGCCTGGAGAATCACATGGATGGAGGAGCCTGGAAGGCTACAGTCCACGGGGTCGCAAAGAGTTGGACACGACTGAGCGACTTCACTTCACTTTTTCACATTCATACAGTATAGTAAGAAAGGTTGTAACACTATCTTGCTGTTAGGAATGTAGTGGTTCACCTGTTAGGCAACAGGAAAATAAAAAATCACTTCCACTGACGTAAAGAATTTGACCATAAGAACATATCACAGTTTACTTAAACATTTCCCCCTATGGATAGCTATGTATGTAATTTTCAACTTTTTACTACTAGAAATATTTTAATAACTATTATATGTAATATAAATCATCAAACTGATTCTAAATCTCTAGGAGTCAAATTTTACTAGAAACAGAATATTTTATATACTCTCAGAGAGTTCCTAGGATATAAAGTTGGGCTTGCTGCATCACAGGTTGTGCACATTTTCAATTTTATAAATATTGCTAGCATGTCCTCTAAATTAAGAGCAATTTATCCTATGCCAACACTTTTCAGGCATGTTAATTGTTGCCAATATGATGGAAAAGAATGGGATCTCATTTATTTTCAATTGCATTTCCCGAATTTCTACTAAGACTCACAAAATGACCATCTTCTTTGCCCATATTTCTATAACATTCATCTTCATTTATTTTATTCAGTAATTTAAAGGTGAATCCTCATTCTTTTTTTTAATGGAAAGATAATTGCTTTACAGAATTTTGTTGTTTTCTGTCAAACTTCAACATGAATCAGTCATAGGTATACACATACCCCTCCCTCTTTTTTTTTTTTTTCCTGGAGAAGGAAATGGCAACCCACTCCAGTATTCTTGCCTGGAGAATCACATGGATGGAGGAGCCTGGAAGGCTACAGTCCACGGGGTCGCAAAGAGTTGGACACGACTGAGCGACTTCACTTCACTTTTTCACATTCATACAGTATAGTAAGAAAGGTTGTAACACTATCTTGCTGTTAGGAATGTAGTGGTTCACCTGTTAGGCAACAGGAAAATAAAAAATCACTTCCACTGACGTAAAGAATTTGACCATAAGAACATATCACAGTTTACTTAAACATTTCCCCCTATGGATAGCTATGTATGTAATTTTCAACTTTTTACTACTAGAAATATTTTAATAACTATTATATGTAATATAAATCATCAAACTGATTCTAAATCTCTAGGAGTCAAATTTTACTAGAAACAGAATATTTTATATACTCTCAGAGAGTTCCTAGGATATAAAGTTGGGCTTGCTGCATCACAGGTTGTGCACATTTTCAATTTTATAAATATTGCTAGCATGTCCTCTAAATTAAGAGCAATTTATCCTATGCCAACACTTTTCAGGCATGTTAATTGTTGCCAATATGATGGAAAAGAATGGGATCTCATTTATTTTCAATTGCATTTCCCGAATTTCTACTAAGACTCACAAAATGACCATCTTCTTTGCCCATATTTCTATAACATTCATCTTCATTTATTTTATTCAGTAATTTAAAGGTGAATCCTCATTCTTTTTTTTAATGGAAAGATAATTGCTTTACAGAATTTTGTTGTTTTCTGTCAAACTTCAACATGAATCAGTCATAGGTATACACATACCCCTCCCTCTTTTTTTTTTTTTAATATAAAACCCCTCCCTCTTGAACTTCCCTCCCAATCCCACCCCTCTAGGTTGATACAGAGCCTCTGTTTGAGGCCTCTGCAAATAAATTCTTCAGTACCATCTTTCTAGATTCCATATATAAGCGTTGCTAAGCTGCTAAGTCGCTTCAGTCGTGTCCAACTCTGTGCAACCCCATAGATGGCAGCCCACCAGGCTCTGTTGTCCCTGGGATTCTCCGAGCAAGAATACTGGAGTGGGTTGCCATTTCCTACTCCAATGCATGAAAGAGAAAAGTGAAAGTGAAGTCGCTCAGTCGTGTCCGACTCTTAGTGACCCCATGGATTGCAGCCTACCAGGCTCCTCTGTCCATGGATTTTCCAGGCAAGAGTACTGGAGTGGGGTGCCATTGCCTTCTCTGATATGCGTTAGTATATGATATTCATCCTTCTCTTTCTGACTTATTTCACTCTGTATAATAGGCTCTAGATTCATCCACCTCATTAGAACTGACTCAAATGTGTTCCTTTTTATGGCTGAGTAATAGTCCATTGTGGATATGTAGCACAACTTCTTTATCATTTCATCTGCTGATGGACATCTAGATTGCGTCCATATTCTAGCTATCGTAAACAGTGCTGCAGTGAACAATGGGATACATGTGTCTCTTTCAATTTTGGTTTCCTCAGGGTATATGCCTAGGAGTGGGAATGCTGGGTCATATGGTGGTTTTAGTCCTAGTTTTTTTAAGGAATCTCCATACCGTCTTCCATAGTGGCTGTATAAATTTACATTCCCACCAACAGTGCAAGAGTGTTCCCTTTTCTCCACAGCCTCTCAGCATTTGTTTGTAGACTTTTTGATGATGGCCATTCTGACTGGTGTGAGGTGATATCTCATTGTAGTTTTGCTTTTCATTTCTCTAATAATGAGTGATGTTGAGTATCTTTTCATGTATTTGTTAGCCATCTGTATGTGTTCTTTACAGAAATGTCTGTTCCTCTTTAAGAACAAATTTTTCCATAACCACCTTTCCTCCAAGACTCTTTCCACCTTAACTAGATTCAAAATTCCTCTCATACTTCTCTCACAGTCCTCTCAGTAGAAATCTATTTTTCTTATCAATACCATTGTCACAATTACTTCAAAGATGTAATAATGTCATTCCCTGCCAATAAATTCACTTATAGTACCAAAGTGAAAGCTGCTCAGTCATGTCTGACTCTTTGCGACCCCATGGACTGTAGTCCATGAAATACCCCAGGCCAGAACTGGAGTGGGTAGCTGTTCCCTTTTCCAGGGGATCTTCCCAACCAGGGACTGAACTCAGGTCTCCTGCACTGCAGGTGGATTCTTTACCAGCTGAGCCACCAGGGAAGCCCATATAATACCAAGTAAGTCCAAATTCCATAACTTGGCTTCCAAAGCCTTCCATAATCTGTCTTCAACCAACATTTTCAGCCTATTACTCTCATACACACACACTCAATGTACCAAATAAAGTAAGACTGTTTGCCATCCCTCTCACATTTCTAATTCTGCCTTGATTTATGCTGGTTTTGGCACCCAAGTGTTTATTGGAAATTCTTACCTCAAGGAAAGTTCTTCCTTACAAAGTAACGCCATTAAATAAATACAGTTGACCCTTCAAGACCTCCATGATCTGGGGTGCCCACCCTCCCTGCAGTTGAAAATCCTCATATAACTTTATAGTCAGCCCTCCGTATCAGTGGTTCCGCATCTTCAGATTCAATGAACACATGTAGCATTCAATACTCTATTAGGTATTAATTGGAAAAAAAAAAAAAAAAAAAAAACTTGTGTATAAC
>SJYX01009561.1:882441-902261 GCA_006410675.1 Oreotragus oreotragus | reverse complement strand
ATTGATATTTCTCCCGGCAATCTTGATTTCAGCTTGTGTTTCTTCCAGTCAAGCGTTTCTCATGATGTACTCTGCATATAAGTTAAATAAGCAGGGTGACAATATGCAGCCTTGACGTACTCCTTTTCCTATTTGGAACCAGTCTGTTGTTCCATGTCCAGTTCTAACTGTTGCTTCCTGAGCTGCATACAGATTTCTCAAGAGGCAGGTCTTAGAATTTCCAAAATGCTTTCATAATGAAGCATCAAATAAACCTACTAGTTTTGACAGCCAGGTACTTTATTAAAAGATCAAAACTGAGATTCAAATAAATTAGATAGCTTTCTCAAGGTCAAAGAGCTAATGTATGGTGAAAGCAAGTCCCAAACATAGGTCTTTGGACACAAATACAGTACTCTTTATATTGTATTGTACTAGATCTCCTTTCAAAGGTATATATAATTTTGACCATTCTAAAACAGACAATCAGAACAGTTCATCTATAATTTTTCTAATTCCTATTAACTTTATAAATTCTTACCCTCTTCTGTACTTCCCTACATAAAGTTTATTCCAAAAACTTATCTTAATCCAAAACCTTAGCTTAATCACACAACTGATTTCCTATAAGACTTTACATATATTCCTATTATAATCAAGGTCAGACTGCATTATAATTATTTATATATAGATCTACACAGTCCATGTTTGGACAGTACAAAAATCTTTTTTACTTGAATCATTTGAAAGTTAGTCACCAATCTTATGCTTCATCATCCCCAAATACCTGAGTGTGCATTTCCTATAATCAAGAATATTCTCCTACTTAACCATCATAAAACCATCAAAGCCAGGGAATTAACACTGATATATTACTAGCAGCTAATTCTCAGAACCCACTGAAGTTTTATCAAATGTCCTAATAATATCCTTTATAGCACAAGGACCCAGTTCAGAAATCATGTATTGCCTTTACTTTTTATGGTCCTTCAGTCTCCTTCATTCTGGAAAACATCCCCCAGTCTATCTTTGACCTTCACGATCTTGACACCTTTAAGGATTACAGGCTCGTTATTTTGCAGTTTGCCCCTCAATTTGATTTTGTATGTTTTAAGATAATTAGACTCAGGTTACAGATCTTTGGCAAGAATATCACAGAAGAGATGCTCTGTTTTCATTACATCCTATCAGGCGGAACAAGATTTTGATTTACTTCATTTCTGATGATGTCCACTTTGATTGTCTGATATAGGTAACATCTGCCAGGCTTCTTCACTAAGAAGTTACTTTTTCCCTTTGTAATTAACAAGAATTTTGTGAAGAGGTGCTCTACTCTGTAAATAATTTCATTTGTCATTAAACTTTTAATTTACTCATTCGTTAATTTATATGATCATAGACCCAGGCTTTCACATTTTATTCAATCCATTACTATCAGTATTATGAATGTCAAAATATCCCATCTTCGATCAGCCTGGGCCTATTCAAACTGGCTCCTTTGACTTGGTCACATGACCTCCACCTTCACTGATGACCACTTTGCTTACAGGTAAAATAAGATGTTTTGGCCTCACTGTGTACTTTCCCAGACCGATTTCTCCAAAGGTCCTTTATGTGGCAGATGGTTGTTCCAAGTCAAAATCTGCACAGAGGGACTTCTCTGCGGTCCAGTGGTTAAGAATCAGCCTTGCAATGAAGGGGACATGGGTTTGATCCCTGGCTGGGGAACTACGATACTGTATTTCTCAAGATCAAAGAGCTAATATATGGTGAAAGCAAATCCCAAACATAGGTCTTTGGACTTCAATACAGCATTCTTTACATTTATTATACATCTCCTTTCAAAGGTATAAATAATTTTCACTATTCTAAAATATGATAATTAGAACAGTTCATCTATATTTTTCTAATTCCTGTTAATGTTAAATTCTTATCCTCTTCCGTACTTCCCTACATAAAAGTTATTGCAAAAACTTATAAGAGTAAAACCTTAACTTAATCGTCACAACTGATTTCCTATAAAACTTTACATATATTCCTGTGGAGTAACTAAGCACACACGCTGCAATTACTAGGCCTGAATGCCACAACTAGAGAGTCTGTCCATGTGCCACAAAATAGATCCCGCATGATCCAACAAAGATCACAAAGAAACTAAGACCTGACACAGCCAAAAATTTTAAAAAAAGATCTGGGCACAGAGTATATTCATTGCTATTATAGCTATTGCTCCTACTCCATCTTATAGTTAGGCTACATAAATATTTAGACATACAAATACATATACACGCACACACACACAGAGTAACACCTATTTTTTATTATAGTACCTATCTATCCATCCACTTAACTATATTAAAACTTGTAATATCTGAAATTTCAATCAATACCACAGGGCTCATTCCTGTTTTTAGTATTTCTAACTCCCTTCACCATTTACTTTAATGTCTTCAATTATGTGATCGACTCCTTTGTATATAACGAATCTCCCATCACCACCACGCTTACCCCTTTCCCCACAAAGATGCCCTCCCTCCACTCAGACTCTGACATTCAAACAACCAAACAACTCCCATGTGAGTACCTTCCCCAATCCTGCTCAAGCCCTGACAGTCCACACCAAACCAACCTTCATCAGGGATGCCATCCTCAACCTATTTGGCTTTCACACGCCACAAAGAGCCACTCCTCTGCAAGAAAACCAGTGTCCCTCAGCTTGGGCACTAACACCCCATGCTGGACAGCTGTCCTACAGACTCCCCTCCTCCCCACATGAGTTTCAATATCCCACTCTCAGCCACTGCAGTTCCCCCGGCACGAGGGACAGTTCTAAGAAGGGTCACTGTAACTGATGTCATCATAAACACAGAGCTTAAGTCAAATTCTCTTTCATATTAAATACTTCAATATGGTCATCAAATACAGTTGCATTTCTCTATCCGTCTCTGAAACTCTTAGTGCTTACCTTCGCGCTACGTTTTTGAAATAACCCGCACAAAGACATCTTCTCAGCACTTCATGTTTAGGGCCTTCAAAGGTCTCTCTTGGGAAATCACTTTGCTATAGACAGAATACACATATAGTGGTTAAGTCTCACAGAACAATTTGAAACAATCTTTTGGTTCGAAAACTCCAAATTTCTAAAGACTTCTGTTTCTGGCCGATATGGAATATGAGGGACCAGATTTACCCTTCTACTTTAAACAACCAAAAAAGTTGACAAAACATATGAAATAATGATTTCCAAAGCACTATATGAAGGACAATGAGTCTGAGAAATAAATGAAGGGAAAAAAAAAGAATTAACTCCAACAACTGTTCTAGCTTACAGTCAACCTTGAGAGAGATTCTGGACCAAGGTGCAGGAAAGGAAAAACCTGAGTGAAATCTAGAGAACTCCCTGAGTTAGAGAGACAGAGCTCAGAATCCAGAGAGACCAAGATGGCTAGAATGCCCAGCCAAAGTTCAGGAGAGAAGCAATCTGCAGGACCCCCGAGATCTACAAGAGGGCTTCAAGAGTTCAACTGAGAACTGATAAGCACATGGCTGTGAGGAAATTACCCAAGGCCAGGAAAAGAGCCTCCCAAAAGGATAAGGGACAACAGAGTTGTGTGCACAGGGTCAGGAATGGCGTTTGTTCCAAGTCATTCTTCAACACCTTGTAATACACACGGTTTTGGGAAGAGAACTCAGGAGGGCTTGCCAAAACCACTCAAGGGAAAAAAAAGTCGCAGCGATCACCTGTTTAAGCTTCCTGATCAGTTCTCTAAGTTGAGCTTCAACACGAAATGCAGAAAATAAGCACCTCCAATGAATCCAATGTTTCTGGCACCATGAAGCTGGAGCTCCACTGCAACACAAAAATACTGGTGTCTCAAAAGTATCTTTCATAAGTGAAAGTCTAACATTCTCATTTCTATTACACAACTAGAAACAGGTAAGCAACTGTCAGCTCTTTTATGAGACCTGTCCAATTAATAAGAAAGCACTTTAAGGAATATGAAAAAACAATACACCTCTGCTGCTGCTGCTAAGTCGTGTCAGTCGTGTCCGACTCTGTGCGACCCCACAGACAGAAGCCCACCAGGCTCCCCCGTCCCTGGGATTCTCCAGGCAAGAATACTGGAGTGGGTTGCCATGTCCTTCTCCAATGCATGAAAGTGAAAAGTGAAAGTGAAGTCGCTCAGTTGTGTCCAACTCTTAGCGACCCCACGGACTGCAGCCCACCAGGCTCCTCCATCCACGGGGTTCTCCAGGCAAGAGTGCTGGAGTGGGTGGCCAATGCCTTCTCCGAATACACCTCTAAGTGAATTAAAATAACTTGTAAATAGATTTCTCTACATACATATATGCTTTAACAAATATCCAATCATTTTCTCATCTAAGCTAGTTATACAGAACCAAAATTCTATGAGGTCAGTTTTCAGGAAAGGTTAAGGAGAGAAGAAAGAGTTAATATGACACAATAAATGCCGGTCACAGTCACCTCACAGAGAAATCTCACTAATGTTCACAAAAATACACTGAGGTCAGTATAGTCCCCACTGAAACTTACTGTCTGAAGTCATATTCTTACTGAAGCTATATTTCAAACTAAGGCTCTCCAGTTCAAAGAACTATCTCACATACCTTGATTTGCACTGTTCAAAGATGACGGCTAAAGTTGCAAAGTCATTAAATCCTCCAGCTTTAGCTGCCAACTCTCGGTGTCTCTGCTCTGCTTCCTTCTGGTACTCTGGATCAACTAAAACGACAGTTGGAAAGGCAGTTTAGTTCCACTTTACATCAAGCATATTGAAATCCACCTCACCCTCTGAGGTGGAATAAAGAATGACATTAACTCTTCGGTGGGGGAGTGTGGACCTCTAACTACTCCCACAATTCCTTTTCCTCTTTAATCACACTTTGGAGACTTTTGCTAGAATAGCAACATTACTTCTCTTAATTGATTTACCTTTAAGAGTATTGGAATTTACTATTTGTTTTTACTATAAGAGTAACCCATGTTCACATTTTTTAAAAAAAGTAAAAGTTCAATGTTCCCCACTTTGTCACATTATCCACAAGTCAATCCTCAGGGCTAACCACTGTTAACTATTTAGTATGTGTCCTTTAAGATATTTTCTACATATATATATATACAAGCATTGTGTATGACGGTTTATTTTTTTTCTTCTGATACTTCTTTTATTTATTTAATAACAGTTTAATCTAAATATGTATAGAGCCATTCATTCTCAAACACACCTACATTGTTATTTCTCAGGGGTATAAGGATATAACACAATTTAACCCGCCTCTATCCGATTCCCTAATTACAGACAATTAGACAGAACCATCACATATGTAAAACCAAAATACTACAAACTTTTCTCTTTTAATTTTATACTGAAGAAAATCACGCATACAGAAAACTACACAGGTTCTGTATATTCACAAATCCAACATACCAATGTCCTCTACAGCCAGGTCAACAAGCAGAACATTACCAGCATCCCAGAGCCCCTTCTTCACTCTCCTTTCAATAACTACTCAGCCCCCTCCACAAGGATAACCATATTCAGACTTTTAACCCAATGAAAAGGCTTTATTTGTTTTTAAACTTTATATAAATGTACTTTATGCATTTGGTTTCTTTTGCTCACCCTGTTTCTGAGATTTATCTATTAGTGAATTTGACCCAATCCCACTCAGGAATTATATGTTCACTGATTGCCCAAGTTCCCCACACAGCACTTTACCCAGGCTAATCTTTCGGGAAGAAGATGGGAGATAGATGGAGAAACAGTGGAAACAGTGTCAGACTTTATTTTTTGGGGCTCCAAAATCACTAAGGATGGTGACTGCAGCCATGAAATTAGAAGACGCTTACTCCTTGGAAGAAAAGTTATGACCAACCAAGATAGTATATTCAAAAGCAGAGACATTACTTTGCCGACTAAGGTCCGTCTAGTCAAGGCTATGGTTTTTCCTGTGGTCATGTATGGATGTGAGAGTTGGACTGTGAAGAAGGCTGAGCGCCGAAGAATTGATGCTTTTGAACTGTGGTGTTGGAGAAGAGAGTCCCTTGGACTGCAAGGAGATCCAACCAGTCCATTCTGAAGGAGATCAACCCTGGGATTTCTTTGGAAGGAATGATGCTGAAGCTGAAACTCCAGTACTTTGGCCACCTCATGCGAAGAGTTGACTTGTTGGAAAAGACTCTGATGCTGGGAGGGATTGGGGGCAGGAAGAGAAGGGGACAACAGAGGATGAGATGGCTGGATGGCATCACGAACTCAATGGACGTGGGTCTGAGTGAACTCCGGGAGATGGTGATGGACAGGGAGGCCTGGCGTGCTGCAATTCATGGGGTCGCAATGAGTCGGACACGACTGAGCAACTGAACTGAACTGAACTGAATCTCTTTTGGAGTCCCCTGGCCACATTTTTTTTTTCCTCAAAATTTTCTAGGGCTCCTTCCTTCATTGCACATCATCAAGCCACAGCTCTTATTATACCGATTACAGCTAGATTGAGCAGAGGCCCCACGTTGCCTAATTGCAGGGAGCAGCATTTACACAGACTACAATGTGAATCTACAAAGCATCAGTTCCTGGTATTAGGAAGAATGCAATCTGATTAAACAAAACACTCATGAAGATATAAAGTCTTCCGTCCCAGGTTTTAAGTAGTTTCCGCCTAAGTGGCCTGGGTAACAACTGAAGGAAGTAGCTAGAGACAAAAGGGGAGCAAATATGATTTATCACAGACCACACAAATGGTCCTGTCAAGGTAAAGACACAACGCTCATGTCTTGAATCAGTCATGAGTATTGATTTTTTAAGCTGAAATATCTAATTTTGTCTAATTATCTAACAGTATCTGTTTTATCTAATAGTATCTAAAGGTACTATGCCAAAAGACAAAATGCACTAAAATAAAGCATTAACCATGTGTTGGCTTCCAGCACTAAGAGACAAGCTGGTTACCTATTAACCAGGGGCTCCGACATCCCCGAATGGATATAAACGCAGAGTTCCCCGTTGCCTTGGTTTTTTGGGCTATGAAGCCTCAGAGAAGCCTCTTTATGGTTCAGTTCTTCCCTGCACCTGACCCTAGAAACATTCGGTTTGGCTGCAACACCTACCACTATTCACTGTTCACACAAACGGCTTACCCTTTCTTATTAAAATGTCACAGTAACTACAATAAGGGGTTCCCTAATGGGTCAGATGATAAGGATTCTGCCTGCAATGCAGTAGACCTCAGTTTGATCCTGGGGTCAGGAAGATCCCCTGGAGAAGGGCATGGCTACCCACTCTAGTATTCTTGCCTGGAGAATCCCATGGACAGAGGGGGTTACAGTCCTTGGGGTCAAAAAGAGTTGGACAATAAACTGTAATGATTACAATTCTAAACTCAGTTTATATTTTGTGATGATTAACTCTGCGTGGTCAGTGCTGGATCTCTGTTCATGGTGGCTGCCTGCTCAGAGCCCACTGCTTTTCTGGCTGTCCTTCCCACGCAGCTTTTATCTTCTCTCTCTCTCTCCACCCCGTTATTCTCAAAGCCAAGAGAAAATAGACAGAGTGTTTATTTTTTTTCTTTTCCTTAACTCTTCCCTCAGAAATAACCTAATTAATTAAAATTAAAACTGACAGAAGTCCCAAAGTAAATTCAGGAAATGTAGAAAAGTAAAAAAACCATTATCACACACAGTTCCGACAATCTCAGCAAGTTTATCCTCTGACTGAACAATAGTTTGACTATCTATCTTTAATTACTTTCCCAGTAAAGTAATTGTCACTTTCTGTAATTTTTTATCTTTCCCCAGATGAAATTCTATTATGTTTTACCTCAGACAAATAATGCTCTGAGGCAAAAACCATAAACAAGGAACTGAAGCAGCAAAATAAGACTGTAGACTGTATCAGCTTAACTTCTTCCTTTGGGAAGATAATTCAATACTTTTCTATATACAGTCAACGAGAAAACAAAACTATTACATAGAAAGAGTTTCAATAACAACAATCCTCAGAGCACAAGCAGGGGAGTAAGGCTGTAATAAAGTACCACTTATCTCTAAACAGATCACAGTGTAAATATTTTTTAAAAATTTAAAACCAACACAATGTTATTTTAAATTTGGTCCATTTTAAGGCAATGCTGTTTACCATCGTAAAAACATTTAGGAGCCCTCACTCCACTGTTTGACTTCTAAAGCAATAATCTATACTAGCAGACATTGTGTACACAGCTTACTATAGCAAGAGAGAGATTTAAAATGTTGACGGCATCATCATTTTGATGTTTAAAAATCTTTATTCAATGATAGATCTGAAAAAACTAGCCACTTTTACCAATAAGTATAATAAACTGGGCTTCCCAGGTGGTACCAATGGTAAAGATTCCGCCTGCCAATGCAAACACGGAAGAGACATGGGTTTGATCCCTGGGTCAGAAGGAGGAAAGAGCACCCTACTCCAGTATTCTTGCCAGAAGAATCCCATGGACAAAGGAGCCTGGTGGGCTACAGTCCATGGGGTCGCAAGGAGTCGAACACAACTGAGTGTCTAAGCAGAGCAGATGTAATAAACTAAATTAGGTGATCTACAAAGACTAAGACCCAAGCCAGAAAGAACTGCTTAACCTATAAAGACTATATATGCACTTGAAAGCAGCTGGACAAAATACATGTTTTTGAATGTAACAAGATCTCAGCAAGTCACATGCTCAAAAACTAAAGCTGCATTTTGTAGCAGCTGAATTTCTTGATGAGCTAGGTTTAAAAATTAACCCTAAGTCACATATGTACATATGAGAAGAGTATCTCTCTAAGTATGAATAAGAAACTGATAGCAATTGTTGCCTCAAGCAACTAGATTTGGATGATGCCAAGGAATGCCCCTGCCAAGGTGTCTAACTTTATTTAGATCAGACTATGTAGCAATTTGTGCTCTAGTTCAGCTCAGTTCAGTCGCTCAGTCGTGTCCGACTCTGCGACCCCATGAATCGCAGCACACCAGGCCTCCCTGTCCTTCACCAACTCCTGGAGTTCACTCAGACTCACATCCATCAAGTTGGTGATGCCATCCAGCCATTTCATTCTCCATCGTCCCCTTCTCTTCCTGCCCCCAATCCCTTCCAGCATCAGAGTCTTTTCCAGTGAGGCAACTCTTCGCATGAGGTAGCCAAAGTACTGGAGTTTCAGCTTCAGCATCATTCCCTCCAAAGAAATCCCAGGGCTGATGTCCTTCAGAATGGACTGGCTGGATCTTCTTGCAGTCCAAGGGACTCTCAAGAGTCTTCTCCAACACCACAGTTCAAAGGCATCAATTCTTTGGCACTCAGCTTTCTTCACAGTTCAACTCTCACATCCATACATGACCACTGGAAAGACCATAGCCTTGACTAGATGGACCTTTGCTGGCAAAGTAATGACTCCGCTTTTCACTATGCTATCTTGGCTGGTCATAACTTTTCTTCCAAGGAGTAAGCGTCTTCTAATTTCATGGCTGCAGTCACCATCCTTAGTGATTTTGGAGCCCAAAAAAATAAAGTCTGACACTGTTTCCACTGTTTCCCCATCTATTTGCCAGGAATTGATGGGACCAGATGCCATGATCTTCATTTTCTGAATGTTGAGCTTGAAGCCGACTTTTTCACTCTCCTCTTTCACTTTCATCAAGAGGCTTTTTAGTTCCTCTTCACTTTCTGCCATAAGGGTTACATCCATACATGCCCATTGGAAAAACCATAGCCTTGACTAGATGGAACTTTGTTGGCAAAGTAATCTCTCTGCTTTTGAATATGCTATCTAGGTTGGTCATAACTTTCCTTCCAAGTAAATGTCTTTTTAATTTCATGGCTGCAATCACCATCTGCAGTGATTTTGTAGCCCCCCAAAATAAAGTATGATACTGTTTCCACCGTTTCCTCATATATTTCCCATGAAGTGATGGGACCAGATGCCATGATCTTCATTTTCTGAATGTTGAGCTTTAAGCCAACTTTTTCACTCTCTTCTTTCCTCTTTCACTTTCATCAAGAGGCTTTTTAGTTCCTCTTCACTTTCTGCCATAAGGGTGGGGTCATCTGCATATCTGAGGTTATTGATATTTCTCCCGGCAATCTTGATTCCAGCTTGTGCTTCTTCCAGCCCAGCGTTTCTCATGATGTACTCTGCATAGAAGTTAAATAAGCAGGGTGACATTATATAGCCTTGACATACTCTTTTCCTATTTGGAATCAGAAGAGCTACTCCCATCACAATCCATGCTACATTAGACTAAAGTAAACATTGCCTGTGTTTTTAATGAGATGAAGGTGAAGGTGAAGTCACTCAGTCGTGTCCAACTCTCTGTGACCCCGTGGACTGTAGCCTACCAGGCTTCTCTGCCCATGGGATTGTCCAGGCAAGAATACAAGAGTGGTTTACCATTTCCTTTTCCAGGGAATCTTCTCGACCCAGGGATCGAGCCTGGGTCTCCTGCATTGGAGGCAGACGCTTTAACCTCTGAGCCATCAAGGAAGCCCTTTTCAATGAAAGGTGTTAGTAAAATTCCCATCCTTTAGTTGCATTTTGAATCATAATTAAGTGGAAATTAAAAAAATCAATAATAGAACTAAATATAATTTGTAGACATAACTAACATTTGCATGTAAACACACAATCAGTTTTGAATAAAACAAAGAACTTATATGAAGCCTTGTTTATATCATCCCCAGCAAAGTTTATAATGAAATGGTATGCAGTGAGTTGACCTACTGTCTGTTGTGTTCGCCAACACAAAAATTTCTACATATGCATCCATATAAGTTATGAAAAGTTAGTAAGACCATTTTCATTAAGTTTCTGTACCTTTTGTCCATCTTAGATGATCATAAATACAAAACACCTATAAATCAGAAAACTTCTTTGTAATGCCTTATTAAAATGAAAGAAGGCAGATAATGCATATGTGAGGGGGGCTGCAATTTTAACTTCCATCCAATGTCAATTTAATTTCAGTTTCCTTCCCACACCAGTTTATGGTTTGTACAAATTACAGCAGTGATGTGTTTGCTAGGGTAATGGTGATGATATGTCATTAATTCCCCAGAGCGTATCATATTTTCTGAACACATGGTGTAGGCAAGGTCACATTGAATTCATCCATTTTACACTATTGAAAATAAGCCATCACCACTAAGCTACTCCAATAGAGAAGGATACAGAGCAAAACTGCAAGTATACTGTCATTATGAGAATATGTCTTCTGTAATTCATCACAATTCATTTGCACTTACATGAGAGCTTCATAAATGAAGTTTTATTAAATTTTGAAAATTAAAAAAAAAGTAGGAGAAAGAATAGGGAACAAGGAACATTGGCTAATAAAGTTTTCTATGTTAGAATATCTCTATATTTTGGTAAGAAAAAGATAAAGTTACCATTTTTCTCATCAACTTTCAATCCTGACAATAGCAGGTTTCCTTACTGTTTTTATAGGACTACTAAGTTTCTCTGCTGGTCAGCTTTTAAATAGCATATGCATTAGGAATCCCTGCTATATTGCAACTCAGAAATTTAGGAGGTCTTTGTTAGCTTAAACATGGGTCTCCTCTAAGCCCAATAAAGAGAGTTTGTAATGGGATGTTTACATTCAGATGTCCCAACTGCATGGGTCAATGTAGTTCTAACTAGTGGTCATTAGTGTGCCCCTGGTTCCCCTAGCTATTAAGTAGCAAAATCCTTGCTTAGATTTCCCAGTCAAGATTGAAATGTGCAACCTTGAGATTACACTATTTCTCCATCAGAAATTCCAGTCTTGGCCCTGAAGGGTAATCCTCCCTAACTCAAGGTCAGACTTCAAGGACTTCCTCAAAATGGCAATGAATGAATGGCAACAGGAGATCCATTTCAGATATGAATGACATTGCTTATAGACTTACCTCTCGGTGACTCTGTTGTGATAAAGTCAGTGTCATTGTGTTGATAGTGATGCCTGATGTTTCTTTTGATATTGTAGGTTTTCACTTGTTATTATTCTTATGTGTTCTGTAATAAGAGAAAGCAGATAGCTAAATCAATTCAGCACTTCTATGCCACTAACCCATATATATGGATAACTGTTTTTGAGGAAGCTAAGGTTTCTGCTGTATTGTGGGTTCTGTGGACACTCACAATCTTTGGGCTCCTCTGTTGTGACAAGCCAGTTTTAGTTTTTCATTCAGGTTGAGCTGTCTCAGCTTCAGCATTTCTTTTGGCACTCATCCAAGGGAAGTTTACTGTTTACAGAGAGAGACTTTTGTGCTGATGCCTCTTTGAGCACCAAGGAGAGCTCCACAATGATGCATGAGTGAAGGAAAGTGTCAGCTGAACCACATAAGCCAACAAGGACTGGGCAGAGAAAAAGAAACGACTGAATGATGCTGGCTGTTGGCAGAAAATAGAGTGACACAGGTAAGAAATACAGCATATCTCAGAAGGTCCTAGGGCTAGATCCTGGGTCCTAGTTTTGAGTTGTTGGTCAGGATGGAGGATCAAGCTCTGGGGCTCATGGTTAAAGCAAATTGGTGCTGGTTTTATGTTTTTTAGGGCCTCCCTGGTGGCTCAGAAAGTAAATAATCTGCCTGCAATGCAGGAGACCTGGGTTTGATCTCAAGGTTGTAAACATCATCTGGAGAAAGGAGTGGCAGCTCACTCCATTATTCTTGCCTGGAGAATTCTGTGGACAGATGAACCTGGCCGTTTACAGTCCATGGGGCTGCAAAGAGTCGGACACGATTGATGTTTATGTTTTTCAGATGAGACCAAAGAAGATTTTAGCGAAGGGTTAGATAGTCATAGTGAGATAATACCATTCTGGGTACTAAACTCACGTCCCATGAATTACAAGTTTTCCAGTATAACTGCTGGGGACACAATACATTCTTGGCCCATATGAGAGCTGTGACCCCTGTGGTTGGCTATTTCTGCGGCATCAGGTAGTTTCCACTCACACATTCTCTTCTTGGTCCTTAACTAAAGATATATGAGACCCTCCGGTCAGAAAACTGCAGCAAATCTATCCAAGAGCCAGAAACCTCATTCCTTTCAATAAGAAACAGAAAGTATTATCCAAAAAGTAATTTATCCTTGAAACTTGCCTTTCAAAGTATGTGTGTGCTTAGTCACTCAGTTGTGTTCAGCTCTCTGTGATCCACTGAACTGTGGCCTACCAGGCTCCTCTGTTCATGGGATTTTTCAGGCAAGAATACTAGACTGGGTTGCCATTTCCTTCTGCAGGGGTCTCACCAACACAGGGATCAAATCCTAATCTCCTGTGTCCCCTGCATTGCAGGCACATTCTTTACCCACTGAGCCATCAGGGAAGCCCCCTTTCAATGTATATTTATTTTTCTCTTTCTTTCATGTTCATTTTAATTTGTCGTTTTCTTTCTGAAATATATAACTAATACCTTTAATTTTTAAACAATATTATTTTAAGAAGATAAAAATAATTATATTTTATTTATATTGCACACAACATATACATTTAAAATTTAAATATAAATGACATGCATGTAAATTAAACTGGTAAATAAAGCAACAAGAGATAGTCCAGAACTATACATTTATAAACCTTTTAACTCTTTATAACATGAAATATCAATAAACAGTGTCCACTATTTTATATTATATGCTGTTTATATGAATCTTTAATTCCATATTCACACTCGAATGTCTGTATCAATTTGCATATGAATGAACCCACTTGGGAAACTCATGTCTTTTTTTAGTTGCATAAAATTAAAGTTAACTTTCTTATATTATTCTTAGTATCTTGTATTTTATTTCTTAACTATACTCCACAATTATTTATCTTCCAATAAACAGTCCATCTTATACTTAAAAATAGTCTATCAAAATATTGTACAGGCATGCGTGTTTAAAGTTCCACCTAAGGACAAAGAGAATAGTGCTAATTTTTCCATATTTAACTCCTAGTTTTATCCCTAGAATTTTATTCCACCCATTTTATCCCTAGCATGATGAAAGTGAAAGTGTTAGTTGCCCAGTTGTGTCTGACTCTTTGTGACCCCATGGATTGTAGTTCTCTAGGCTCCCCTGTCCATGGGATGTTCCAAGCAAGAGGAGTGGAGTGGGTTGCTATTCTGTTTTCCTAGGAGAAGGGAATCTTCCTAACCCAGGGATTGAACCTGGGTCTCCCACATTGCAGGCAGCTTCTTTACCATCTGAGCCACCAGAAAGAATGATACATGAATGTAATTCCTTTTGTAAAATTTGTAAATTCAAAGCCACTTAAATCTACAATATAAATCACTTCATAAACAGAGTACTTGAAAGAAAAATTAGCCTTTATATTGAACTTTTTTGTTTATTTAAGAAGTTGGATTCAATGGAATAATGATACAATTTCTTTTCTAATTAAGAAATAATGCATAGACTATGTCATGCGGGAGCTATTACATCTCATCCTTCAGCCTGGAGCAGTGGCTCTTAATCAGGAAAGATTTTTGAAAAATAAACTGCCAGAATGTGATGTCAACATTCACAGAGAAAAATTGGCTATTGCTTCCTAGGGTGCAGAATGAAAACCTAAGCCTGGAGCGTTTCGCACGCTGGGTGAGGGCTCCTGCTCTGCTTTCGTGGGAGAGTTCAGAACTGCCACGCATCACTCACTGCTCTGTGTGCCCGGTCTTCTTCCAACTCCAAAAATGTCAGCTTAAAAAAAAGCATAATGTGAGAGTTGTAAGTTAAGTTCTATTTGAGAAAAATGAAGACTGCAGCCTGGGAGACTGCACCTCAGATAGCTCTGAGAAACTTCTTCAAAGAGGCAGGGAGGAAAGTTCAACACATGTGTGATTTTGGTGAAGGGGGAATACGTGCAATAGCACATATTTTTCCAAAAGGTGTCTCCTAGTCTTATGAAGCTTTTGCTAATCATGAGGAACAGCCATCACCATGAAGGATTTTACTGCTTTGTAACATACGAGAAGTTATAAGAATTGGGCTCATAAAATCAGCTCCTGAAAATATCTAACTATCTGAAGATCTGTCCTGTCAGATTTCTTTTCAGAGCACAGAGTACCTCATTTCTGCTCTCCACCCTCTACTGTTTTCAAGGGTAGTTGAAGGTCAGCAGCTGGAGCAGTACATGATTTAATCCTTATAGAGACAGATGGAAAATGCCCATGGCAGGTGCCAATTTGTAGTTGACACCTATGCTATCAATTGCACATTATTTGAGTTTTGAGAAAACTTGTCTTTCTAACATGTACATCTCTAGACCAAGAAGAATCATACTTGAACATGATAAAAATTCAAATACCACTCAGAATTTTTGAAAGTTGGGTTGGAACATAAATAACTGGACGGAATTTCTGCATGGTTCCCTAGAGGACTGAGTGAGTGTGTCTGGATGAGGCAAGGAGAGGAACCCAATATTTGGAAAGGTATTTGCCCTGCAGTGGTCATTAGTGTTGTCAGTCTAATATTGCTGTCTCTCCTTCTATTATGATTTCACTGCTCTGCTCCATTGACGGCCCATAGAACACGAGCAGGAAGTGACATTTGTCAGGTCCAGGTGGAAATTGAAAGAACCAACGGACAACCCATCAATCTTCTGTTTCCAGATCCTGACAGCAGGCATCAATTCAATGCAGTGTCTGCCCCAATAACTTGAGTTCTGGAGCAAACATACACAAAGCAGCATCCCGACTATCTCCTATAAAATGTAGGTTTCAGAGAAAGAATCATTTAATTTTAAGCCACTATGATTTTATGATTGTTTTTAAACATAGCTTGAGTTAGCCTATCCTGATAGATGTAACCATTTGCTAAAAAGTATTCACTCACCATAGGAAAAGAGTGCATATTTTTATCCAACATGATTTCCATGTTAATTAATTTAGGCTTTATTGTTGTTTAGCTGCTTAGTCATGTCCTACTCTTTTGCAACCCACAGACTGTAGCCCACCAGGCTCCTCTGTCCATGGGATTCTCCAGGCAAGAATAGTGTGGTGGGTTGCCATTTTCTTCTCTGAGGAACCTGACCCACAGATTGAAACTGCATCTCTTAAGTCACCTGCATTGGCAGGTTGATTCTTTACCACTGATCCACTTGGGATATAGGCTTTAGTCATAGTCTAATAATGATTTTTTTTTAATCCAGAATATACTTCTTGAGTTATCATTACCTGTAACTGTTAACATAGGTAAGGTAAGGTAAAGTCACTCAGTCGTGTCCGACTCTTTGCGACCCCGTGGACTGTAATCTTCGAAGCTTCTCCGTCCATGGGATTCTCCAGGCAAGAACACTGGAGTGGATTGCCATTTCCTTCTCCAGGGGATCTTCCCAACCCAGGGATCGAACCCGGGTCTCCCGAGTTGGAGGCAGACGCTTTAACCTCTGAGCCACCAGGGAAGCTAGGACCCATATTTTTTGTAGTTTGTGTTAAGAAAAATATAGTTGTCGTTCTTATTGTCATTCAGTTGCTAAGTCATGTCTAACTTTGCAACCCCACGAGTGGAATACGTCAGGCTTCCCTGTCCATTATCTCCTGGAGTTTGCTCAGATTCACGTCCATTGAGTCCATGATGCTTTCTAACCATCTCATCACATAGTCATAGTGAGGGAAAATTTTTGTTATGTGAAGAGACAAAGCATAGTACACTGTGGACCTCAGAACAAGCACGCATCCCTGATCCTCTGTGTGCCAGTACTTCAAAAAACATGTTGCTTTTACTCACAGAAACTACCTAGATCGTGCATTTCCCGTTTAAGTGTGCTTCCCGGTGAGAAGCAATCAGTGAAGCAATTGCTATCTTGTTGCAAAAATACCTACCAAGAGAGTACAGAAGAGAAAACACAGCTTGTACCGTAGCCATCAATTTTGTTGGTGAAGAAAACAACCGTTTTCCATTGGCTTAGATTAGAAATACTTTTGTTACAGATTTCCTTAACATGAAAATGCTCTCCTTGGGATTTGTCTAGAAAAAAAAAAAGTGTTGAAATGGAAAAAAGTCAGTGTTTGGACATAAATCAATCTCGAAAAGTAAGTTGTTTCTTAGGAACTGAATTTATTATTTATAATGTATAGTGAAAGTAAAAATTTACTAAGACAGATTAAAATTGTTCTGAGCAGTGAAGCTTAGTTTATCAAGAGACTGCCAGTTTTTTTTAATTAAAATGATTTTATATGTTTCTCCAATAAGATTATATGCCAAAGAATGTTTGAACTGACCAGACAGTTAACATTAAAAGCTCTTCAGATGCCCTTTGATTTAGGATATTTGAAAAACAGTTCCATGTGAATGAGGTTGAGATCCAGTAACATTGCATAAATTCATCATATATATGTAATTATATATCAAATTTAAATGTTTATATAAATTAACTATCATTTTTATTCAAACATGAATGAAAAATGTGCCACAGTATTTATTTCCTTCTCCACACTCTTGAATTAATTTTTTGGGTTATTGTTGCTGTGTAGTCACGAAGTTGTGTTCAAATCTTTGCAGCTCAATAGACTGTAGCCCTCCAGGCTCCTTCTGCCCATGGATATTTCAGGCAAAAATACTGAAGTGGGTTGCTATTTCTTTCTCCAGGGATCAAACTCATGTCTCTTGTGTCTTCTGCTTGGCAGGTGGATTCTTTACCCCTGAGTCACCTGGAAAGCTCCAGAATACCAGAGTAGGTTGCCATTCCCTTCTCCAGAGGATCTTCCAAATCCAGGGATCAAACCCAGGTTTCTTGCATTGCAGGTAGATTCTTTACTGTCTGAGCCACTAGGGTAGCCCATAAATTTTTAGAGAGTAATTTTATATTTGATTTTGAATATTCACATTTCCTTTCATGTTAATATGGAAATACAAGAACATCAACCCCAAGTTTTAGAGAGCTTGAGAGTACATTATGTTGGATTACCCTGTAATATTTCCCTGTGAAAATGTGCGCAGTGTCCTATGCCAGCCTTATAAAGAGCAGCATCATAACTTGTTATACAGAGCTGCCTTTATCATGTCTCATCGGCTTTCATACTTTTTATTTGTTATCGAATATCCTAAATGCCAGGCAAGCAATTTCATTCCAACTAAGTCAAGTGCTTCTTATTTACTTGTATAGTTCAGGTACAAATAACTAAACTAATGATTTATGACACTTATTCTTATAGGTGGAAACTTTGGTGTGTACATGTTTCTGAAATGCACTGTAATGATTTTAATTGGAGTAACAGGCAAATTTGGCCTTGGAATGCGGAATGAAGCAGGGCAAAGACTAATAGAGTTTTGCCAAGAAAATGCACTGGTCATAGCAAACACCCTCTTCCAAGAACACAAGAGAAGACTCTACATATGGATATCACCAGATGGTCAACACCGAAGTCAGATTGATTATATTCTTTGCAGCCAAAGATGGCAAAAACAAGACCAGGAGCTGACTGTGGCTCAGATCATGAGCTCCTTATTGCCAAATTCAAACTTAAATTGAAGAAAGTAGGGAAAACCACTAGACCATTCAGGTATGACCTAAATCAAATCCTTTATGATTATACAGTGGAATTGAGAAATAGATTTAAGGGACTAGATCTGATAGACAGAGTACCTGATGAACTATGGACAGAGGTTCGTGACATTGTACAGGAGACAGGGATCAAGACCATCCCCAAGGAAAAGAAATGCAATTTGTGCTCCAGGGCACTGTCAAAAACAACAGATCAATCAGCTAGCAATCCGGGGAGACTAACAGCTTGGTGTAATACCAATAGAGGCAGGCCAGCAAAAATTGAAACAGACCAGCCAGACTTTAAAAATGGCTTTTACTGAAGTATAGCTGACTTACAATATTATATCAGTTTCAGATGAACAATAATATAGTGATTCAATATTTTTACAGATTATACTTCATTTAAGTATAATCTTACTACTATACTTTATATTAATAATATAATGTTGGAGAAGACTATTCAGACGCCCTTGGACTGCAAGGAGATCAAATCAGTCAATCCTCAAGGAAATCAATCCTGAATATTCACTGGAAGGACTGATGCTGAAGCTGAAGCTGCAATAGTGTGGCCACCTGATGTGAAGAGCTGGCTCACTGGAAAGGACCCTGATGCTGAGAAAGATAGAAGGCAGGAGGAGAAGGGGACGACAGAGGACGAGATGGCTGGATGGCATCACCGACTTGATGGACATGAGTTTGAGTAAGCTCCAGGACCAAGAGATGGTGAAGGACAGGGAAGTCTGGCGTGCTAGTCTGTGGGGTCACAGAGTCGGACAAGACTGAGTAACTGAACAACAAATACTCATTTAAAGCTATTACAAAATAATGGCTGTATTTCCCTGTACAATAAAATATATCTTTTTTGCTTATTTATTTTAGACATAGTAGTCTGTATCTCTTAATCCTATACCCCAAATTTACCTGTCCCTGCTTCCCTCTCCTCACTGGTAATCATTATTTCTTTCTCTATATCTGTAAGTCTGTTTCTGTTATTTATATAAATGTATATGTGGTAACTCAGATGGTAAAGAATCTACCCACAATGCAGGAGACCTGTGATCAATCTCTGAGTCATGAAGACCCCCATGAGAAGGCAATTGCAACCCACTCCAGGATTCTTGCCTGGAGAATCCCACGGACAGAGGAGCCTGGTAGGCTACAGGGTCACAAAGAATTGGACACAACTGACCAAAAAACACACTATTTTCTCTTTTTCGGTTCACATATAAGTGATAACAGAGCATCTGTCTTTCTCTGTCTGACTTCATCCACGTTGTTGTAAATGGAATTTCATTCCTTTTTATGCCCAAGGTAAGTATATTCTATTGTATGGGTGTGTGTGTATATATATATATTTTTTTT
>SJYX01009561.1:857089-871153 GCA_006410675.1 Oreotragus oreotragus | reverse complement strand
CTTAACCACTGGATTGTCAGGGAAGTCCGCTAAGCTTATTTTAATGGTTGTTGATTCCTTGGAAACCACAAGAATTGAAAAGTTAAACACATATACAACGATTGAGGTGGGGTGAATTTTTCAGCATAGTTACTTTGTGAAGCAGGTCTTTCTGTTGTAGAAACTTGCAAATTTTTAAGTAGTGACAATCATAACAAAAGCTGTGCAAGAAGATTATTTCTGGGACTTTCCAACTCTTCCTGCTGTTAGTACTTCCTGTTCAATACTTACTGCCAAAGACAACTCAAATTATCACTTTCAGTAACCAGAAGTCCCTACTCTCCTATCTGACTAGGCTTCAAAAGATGTCATTGGACCTTAAGATTTTGCTGTACTCATTAAGAATATATGTATACCAACTCCTTTTAAATGGGACTGATAACATCTCCTAAAATGCAAGTTTATCAGATTTTGAGTGAGAGCAACTTTCTAATAACTTTGTATCTTCTGCGTTCTACAGGAATAAATCTGTAGAAGGACATCCCAGATTTCTCTCATCCATTAAAGGAATCTCCTAACATCCTGTATTCTGCTAGAAATTTAAACTATCACAAATCAGAGAAACCGAAAAAAAGCAAAAATACATTTGTAGTATTGTCAAGGTATTGGTGGGCGAAGGCAATGGCACCCCACCCCAGTACTCTTGCCTGGAAAATCCAATGGACGGAGTAGGCTGGTGGGCTGCAGTCCATGGGGTCGCTAACAGTGGGACAGACTGAACGACTTCACTTTCACTTTTCTCTTTCATGCATTGGAGAAGGAAATGGCAACCCACTCCAGTGTTCTTGCCTGGAGAATCCCAGGGATGGGGGAGCCTGGTGGGCTGCCGTCTCTGGGGTCACACAGAGTCGGACACTACTGAAGTGACTTAGCAGCAGCAGCAGCAAGGTATTGGTGAGTATAGGGCATGATAAGTCACTTTTGGGACTTCCCTGGTGATGATGTTGTTCAGTTGCTCAGCTGTGTCTGACTCTTTGAGACCTCCATGGACTGCAGGAGTCCAGGCTTCCCTGTCCTTCACCATCTCCCAGAGCTTGCTCAAATTCATGTCTATCGAGTCAGTGATGCCATCCAACCATCTCATCCTCTTTTGTCCCCTTCTCCTGCCTTCCAATCTTTCCCACCATCAGGGTCTTTTCTAATGAGTCGGCTCTTCACATCCGGTGGCCAAAGTATTGGAACTTCAGCTTCAGCATCAGTCCTTCCAATGAATATTCAGGATTGATTTCCTTGAGGATTGACTGGTTTGATCTCCTTGCTGTCCAAGGGACATCAGGAGTCTTCTCTAGAACCATAGTTCTAAAGCATCAGTTCTTCGGTGCTCAGCCTTCTTTATGGTGACATGCCCGTATTGGGCAAATTGAATTCAGATGACCATAATGTCTACTACTGCGGACAAGAATCCCTTAGAAGAAATGGAGTAGTACTCATGGTCAACAAGAGAGTATGAAATGCAGTACTTGGGTGCAGTCTCAAAAAGGACAGAATGATCTCAGTTTGTTTCCCTGGTGACTCAGTGGTGAAGAATCTGCCTGCCAGTGCAGGGGACACGGGTCCCATCACTGATCCGGGAGGATCCCACATGCCTCAGGACAGCTAGGCCCACGTGCCGCAACTACTGAGCCTGTATTCTAGAACCTGTGAGCTGCAACCACTGAAGCCCCAAAGCCTGGACCCCATATGCTCCACAATAAGAGAAACCATTGCCATGGGAAGCCCACACATGACAGCTAGAGCGTAGCCCTCACTCACTGCAGCTAGAGAAAGCCCGCTTGCAGCGACAAAGACCCAGTGTAGCCATAAGGAAATAAATCTTAAAAAAAAAAAGGAAATAAATATTTTTAAGAAAATAGTCACTTTCTAAGAAAATGAGCAGAATCATTTCAGACCAATGACAGAATTTATTAAACACTTAGCAGTCAAACGTATAATATAAATTATTTTATTTATTCTTCACAAAAACCTATAAAAGTAATTACCACTAATTTTCACATATGGAAATCAAGGCTCACATATTTGCCCAAGATAACAAAACACAGAGGTAGTAGGAGTAGGTTTCAAAGCCATACTGATAACCACTGTACTATAATGGTAGATGGAATTACCTAAATCTTGGTGCCTAATATATTTTCTTCCAATGTTTGTAAGTCAACTATTATAAAATTATTTCATT
This sequence comes from Oreotragus oreotragus, assembly GCA_006410675.1. Taxonomy (NCBI): domain Eukaryota; kingdom Metazoa; phylum Chordata; class Mammalia; order Artiodactyla; family Bovidae; genus Oreotragus; species Oreotragus oreotragus. Next base: position 868,941 of record SJYX01009561.1, on the reverse strand, counting down.
CTCACGTGAGAATCACCCAATGAGAGGATCCCGAATAAAACCTGCAAGCCAAGAATAAGAAAAAGTAAAAGTGAAAAGCTCAAATGTTGTTTAATGCTATTGATTTTAAATCCAAGGCCATTTAAAGCATGTTACTATTAATAACCATGTGCTCAGGGTTACTTCATACTGAAAGATCAATAGTTATTTCCTGTTCAGTGAGTTTACAAATTATAATGGCAAGTAAGATACAAATACAGATTGAAAATAGAAAATGCATGAGTTGAATCTGCAAAGAAAAGTCAGTGTTCCCAACAACATTGACTCTACTTCCTGTTATCTTTGCCTCACAAGGAGAACCTGAAGGAAATAATATTCAAAAAAGTGTGAGAAGTGTGACTTGCACCTTGCTGCTATTGATTCTTAAGCAGTCTTTCAAAATGTTCTTGAATCCATACAATGAACTTCTGAGCATTCAAAAGACAGGAAGGAGTCTCAGTATTCAATATTTACAGGGATTTCCCTGGCGGTCAGTGATTAAGACCCCACACTTCCACTGCAGAGGCCTCAGGTTCAGTCCTTAGTGCAGGGGNTAGTGATGATGGAGAAAAAGTACATCCACATCTTGAGAATGAATGCAGGGCTACAAGAGGGAGAACAAACTTTTAATCAAAGTAGGTGTAATACATCTGCATTTGTGACAAGTTTGTATCCCAAAATATGAATTTGATTATTCCTCTCTATCTCTCTCCTTTATTTCTGTCTTTCTTGTAAACCAAGAGTTTTCTTCTGCTCCAGTCCTCACCAGAGAAGAAACAAAGACATAAGTACACGGCCAACCTAGAGGCCTAGATTGGAGATTTCTGTGCGTGCTTGAAGAACTGTCTCAGACAGGTAAGACTGAGCCTCAAGAAGGCAGAGAGAAGAGAGAATGTAAGGAGAAAGGAAGAACTGATTGAAGGAATAAGGAGCCCTCAAAGTAACCAAGAAAAAGAGGATCTTTCACTAGAAAGTCCTAGTGGCAGGCATTCAAGATGAGCCACCTGAAGGATGGGGCATTCCTCCTTTAAAAATAAATTAAAAGCCAAAACTATGACCAGTTAGTCACGTAGCAGTCCTGGATGCATGTAGGCCTGGAAAGTGAGAGGGAAGCTTGTATGTTTTGCAGGGAGTGGAGACATGAAGAACCTCACTCCCTAAACCAGACAGTTAGACAGAAGCAATAGAGAATTTTATAAGTGAGGTAGTGGACCTTATGCCACTGTTATTTATTCTATTAACATTTCTATAGATGTTGGTGATTTAGGCATTTTGAGGAAAACAGTTAGATGGCCATACCATTGAACTTATAGACCCTGGTGCTGGGAAAGATTGAAAGCAGGAGGAGAAGGGGATGAGAGAGGATGAAATGGTTGGATGGCATCACCGACTCAATGGACGTGAGTTTGAGTGAACTCCGGGAGTTGGTGATGGACAGGGAGGCCTAGCGAGCTGCAGTCCATGGGGTCACAAAGAGTCAAACATGACTGAGTGACTGAACTCTTTCTGAACCCTTCAGTTCAAAAGTGAAAAATCAACATCATCCTACTTGCTTGTCTTTGTTCTTTTTTCGGGGTGCATATATTAAGATTTGATATGTATCACGAGGCCACTTACCAAGCAGTCATTAATCATTCATCAATAATATTTAATTGAAAGACTTCCCTGGTAGTCTAAGACACTGTGTTTCCAATGCAGGGATTGAGAGTTGATCTCTGGTTGGGGAACTAAGTTCTCACATGCCGTCTGGTGAAGAAATTTGTTTTAAATTTTATTTCATACAGAGGCTAATAAAACGTGTGACACTTTTAGTCACTGTCAATGAAAATTGATCCTTTACATATATATGTAATAATCGTGCATGAATGTGTGGCATTCCCATTATTGTATCAATAAAACAGGAACTCTTTCAAATAAAAGCTCAGTGAGGGGCTTCCCTGGTGGTCCAGTGGTTCAGAATCCGCCTTCCAGTGCAGGAGACAGGGGTTCAGTCCCTGAGGGAACTAAGATCCCACATGTTCATGTGCCACAACTAGACTCCACACACCACTGTGAAGATCCTGCCTGCCACCGGTAAGACCCAAAACAGCCAAAAATAAATAAATGAATATATATTTTTTAAAAAGCTCAAAGAGTACTCTAACTTCCTGTTCAATCATTCATGTGTTCATTCAGTAAGTATTAGAAAGCACAGCCATATTATTCACCCTTCTTAATAGCCATACAGAGGCATAAAAATACCTTCATTACCTTCAAGTAGTCAAGGAGCTAAATAATTACAGGAGGAAAAACTAGCTAGAGTGAGCAGAGATTTTTTGGAGTTAATGCTATTTGAACTGAGCTTTGAAAGTTGGAAAGATTTCAGTAAATGCCGGGGAAAGATTTTGGATAGAGGAAATCTCACAAAGACAGTAATAGAGTGACCAAGATAGTATTAATTACAGATGATTGAGAAATCTGCAAAATTAATATTTTATCTCTAGTGACCATCTCTGTAAATCTTTCACTTGCCTGAAGGTGGCAAGCTGGGTTTATCTGAGAAACTCCAGCATCAACATTATTTGAAGAAAAAAATGAAACAGTACTATATCTCTAGGAAGAAAACAAAAACAAAACATTTTATTCACATTTAACTCACAAAATCAAAAAGTAAAACAGATTGAAATTACATAAGTAAACATTTAAATACTGTACTTAATGTTACTTATTTCAAAGCACAAAGATTTGGTATCATAAGTATTTTACATTCTAACTTTTAAAGTTTTATTGTCCTTATTGATTTCTCAATTGGGATACAATTTCTTCCTAGGAGAAAGAGAGGAACTATACTTTTTAAATATGACCATTAAAATCTGTGATAGAGCCTGTGTATAAGAGTTTGGGGATGTGGTAAATTTTATTGAGCCCTAATTTATGAACGGTAAAAAGTATTATTCTTAGTGTATACATGCATGCATGCTCAGTCACTTTAATCATGTCTGACTCTTTGCAACCCTGTGAACTGTAGCCCGCCAAGCTCCTCTGTCCATGGGATTCTCCAGGCAAAAATACTGGAGTGGGTTGCCATCCCCTCCTCAAGGGGATCTTCCCCACCCAGGGATTGAACCCTCATCTCCTGCATTGCAGGTGGATTCTTTACCTCAGAGCCACCAGGTAAACCCTTTTAGTGTATAGTTATATGCATTTTTTGATGAGTGCATATGGTATATAACCACTAGTTACAGTATTCTAACAAATTCCCTTGTGCTCCTCTGTGGGTCAGTCACTTCCTTCCCCTCTGGATGCTGGCAACCTCTTGTTTTCTGTCTCTATCAAAATATTATATGAAAGGAATCAGACAGTATGTACTCTTTTCTAGTCTGGCTTCTTTCGTTCAGCATAATTACCTTAAGATTCAGCCATAGTTGAATACAATTGTTGTGTGTATTAATAATGTAATCCTTTTTATTGTTGAATAGTATTTCGATCTATGGATGTATCACAATTTATTTATCAGTTCATTCATTCAGGAAATTTATGTTGTTTCCAGTTTTTGGTGATTATGCACAAAGTCACCATAAACATTGGCATACAGATTTTTGAGTGTCCTTATATTTTCTTTTTTCTTGAGTGAATATATAGGAGTGGAATTGCTAGGTTGCCGGGGTCCAGCCCTGGTGGATCCAGGGTAATTCGAAGGGGAGACAGAGTAGGCGAGGAAAAACTTACTTATTTAGAAATATAANAAATGATAAATGTATGTTTACAAGAAACTGCCAAACCATTTTTCCAAAGTGACTGATCCATTTTGCACTTCTACCAGCCATTTATGAGAATTCCAGTTGCTTTCCGTTCTTGCTAGGACTTGATATCATCAGTTTGATTGCTTGTTTGTTTTACCGTTCTAATAGATAGTAGTCAGATGTCATTGTGGTTGTAACTTGCATTTCTCTATGGAATGATGTTGACAATATTTTATGTACTTACTTATAGTCTATGTATCTTCTTTGGTGAAATATCTGTTTAAATCTTTTGCTCACTGGTGTATGGGAGGGAGAGGTTACTTATTTTATTATTAAGTTTTGAGAATTCCTTATAGATTCTGGATTCAAGTCCTTTATCAGATATATGCTTTGGAAACATTTTTACCTAGTCTTTGGCTTGCCTTTTAATTTTGTTAATTGTCTCTTTCAGAGAGCAGTGTTTAATTTTGATGCATTCAATTTACCAAATTTTTTTGTGTCTGTACTTTTGGTGTGGTATCGAAGAAATCTTTGCTTCATCCAAGGTCACAAAGATTTCCTCATGTGTTTTCTTCTAGAGTTTTTATAGTTGTAGGTCATACAGTTTGTTTTATAATCCATTTTGAATTGATCTTTGTGTAAGGTATGGGTCAGGTTCTTTTTAAATTTTTAATTAATTAATTATTTGAATTTTGGTTGCACTGGGTCTTCATTGCTGTGGGTGGGCTTCCTCTAGTTGTGGTGAGCAGGGGCTTCTCTTGTTGCAGAGCACAGGCTCTAGATCCTGGGGCTTAGGAGTTGAGGCACATGGGCCCTAGAGTGTGCGGGTGTCAGTAGTTGTGGCAGGCACACATCGGCTTAGTTGCCCTGTGGCATGTGGGATCGTCCCAGACCACGGATGAAGCCCAAGTCCCTTGTCCAGTGGGTTCTTAACCACTGGAACGCCAGGGAAGTCAAGGTTCTATTTTTTCATATAGATATCTGATTATTCAAGTATCATTTCTTCATGGGAGAAAAATGTAGCAGAAGTAGAGACTTAAGCTTTTAAATTATCCGGTTAAAATCCATGATAGGTTCTGTCTGAGAAATTTTTTCAACTTTTTGTTTTTCAATTTTTTCACTTTATTTTCCAATTATTACACCCTGTCTAAAAAGAGCAATGTAGACAAATAACAAGATCCTATTGTATGGCTCAGGGAACTGTATTCTATATCCTGTGTTAAATCACAATGGAAAAGAATATATATATATATATATGTATAACTGAATAGACTTCCCTGGTGGCTCAGATGGTAAAGAATCCATCTGCCATGCGGGAGACATGGGTTTGATCCCTGGGTCAGGAAGATACCCTGGAGGAGGACATGGCAACCCACTCCAGTATTTTTGCCTGGAGAAACCCCATGAACAAAGGAGCCTGGAGGGCTACAGTCCACGGGGTCACAAAGGGTTGACACAACTGAACGACTGAGTGCATGATCACTGAGTCACTTTGCTGTGCGATGTAATTAACACAACATTGTATACTTGTGTAATATTATACTTTGTATACTATATTTCAGTCAAAAAAAAATAATAAGATGTTTGACAGCATGGATGGACCTTGAGGACATTAAGCTAAATAAGGTAAGTCAAGTAGAGAAAGAAAAATATTATATGAGATCTCTTATATGTGAAATCTAAATGAAAGAAAAAAGGAGAAACTGGAAAAAAAATAAATGAAAAGATCAGTTTCTGTCTCAGATTTTCTGTCTCAGTTCATTCTATTTAGCAGTGTCAGAATTTTGTCTCTGCACTATCTAGATTTATGGACTTTTAAATGTAGAGGGTACCAGCCCCACCCAACCTCCCTTTAGAGATAAGGAGACCAAGATCCTGAGCTCCAGTGACTTGCCCTCAGTCAAACAGCTAGACAGAGGCGGTGCAAAGTCCAGGGCACAGCTTTGCATATCTCATACCACTGCTCTTTCAGCCAACTATTTGTCCCCTCCTAATTGAATGTGTTACTAACTTTATTTCTATTTACTAAATTACATAGTTGCTGTAACAATAGGCTTCATCTTCAATGCTTTGCTATCTACTACATGAAATTTGCCTTTTTGCATTTCTTTTTCTTGGGGATGGTCTTGATCACCGCCTCCTATTAAATGACCCAAACCTCCATCCATAGTTCTTCAGTCACCCCATCAGATCTAATCCCTTGAATCTATGTGTCACTTCCACTGTATAATCATAAGAGATTTGATTTAGGTCATACCTGAATGGTATAGTGGTTTTCCCTACTTTCTTCAAGTCTGAATTCTGCAATAAGGAATTCATCATCTGAGTCACAGTCAGATCCTGGTCTTGGTCTTGTTTTTGCTGACCATATATAGAGCTTCTCCATCTTTGGATGCAAAGAATATACTCGATCTGATTTTGGTGTTGACCATCTGATGATGTCCATGTATAGAGTCTCTCATGTTGTTGGAAGAGGGCGTTTGCTATGATCAGTGCGTTCTCTTGGCAAAACTCTGTTAGCCCTTGCCCTGCTTCATTTTGTACTCCAAGGCCAAACTTGCCTTGAATATACTCGATCTGATTTTGGTGTTGACCATCTGATGATGTCCATGTATAGAGTCTCTCATGTTGTTGGAAGAGGGTGTTTGCTATGATCAGTGCGTTCTCTTGGCAAAACTCTGTTAGCCCTTGCCCTGCTTCATTTTGTACTCCAAGGCCAAACTTGCCTGTTACTCCAGGTAACTCTTGACTCCCTACTTTTACATTGCCAACATCCATTGGATCATAGAAAAAGCAAGAGAGTTTCAGAAAAACATCTGCTTTATTAACTATGCCAAAGCCTTTGACTGGGTGGATCACAACAAACTGTGGAAAATTCTTAAAGAGATGGGGATACTAGACCACCTGACCTGCCTCCTGAGAAATCTGTATGCAGGTCAAGAAGCAACAGTTAGAACTGGACATGGAACAACAGACTGGTTCTGTTGTCACACTGCTTATTTAACTTGTATGCAGAGTACATCATGCAAAATGCTGGGCTGGATGAAGCACAGGCTGGAATCAAGATTGCTGGGAGAAATATCAATAACCTCAGATACACAGATGACACCACCCTTATAGCAGAAAGCTAAGAGGAAGTAAAGAGCCTCTTGATGAAAGTGAAAGAGAAGAGCGAAAAAACTGGTTTAAAACTCAACATTCAGAAAGCTAAGATCCTGGCATCGGGTCCCATCACTTAATGAGAAATAGATGACAGACTTTCTTTTCTTGGGCTCCAAAATCACTGCAGATGGTGATTGCATCCATGAAACTAGCAGATGCTTGTTCCTTGGAAGAAAAGCTATGACCAACCTAGACAGCATATTAAAAAGCAGAGACATTACTTTGCCAACAAAGGTCTGTCTAGTTAAAGCTTTGATTTTTCCAGTAATCATGTATGGATGTGAGAGCTGGACCATAAAGAAAGCTGAGTGCCGAAGAATGGATGCTTTTGAACTGTGATGTTGGAGAAAACTCTTGAGAGTCTCTTGAACTGCAAGAAGATCAAACCAGCCAATCCCAAAGGAAATCAATCCTGAATATTCATTGGAAGGACTGATGCTGAAGCTAAAGCTCCAATACTTTGGCCGCCTGATGTGAAGAACTGACTCACTGGAAAAGACCCTGATGCAGGGAACGATTGAAGGTGGGAGGAGAAGGGGCTGACAGAGGATGAGATGAGATGGTTGGATGGTATCACTGACTCAGTGGACATGAGTTTGAGCAAGCTCCGGGAGTAGGTGATAGACAGGGAGGCCTGGTGTGCTGCAGTCTATGGGGGTCGTAGAGAGTTGGACACAACTGAGTGACTGAACTCAACTGAACAAGAAATTTGACTAAGCAGAATTAAACACAATTCTTACAAAATACTTCTAAACTTTATCCAGCACCACTGACTTTACAAATCTCATCACAAAGTAAATATATACAAAGGAAATACAGTCTAGACAAAGGAAACAAATCTAATTTAATAATCTAGGGATTACTAAAATGATGAGATTTTAGTTAATAGTTATAAGACTTTGCACATATGCATAATTTTTACTTTATATTAAGTTAGCCATGTCTCTCTTTACATAATTGTAAATTAGAAAGTCCATCTTTTTGACTACATGGAATTTCCAGCAACCTAGTGCATTAAATGATCCAGTCTTACCTTATGGAAAAAAGCTTCCAGATGCTTGATAAAATATTAGAAAGAGGAAAATCCCTAGATGCCAAAAACCAAAGGGGACTGCAAATCTACTAGAAAATTAAAAACTGTACTGTAGGGATGGTCTTCTGTGATGACCCTTTCAGGGAATTTCCATAGAATAAACACTCCCTACTAATGAGGAGCTCACAACAAAAAAATTACACATCACATGAAGAAACACACCATCAGGAGAGAGATTAAGAAACCCAACAAACAGGAAAACTATCTCAAGAACTAGAAATAACAGGAAAACTTGAAAGTATAAAATAAATGTTTCAAATTACTTAAACGATTAAAAATAATAGAACCATAATGGAAGAAAAGAACATGATAAAAGCAAACAGGTAGATTTGCAAAAATAGTGAAATTAAACATTAAAAATTAGAAATATATTTCTTTGACATTAAAAAGCCCATGGACAGTTAAATCAAGAGAAAATTATAAAGTAGAAGACAGAGCTTAGGAAATCACATAATTATGAAGAGATAGAAAATATGAAAAAGAAGAGATATGAGGCCAGAATGAAGAGACCCTATGCATTTATATATATATATATTTTTTTTTTTTTGCTTTAAAAATTTTGTCTGTGCGAGCTCTTCATTGTGATGCGCAGGCTCAGTTCCCCAACCAGGGATGGAGCCTGCATTCCCTTCCTTGGGAGGCAGATTCTTAACCACTGGACTACCAGGGAATTCCCAAAGAAGACTCAGTAGCTGTTGAAAAGGAGCTCCAGAGTGATAGAATAAAGAAAATACAACAAAGAAGCAGTATATGAGTAGGTAATCACTGAGGCCCAAGCAAGGAACAAAAAATCATATATTTTCATAGGAAACACATAAATGTTTATGAAACATGTTTTATATGAAACATATCATATGTTTCATCTAAACAAAGTGAAACATAGAACAAAAGTGAAAAAGAGGGAATCTTAAAAGCAGCAAGATAAAAAACATTTCTTACAAGTGAACAATAATACATTATCAGCAGATTTCTCATCAATAAAATAGAAAAAAAAAAAACAATAGAATGGCAGGGATCACCACATGGTTAAGGAAAAATAGTGAAGAAGTCTATACGCAAAGTATCATTTGAAAGTGAGGCTGAAGTTAATGTATATTCAGACAAATATTAAAATAGTTCAATAGTAATACATTGCTGCTTAAAATATGCCCAAGTGTATAGTTCAGTATGAAGGAAAATGAAACCAGGAAGAAGCATTGGCTATAAGTACTAACTGTGGACAGAAAAGTTAGTAAAACTTACTGGTAAATCTAAATTAACCTGAGTATTTATAGGAATATAGATGCTTATTTCTAAGCTGAGAGGGTTTTTGAAAAGGTGAAATCAAATTACTATGATAACATGAATGATGGGAGAATTGATGCTTCTAAGATTGTATATTGTTCAAAAGAGGCTGACAATATCTTAGACTGGTTGAGTGTGCATGTTATGAGTTTAAGGGTAAACAGTGAATTAATAGAAAGTGTGTATTGTTATATAAGTATGAAAGAGAAGCAAAGTTAAGTTCTTGTTAGTTTTACTATTATGAAGAAAATATACTTGACAACCATGAACTTCTAACCAAAAGAGAAAGAATCCAAGGGAAAAATAAATAAAAGCTTAAAGCTTTTGTATAATTACAGTGAAGAAAAGATGGATTTCAAAATGTGTACGCCTATAAGAAAATAGCACAATTTGTTTTCTGATACTTTTTCTGTATCGCATAAACGATTATGTAAATAAATCTGAAATCCTGTCTGCTTACCAGAGAAAGTTCTTTTTATTCCCATAACAAATAAAGGTTAATGTTTTTTAATATGCAATGTCCAAGCCAGTAGAAGTGCTGGAAAAATAAAAACTTAAAATAGAAGCCGAGAAAATACAGAAAAGGAAGTAAAAACACTAATAGACCATGCAAAATAAGATAGTAGAAATAAATTCTGTATTAGTGAGTTGCAAAGTACACTTATAGCATGATACAAAAAAAGATTTAAATACAGCATGATACCGTCTCAATAATATTTTAAACACAAAAAAATAATAATATTGCTTATGGACCCACACCTGTGTAGTAGAATATTAAACAACAAAAAAAAGGATACATACTGACTTCTGGACACTGGTTACCTGTGATAAAGTAGGGAAGCAAATGAGATGATGAAATGGTTGCTTTAACTATATTAGTAATTTTTATTTTTCTGAAAAGAATCTGAAACTAATATGGCAACATGTTAAGATTTACTGTTCAGTACATAGTTCGACCCCTGGGTCAGGAAGATCCCCTGGAGAAGGAAATGGCCGCCCACGCCAGTATTCCTACCTGTGAAATCTCATGGACAGAAGGAGCCTAGCGGGCTACAGTCCATGGAGTCTCAAAAGAGTCAGACCCGACTTAGCAGCTAAACAACAACATAGACTTTTATCATTTTCTTTGCTTTTCTATATATCTGAACTGTTTACATTAAAAACTCTCAAGCATCTCAGGAATATCTCAATAAACAAGCCTATTTGTGCAAATAAGTAGTTATTTATAAACATCTTACTGGTTATGAGAACATGGAGGGAAACTGCAAAAGTGTCTTTTCCATGTCATTTGTAAACACAGCTTATAGGAAAGACAATGTATCATATCACATTCCTGGTTATCTCTTTGACCCTCTACCGCAGAGAAGTTGAAGGTAGAAGATCCTTGAGATCTAAAACCGTATTTCTGTACATATTACAAAGCATCCAAAACACTCCTCTCACCAATGTCTAGCAGTTTTCAAAGGAAGAAAAGAAATGAAAGCATGCAGAAGGTAAGGTTCACACTTCCTATGGGAGCTTTGGTGTGTCCATGTTTTTGTTTTTCTAACGATCCATAGATTCAAGGCAACTGTGAGTCTTTTGTTGGAAGAATTAAATGAATCTGGAAAAGACAGAGAGGAGAGGAAAGAACCATGTGACAAAGAAATGGAGTTAAAGTTCTCCAAATAAGAACCAGAAAGCACTCTCCCTATCTCAAGCTTCAAATTGGAAAATTTTTGAAAGTCATTTTGAAATCCTATTTTCCCCAAAGGCCTAAATAATGAACAGAGCCTAAAATATGAAATCACAAATTTCTTTTTTCTCTCCTCCATGGTCATAAATTTTTTTTAACACTAACGGACAAAGCTAAGGGAGGTGATGGAATTCCAGTTGAGCTATTTCAAATCCTAAAAGATGATGCTGTGAAAGTGCTGCACTTAATGTGCCAGCAAATCTGGAAAACTCAGCAGTGGCCACAGGACTGGAAAAGGTCAGTTCTCATTCCAATTCCAAAGAAAGGCAATGCCAAGGAATGCTCAAACTAATGCACAATTGCACTCATCTCACAAGCTAGTAAAGTAATGCTCAAAATTCTCCAAGCCAGGCTTCAGTAATACGTGAACTGTGAACTTCCAGATGTTCAAGCTGGTTTTAGAAAAGGCAGATGAACCAGAGATCAAGTTGCCAACATCCAATGGATCATTGAAAAAGCAAGAGAGTTCCAGAAAAACATCTATTTCTGCTTTATTGACTATGCCAAAGCCTTTGACTGTGTGGATCACAACAAACTGTGGATAATTCTTCAAGAGATAGGAATACTAGACCACCTACCTGCCTCCTGAGACATCTGTATGCAGGTCAAGAAGCAACAGTTAGAGTTGGACATGGAACAACAGACTGGTTCCAAATTGGGAAAGGAGTACGTCAAAGCTGTATATTGTCACCCTGCTTATTTAACTTATAGGCAGAGTACATCATGCAAAATGCTGGGCTGGATGAAGCACAAGCTGAAATCAAGGTTGCTGGGAGAAATATCAATAACCTCAGATATGCAGATGACACCACCCTTATGGCAGAAAGTGAAGAGGAAT
>SJYX01009561.1:823228-851873 GCA_006410675.1 Oreotragus oreotragus | reverse complement strand
AAAATTCTTAAAGAGATGGGAATACCAGACCACCTGACCTGCCTCTTGAGAAATCTGTATGCAGGTCAGGAAGCAACAGTTAGAACTGGACATGGAACAACAGACTGGTTCCAAATAGGAAAAGGAGTACGTCAAGGCTGTATATTGTCACCCTGCTTATTTAACTTATATGCAGAGTACATCATGAAAAATGCCAGACTGGATGAAGCAAAAGCTGGAATCAAGATTGCCAGGAGAAATATCAATAACCTCAGATACACAGATAACACTACCCTTATGGCAGAAAACAAAGAAGAATTAAAGAGCCTCTTGATGAAAGGTAAAGAGGAGAGGCTTAAAACTCAACATTCAAAAAAACATAGGATCATGGCATCCAGTTCCATCACTTCATGGCAAATAGATGGGAAAACAATGGAAATACTGAGAGACTTTTGGAGGGGCGGGGCTCCAAAATCACTAGATGGTGACTGCAGCCATGACATTAAAAGATGCTTGCTCCTTGGAAGAAAAGCTATGACCAACCTAGACAGCATATTAAAAAGCAGAGACATTACTTTACCAACAAAGGTCCGTCTAGACAAGGCTATGGTTTTTCCAATAGTCATGTATGGATGTGAGAGTTGAGCCTAAAGAAAGCCGAACACCAAAGAATTGATGCTTTTGAACTGTGGTGTTGGAGAAGACTCTGGAGAGTCCCTTGGACTGCAAGGAGATCCAACCAGTCAAAGGAAATCAATTCTGAATATTCATTGAAAGGACTGATGCTGAAGCTGAAACTCCAATACTTTGGTCACCTAATGTGAAGAACCAGCTCATGGGAAAAAGACCTGATGCTGGGAAAGATTGAAGTCAGGAGGAGAAGAGGATGACAGAGGATGAGATGGTTGGTTGACATTACCATCTCGATGAATATGAGTTTGAGTAAGCTTTGGGAGTTGGAGATGGACAAGGAAGCCTGGCATGCTGCAGTCCATGGGGTTACAAAGAGTCGGACACAACTGAGAGATAACCAAACAGTCGGACACAACTGAACTGAACTGAATATTTTAAAATATATTCTCTCATGTATCTCACTTTCTCTCTCTCTCTCCCTCTCTCTCTCTCCCTATATATATAGGAAGTTATATATATATATATATATATATATATGGAGAGAGAGGGTATGTGTTTTTTTTCTTGGTTGTACTTTGTGGCCTGCAGAACTTGCCCAAAATGGGATTGAACACATGTTCCTGCAGTGAAATTTTGGAGTTTTAACCAGTGAACCACCACTGAAGCCCGTAGATAGTAATATTTTAACTATCAATATTTTGAAGTAAAAATATACCCTCTTTGCCATAAGACACATGAGAGAAGAATTTGAAGGCTAAGATATGTCTTGATTTAGTGTAATGTTTTGGACACTGAACTGTGACAAATCCCCCCTCTTCTTTACGCCCCAGCCTGGGTTTTCTAGCCTGAGACAAAGCTTTGTTGTTGTTGTTCAGTTGCTCAATCATGTCTGACTCTTTGCAGCCCCATGGACTGCAGCACGCCAGGCTTCCCTGTCCTTCAGTGTCTCCTGGAGTTTGCTCACACTCATGTCCACTGAGTCGATGATACATCCAACCATCTCCTCCTCTGTCACCTTCTTCTCTTGCCCTCAGTCTTTCCCAGCATCAGTGTCTTTTCCAATGAGTCACTTCTTCGCAGCAGGTGGCCAAAGTATTGGAGCTTTAGCTTCAGCATCAGTCCTTCCAATGAATATTCCGGACTGATTTCCTTTAGGATGGACTGGTTTGATCCCCTTGCAGCCCAAGGGACTCTCAAGAGTTCTCCAGCACCACAGTTCAAAAGCATCAATTCTTCGGCGCTCATCCTCCTTTATGGTCCACTTCTCACATTTGTACTTAACTACTGCAAAAACCACAGCTTTGACTAGACAGACCTTTGTCGGCAAAGTGATAACTCTGCTTTTTAATACGCTGTCTAGGTTTGTCATAGCTTTTCTTCCAAGGAGCAAGCATCTTTTAATTTCGTGGCTGCAGTCAGTGTCTGCAGTGATTTTGGAGCCCAAGAAAATAGTCTCTTACTGTTTTCATTGTTTCCCCATCTATTTGCCATGAAGTAAAGGGACCGGATGCCATGATCCTAGTTTTCTGAATGTTGAGTCTTAAGCCAGCCTTTTCACTCACCTCTTTCACCTTCATCAAGAGGCTCTTTAGCAAGCTCATTTTTATTGCACGTAGGGTATGAGTGGAGAGGGAAGATGAATGCAATTCCAGGGAAGGAAGAATAAGGAGCAGAGGGCTGTAGCTTCTCATAGAAACACAACTGGTTGCTCAGTCACATGGAACCCCCTGGAGAGGATGTATGGGCCTCAAAACTATCTGTTGGAAGGCAAGAAAGAGGGGCAGACAATCTTGTGCATTTTCTGAGTTGCCTGCTTCTCCAAGGAAACCCTGGGGAAGCCAGAGCCTGCACAGGTCCAGCTAGGTGGAACCAGGTTCCTGAAACCACTGTTGCAACCCAGTCCTCATCCCAGGAAGCTACCTCACCCCATTCCCATGGTTATAAAACACTGATTCTGCTATCATCTTCTAACTTCTCTGGCAAGGAAGCAAACCAGGTTGCCGAGCCCTGGGGACAGTGAAGATAAGCAGATCAGGAGTGGCAGAAACTTTCAGAAATTATTCAGGGCAATTATTTCTAGCAACCAAGGCCCCACCTGCATGTGTGATATATAACCAGACTTAGACTGTCCTCAAGTTCTCACTCCTCAGCGGTGCTTCTAGTCTGAATTCCCTAATTCTGCACCTCATTTCTTCCACTTGTATATATACTCTCCCAAAGTAATGGGCTCTTGTTGTTGTTGTGTGTGTATTTTAAGTTGGAGAATTTTGTCTGACAATTTGAAATGAACAACTGCATTAAACCCTATGCACGATATAGTTCATCTTAAATGTTCTTTATTATATTGTTTGGACATCATCAATTTTATGAACGGATATTTATTAAGCACTTACTATGTGTTAAGCGCTAAACACTTAGGACTACAACAGTGAATAAAGCAAACAAAAATTCCTGCATTAAGGAGGATGCATTTTAGTGTGAGTAATTAGACAAATTCTGGGAACAAATGAAATATTTATTACATTGCAGGATGATAATCATTATGGGGAAAAAAAGAGTTTTTTAAATTATTTCTTTACTTTTTACACTTGTTTTTATATTGGAGTATAGCCAGTTAACAATGTTATTATAGTTTCAGGTGGACAGCAAAGAGACTCAGCCATACATATACATCTATCCATTCTCCCCTAAATTCCCCTGGAAGGGAGGCTTTTAAAAAATCTGTGATATTTTGAACAGACAACTATGATGACCTTCAGGAAGAAGGAGGAAGATGTGCCTGGGGCATTTAGGGAATGTAGAGAGTTCTTTAGGACTAGAGCTGCAGGTCAAGCCTGTGGCCAGTGAGTAAAGAAATAGCCTGAGGGATATAGAGCATTGTGGCTTCTCTGAGCAAGACACAACTTTTGATAACAACTTTCTCCAAGCACATTGCACAGAGCATTGTACCCCTGGGAGATACAGTTGTTGTTAATTCAGTTTTACCTCCCACATAGGTTATATGAAGTACAAACAGTTGACAGGTCCTTCTACACCACTGCCTGGTGACAACCCCCCATCATCTCTCCGGATCATCCCCATACACCAGCCCCAAGCATCCTGCATCCTGCATCTGTCTCTTATACACATCTAGATGTGTATAAGAGACAGGAGCATTGTACCCCTGGGAGATACAGTTGTTGTCAATTCAGTTTTACCTCCCACATAGGTTATATGAAGTACAAACAGTTGACAGGTCCTTCTACACCACTGCCTGGTGACTACTCCTCAAACTTACAAGAGGCACACAAGCTACAGAACTGAATCCGTCAGCGAAGCAAAACTTTACTTTCCAAGGAGATTTCATGAAATGCATGCTGCACAGGGTTACCTTCCTTCTCTGTGTCAGCTACAAATGCTGGAAAGTGAGCCCTCATTTGTAGGACACCTGAAATGTCCTTAGCCAGGAGAAGAATTTGGAATATCTGAAAAACAACCCTGGCCGAGAGGGCTCGGCAGGGGGGACATTCTCATGTGCTAAATATCAGATTGAAATTAGGTAGAGATGAAAGGATTTCTCAAAGAATTAGGCAGCATATATCGGTTACTAATTATTATCTTGATTGTAAGACATCTAAACATGAGGATCTACAAATAAGATTTACTTAAACTGTACAGGTATTAGATCCCAGAATCATAGAATTGGAAGGTCAAGGCCAGGTTAGATGGTCATTTCTTATGATGTCAAAACTCAGAGTAACGTCTGGATGCCCAGAAACTGAAAAGTACAAACATTAAAGGTTCCTCTTTTAGACTTCTGTATAGATAGCACACTGTTACGGAAGGAGCTCATTCACTTTTTTAACTAATTTCAAGTGCTTCAGATTACCTATGCCATGTACTTTGCTAGATGTTGGAAATATAAAAGTGAGAAAAAACTGACCTAACTCTTGCTCTCACAGAGTTATACTTACCACTATAACTCTCACAAGGGCTATTAAGAAAAGCTCAGTTGAAGGCCGAGAGCATATACTGGAGGACAGACAAGATCCAGGAAGTGAGGCTTGAAGTTGAGATTTGCAGGCTAGAGGGAGGCAGGAAAGTGAGTGCTCAAGGATTTGTTGATCATTCAGGATTTTGGTCTTTATTCAAATATCGATTGGAAAACTATTGCAGGACTTGAATTTTTAAAAAATCACTCTGGGTGTTGATGGAGAGCCAACTGTACTTGCACAGAGAAAGTTCAGGAGACATCATTTAGGAGGCTATTGTAGCAGTTCCAGGCAGGGGACAGTATTTTTTGGTTCTTCAGTTAATTACTTATTTACTTGTTTGGCTGCACCAGCTCTCAGTTGAGGCACACGGAATCTTCAGTCTTCACTGCAGCATGTGTGATCTTTAGTTGCGGCATCTGAACTCTTACTTGTAGCCTGTGGGGTTCCCTGGCCAGGGATTGAACCCAAGCCCCCTGCCTTGGAATCTTAGCCACTGGACCACCAGGGAAGCATCTGAGATAGCAGTTTGTTTTTTTGTTTTGTTTTGTTTTTGTTTTTGTTTTTTTGAGATAACAGCTCTGGTCAGAGAAGTTCTCCACTCCCTCCTTTGAATAGCTGCAAAAGCTTTTGACAGTGAACTTTAAAATAAGTCTTTGTCCCTCAGTCTCCATCTCCTTTTCACCACAACCCATCTTCTTTTATTTTATTTTTATTTTTTTATAGAAGAACACTTATTTAGGTTATTGTTTTTTTTAATCCACTGATTAGCATGTTTACTTTTTTTTTTTACTTTTTTTTTTTAACTTTATTTTACTTTACAGTACTCTATTGGTTTTGGCATACAAAAGCCTTGTTTATAAGGACATGCAGCCTTGCGACAGTGAGGTCACAACCTGAGAGTCCCTTGGACCGCAAGGAGATCCAACCAGTCCATTCTGAAGGAGATCATCCCTGAGATTTCTTTGGAAGGAATGATGCTAAAGCTGAAACTCCAGTACTTTGGCCACCTGATGCGAAGGGTTGACTCATTGGAAAAGACTCTGATGCTGGGAGGGATTGGGGGCAGGAGGAGAAGGGGACGACCGGGGATGAGATGGCTGGATGGCATCACGGACTCGATGGACATGAGTCTGAGTGAACTCCGGGAGATGGTGATGGACAGGGAGGCCTGGCGTGCTGCGATTCATGGGGTCGCAAAGAGTCGGACACGACTGAGCGACTGAACTGAACTGAACTGAACTGAAATGTTTTAAAATGTCTTTACCTACATTTTTCCTGATCCCAACAGAAGATCTCTAAGCCTTCAGCATTTAATGAGGTCATTTCGGGCTGATGTGTGTTCCTTGAACCTTGTTTTATGGTTCTGAGTAAAATAATTGAGAAAATGCCCCATAATTTGAGAGATTTTCTAAGAAAATAAGTGGATGGTGCTTTCCCTTTTTTGAGAGATTCTCTAAGGAAAGTCTTGCTTTATACTCAGTCATATTCTCAGTCATATTCTACTTACTATGAATACTGTAAGAAAGGGGGATACAATGGTGAAAGATACATAGTCCCTGTTCTAGAACGTAAATTCTAGAAGGGAAGCAACTGGAATAAAACATACCAAGTACTATAATGTAAGAGGGCTTCCCTGGTGGCTCAGAGGTTAAAGCGTCTGCCTGCAATGCAGGAGACCTGGGTTCAATCCCTGGGATGGGAAGATTCCCTAGAGAAGGAAATGGCAACCCACTCCAGTATTCTTGCCTGGAGAATCCCAAGGACGGAGGAGCCTGGTGGGCCCCAGTTCACGGGGTCGCAGAGTCGGACACGGCAAATAATTTAAGAAGTAGAGCAGACTAAGGAAGAAGCGATGACTAAATGCAATATGGTCTCCTAGATTGGACCCTGGAACAGAAAAAGAATATTAGTGACAAAAATTAGTCTGGAGTTTAATTAATAGTATCTTATCTGTTTTCACATTTTAGTTTTGCCAGACATACCACTGTATGCAAGATGTTATTATTAAGAGAAGCTGGGTGAAGAGTATATGGGAACGCTATACTAGCTTTGCAAGCTCGTCTATAAATTTAAAATTATTCCAATATAAGAATTTTAGAAGAAAGGACTTCCCTGGTAGTTCAGTGATGAAGATTCCACATAGGTTCAATCTCTGGTTGGGTAACTAAGATCCTGAACGCTAAGCTGTCTGGCCAAAATTTAAAAAAATAAAGAAGTGCAGGTTTGGTCTCTAGTTGGGGTACCCAATCTAATTAGAGATTCAAGGAAGGTTTTCAAGGGAAATTATGTTTAAGTTGAGAGCTGAAGACAAATAGAAGCTAACCAGAAAGAGAGCTACAGAGAAAGATGTCCAGAAATCGTATGTAGACTGTTTGGAGGGGCAGAAGGAAGAGAAAGCATGACAGCTTCTCAGAAATGAATAAAATTCAGTGTGGATGGAGCTGAGAGTATACAGGGTGGATGACAAGGAAGAGAGAGGCGGAAGATAAAGCAGAAGTAGGAGGACATGAAGACCTTAAAAAAAACCATTGAGAACTGTGCATTCTGGGGCAATTCCAAAAAAATAAATAAAAATGACTAATATATACTGTTTAAAACTTCCTTTTCTAGTAGTCAAAGAAATAGAAATTAAGGTGACTGGATAATATTTTAGCTTATTCAATTACCAAATATTTCTTAATAATAATATTTTTTGCTGCTAAGGGTATGAAGGAGAGTTTCTTACATTTGGCTAGTAATAGTAATCTTTCTACTTGGAAAGCTACTTGGAAATTTAAATACAAAGTTCCAAAATATTTAAATCTTCAGTTTTACTTCTGGGATGTTATTGTATGGAAATGATTAAAAATATATTTTAAAATAATATGAAAAGATGTTCCTCATCATTAATTATGAGTACAAAATTTTATCCAATCTCAATACCAAAAACAGGAACATAATTAAATAAGAAATTATGTTTCCATATTATGAAATATTATGCAAATATTTTAAACTGTTTATAAAGACTTTTAATGACAGATTAATAAATATATTGTATATGTTATGTACTTAGTTGCTCAGTCATGTCCGACCCTTTCTGACCTCATGGACTGTAGCCCGCCAAGCTTCTCTCTCCATGGGATTCTCCAGGCAAGAATACTGGAGTGGGATGCCATTCCCTTCTCTTGGGGATCTTCCCAACTGAGGGATCAAACCTGAGTCTCCTGCATTGTAGGTGGATTCTTTACCTTCTGAGCCACCAGGGAAGGCCGATATGCATGTAATATATGTGTGTATAATCAGTATGTGTATGTGTGCATAAACATCTATAGACTAGACAGGCGACATCATTTGCAGGGCCCAGTACAAAATGAAAAAGCAGAAACCCTTGTTCAAAAATCATTAATAATTCCAAGATAGCAACGAGTCTTAAGCCAAAGGTAGGGTTCTTCTGAACACGAGTACTGTGTGACTGCATAAGTCTCATGCCCTTGACATGGATCTTATCTGTAGAAAGAAGACTGAAAGAAAATATATCAAAATGTCAATAGTCATTACTTTTGGGGTTTGGGATTACTGATGATTTTTATTTCATATTTTATACATAGATATTTATTCACAATAGATACATATTTCTTTCATGATCAGTGAAAAACAGTATGTGTCTTTAAAAAAAAAGATTCAAATTATACTGAAAGCAGCAGTACAGTGAATTGCATTCTATTTTCCATTTAGGCTCTTTTAAATATCCATTTTGTGCCACTGAGAATAACAGATACTCTTGAAAATTTCTATATTTCTAAGTCATTGTACAGAAGAGAGCAGGATATAAAAATGAAATCAGTTCTGTGCTTTCAAAAAAGCAAGCCACGCTGAACCACAAATAACCCATTTCCATCTATTTTTGTCCTGTGTAGAATTAGCTCTTTGGTTGGACATTAAACATTTGCCTGAATGGTGCGAGGCTGAAAATCTCTTCTCCAGTGTCCTTAGACCTACATTTGTGTAACTGGAAACCCTCACTGGCAAAAGGAAGGAAGACATGCAGGAGGCCTATTGCATCTCAGACACTTACTAGATCTAATGAAGGATTTAGCAACACTTTTTTTTTTTTTTAATAAAGTTGCATCTCAGTTCAGTCACTCAGTCGTGTCCCACTCTTTGCGACCCCATGAACTGCAGCACACCAGGCCTCCCTGTCCATCCCTAACTCCCGGAGTTCACCCAAACTCATGTCCATTGAGTCAGTAATACCATCCAACCATCTCATCCTCTGTCGTCCCCTTCTCCTCCTGCCCTCAATCTTTCTCAGCATCAGGGTCTTTTCCAATGAGTCAATTCTTCGCATCAGGCAGCCAAAGTATTGGAGTTTCAGCTTCAGCATCAGTCCTTCCAATAAACATTCAGGACTGATCTCTTTTAGGATGGACTGGTTGGATCTCCTTGCAGTCCAACGGACTCTCAAGTCTTCTCCAACACCACAGTTCAAAAGCATCAATTCTTCAGTGCTCAGCTTTCTTTATAGTCCAACTCTCACATCCATACATGACTACTGGAAAAACCATAGCCTTGACTAGATGGACCTTTGTTGACAAAGTAATGTCTCTGCTTTTTAATATTCTGTCTAGGTTGGTCATAACTTTCCTTTCAAGGAGTAACCGTCTTTTAATTTCATGACTGCAATCTAGAAGAGAATAAAAGACATCTTAAATGAGAGAGCATTAAGTAATTTAAAAATCATGCAAAGGTCATTTGCAATGCATTCTTTGAGAAGTTATGTTACTGAGAGTGGGCTCTTGTCTAGCACTCAGAAACGTGTGTCCTAGGAAACACACATACTGACAATGCAAAATGGACCTTTGTTGACAAAGTAATGTCTCTGCTTTTTAATATTCTGTCTAGGTTGGTCATAACTTTCCTTTCAAGGAGTAACCGTCTTTTAATTTCATGACTGCAATCTAGAAGAGAATAAAAGACATCTTAAATGAGAGAGCATTAAGTAATTTAAAAATCATGCAAAGGTCATTTGCAATGCATTCTTTGAGAAGTTATGTTACTGAGAGTGGGCTCTTGTCTAGCACTCAGAAACGTGTGTCCTAGGAAACACACATACTGACAATGCAAAAGACTTTATTGGGAAGGGGTGCTCAAGTGGAGAGCAGCGGGGGAAGGGAACCCAGAGAAGTGCTCTGCCTGCTCACAGTCTCGGGGTTCCTGGTGGGGCGGTTAGTCCTTCCAGTTACCTCTGGCCAATCTTCTTGCCTGGGCCCGTATTAGGTCCAATTCCAGGGCCTTCCTGGTAGCGTGGACCTCTCTCAGTCAAGACAGTTTCCAGCACGAGGGTTTCTGGGAGGCTGGCAGGACATATTATAAGCTGGCATTTCCTCCCTCCTTTTTACAAACTCTCCCCAATTCTTCTGGTTGGCAGCAGCTTGTGTCAGTTCCTTGCTCCTCATCAGGACCTCCTGTTGTGAGATAGCTTATCATGCCTGGCCAGGGCAGAAGGTTTTGGCTGACGGTTTCCTAACAGTTACACAGAGAAGCCTTACCTGTTGAGGTGTCGGTGACTTACAACTAGCCACTTTGGCACTAATGAAGTACAAAAGCCAAGACAAATCACTTAATCCTTTTGGTGCCCAACTGACAATCTGTTTGGGTACAAAGGATTGTCCCTGCAGGCCTCCGAGGAACAGGCTTTCTACTTTAATGTTTTCTCTACGGCATTGCACACTCAACTCCTCATCTTATGCAATTTCAAACAGAAGGAATATGAAAAAGAAAAATGTTGTTTAGTTATTTGCCATTCCCTCCTTTCTCCCATCTTCTGTTAATGATGAAAAGCCTTACTTTAGAGTGCCTACTGAGGAGGTAGGGATGTTTTTGCAGACGCCAAAAGAGGGCCACCTCTTCCCCTTTAGAAATAGGAAGAGGTGGGCAGTTAGGAAGAAATACGATAGGATAAGGCGTGTGAGGCAAGTGTTGTAAACTGAGGGAAACTTAGCAAGTCCTGTCCGTCAGGATTCTTCTTCAGATCCACTTGTCTCAAGAGGTAAGAATGCTCCTCTCCTCCAGGCACAAGGAGGGCACCTCTCACCTGAGGCTTTTATAATCCGCTTCAGGGGAGAAGGGCAAGAGGAAGGTCACCATGACCTTCCGGCTTCTGCTGTTTTTCTCAAACTCCTTCCACTTAAAATATTCAACATGTCAAGGGCTGCCCAGTTTGCGCTAGTGGTAAAGAGCTCGCCTGCCAGTGCAGGAGACCTAAGACACCCGGGTTCGATCCCTGGGTTGGGAGGAAGATCCCCTGGAGGAGGGCATGGCAGCCCACTCCGGTATTCTTGCCTGGAGAATCCCATGGACGGAGGAGCCTGGTGGGCTACAGTCCGTGGGGTCATGAAGAGTCGGACACGACTGAGCAACTAAGCTAGAACAAAGGGGCACATTTTGGGGTAACTTGTCTTGAAAAGAGGAGAGTCACACTAAGTTTCGTTGAAATGTATCCAGTCTGTAAATGGGCACACATTCAAATTCTACTCACTCACTTATGACTGATATTTAACAAATATCCTGGCAGCTCCTACTATTTGCCTGGAAGTATGCCAATTGTTCCTGGAGATAAGTCATATACATCTGGTCCCTGACCTATTGGAGCTTAACTGAATACCTTATGGTCTAGTTCAAGGTAAAGACTAGAAACAAGTTATGAACAAATAAAGCAAGTAAAGATACTATAAGATGTTATTTGTTTCATAGGAAAATCAGTTAATTAACTTTGTATATGTGCTAAATTGTCTCCTGCATTGGCAGGTGGGTTTTTTTTTAACCACTAATGCCACCTGGGAAGCCCATGCGAAGTGTGTGAAGTGTGAAAGTTGCTCGGGCGTGCCCAAATCTTTGTGACCCCGTGGACTATACACGGTCCATGGAATTCTCCAGGCCAGAAAACTGGAGAAGGTAGCCTTTCCCTTCTCCAGGGGATCTTCCCAACCCAGGGATCGAACCCAAGTCTCCCACACTGCAGGTGGATTCTCTACCAGCTGAGCCACAGGGGGAGCCCAGGAAGCCCATAGATTGAGTATAAAAGGATGTTTATTTAGGTTAAATGGACAGATGGTTGGTTTTTCCAGAATAAGTCCTAACCAGTTACATTTCAGAAAACTCCTTAAGCGTTTTATCAGGAATGCAACATCTTCCCAATCCAGCTTTGGGATCATTCCCCCCACCCCTTTAAAAAAATTATTTATTTAAAATTGAAGGCTAATTGCTTTACAATATCATGTTGGTTTCTGCCATATCAACATGAGTCAGCCATAGGTATACATATGTGCCCTCCCTCTTGAACCTCCCTCCCCAAGTTTTCTCTTATAGTGTATTTTTAAAAGATATTTGAAAGTAGGTCTTTATCTCATTTTTTAGTTGTAAATATATTCTATTTTCTTACATCAGCCTATACATAAACACAGTGACCCTTTTGCTGTTGTGGTAGAATAAGGGGCTGAGATGGAGATCACGGTGGGAGTCCTAGCTTCTTTTTTTGCAGTTTGTGGGATCTTAGTTCCTTGACTGAGGAATCCGAGCTCCTGGCAAGGGGAGCACAGCATCACAGCCACTGGACAGCCAGGGAATTCCCGAAGGGAGAGCTCGTTTCAACAGAACTGTCAGGGAACACCTCTTTGAGGGGCTCACCTGTAAGTTGAGGAAGTCATATTTGATGTGTTGAGAAAAAAAAAAATGAATCAATAGTCAATCTAAGTAAAGAATGGAAATTTTTATGCGAGCCAATCTGGGAGACAGAATCTTTCAGAAAGCTCTGAGGACTGTTTTACCCACTAGAGGTCAAAACCCAGTTATACAAAAAAGTAAACATCAAAAGACATAGTGAAAGTGAAGTCGCTCAGTCGNAGTCAATCTAAGTAAAGAATGGAAATTTTTATGCGAGCCAATCTGGGAGACAGAATCTTTCAGAAAGCTCTGAGGACTGTTTTACCCACTAGAGGTCAAAACCCAGTTATACAAAAAAGTAAACATCAAAAGACATAGTGAAAGTGAAGTCGCTCAGTCGCCTCCGACTCTTTGTGACCCCGTGGACCGTAATCTACCAGGCTCTTCTGCCTACGGGATTTTTCAGGCAAGCGTACTGGAGTGGGGTGCCATTTCCTTCTCCAGGGGAATCTTTCCGACCCAGCGGTCAAACCCGGGCCTCCCGCGTTGCAGGCAGACTTTACTATCTGAGCCACCAGGGAAGCCCTCAAAAGATATGCTGACAGTTTACACAATCTGGGCCTGCAGGCACGAAGCAAGTCGTCACGACCCTTCACAAGATGAAGAGGGAATGTGTATCCCCTTGGGAGATCCGGTGAATGCCGACGCACAACACCCGCTAAAGAGGAGGAAGAAGGCCCAGACGGTCAGAGAAAAATCTTAGGGTTAAATTTTTCTTTTCTTGCCATAAAACGTGACTTTTATTTCATCAGAGGCCTAAAAAAAAAGATAAAAGACGATTTAAGTGAGATGACAGTGAAAGCATTCCATTTGAAGGGAGAGCTTGTATGAAGACCCGGAGAAAGGAGAGTGACTCTGAAGGCGGTGTTATCTGAGTAAGGGGGCATAGAAGGTTCCATTCAGTTCAGAAAGTCCAGAGACCAACTCTGATGGTTCCATCCTGAGCTTTATGCCAACCCCTGAGGGTAAAGTACTGTGAAAGAGGTACTTCCCTGGTGGTCCCGTGGTTAAGAATCCACCTCCCAATGCAGAGGACACAAGTTCGATCTGTGGTCGAGGAACTAAGATCTCACATGTGGAGAGGCCACTAAGCCCTCACACTGCAGCTACTGAGCCTGGAGCCTTGGAGCCCACAAGCCACAACTAAGACCCAATGCTGCTGCTGCTACTGCTAAGTCGCTTCAGTCATGTCCGACTCTGTGCGACCCCGTAGACGGCAGCCCACCAGGCTCCCCCGTCCCTGGGATTCTCCAGGCAAGAACACTGGAGTGGGTTGCCATTTCCTTCTCCAAGACCCAATGCTACCAAATAAATAAATATATTGTTTTAAGCAAAGGTACTTTGAATGATATAGGCTTCCCAGTTGGCACTAGTGGTAAAGAATCTGCCTGTCAATGCAGGAGATGCAAGAGACGAAGGTTCAATCCCTGGGTCAGGAAGATCCCCTGGAGAAGGAAATGGCAACACACTCCAGTATTCCTTTTTTTTTTTTTAGAATTGAAACATAATTGCTTTACATAATTTTGTGGTTTTCTGTCATACTCCAGTATTCTCGCCTGGAAAATTCCACGGACAGAGTAGACTGGCAGGCTACAATCCATGGGGCTGCAGAAAGTCGGACTTGACTGAGTGACTTAGCTATAGCGCTATGATGCGGGAGGAGCTCGGGTGAGGCGCTAAGGAAGGGACAGAAGGACCCTGGAAGGGGAATGACTCTCCTTCACATTCCAGAGGAAGAAAGATTTCTGTAGAGGTTGGTTTCCTGAGGGCGCCATCCTTTTCTGCACCAAGAGTGACTGATGCAATTAGTGACATCAAGACAAGCCACTGGAGACAGGAGCACGGCGCTGCAAAGGGAGTTCAGAGGCTTCAACGTCAGCTGCGTTTGCCATGCTCCCTGTTCTACATAGCTCAGCTGGTAAAGAATCCTGTAGTGCAGGAGGCCCCGGTTCGATTCCTGGGTTGGGAAGATCCCCTGGAGAAGGGATAGGATGCCCACTCCAGTATTCTGGTGAAGAGTCGGACATGCCTGAGTGACTTTCACTTTCTGTTCTACAGGTGACAGGATTTCTGAGGCAGGTCCACCCAAAGCCAGTTGAGGGAGTGTCTTCCTTGCAGACCCACTCTCCCTAAAGATGAGTTGACAGGCCTAGAGGAACTCGGGGAATTGAGATTAAGGATAGGATGCCCACTCCAGTATTCTGGTGAAGAGTCAGACGTGACTGAGTGACTTTCACTTTCTGTTCTACAGGTGACAGGATTTCTGAGGCAGGTCCACCCAAAGCCAGTTGAGGGAGTGTCTTCCTTGCAGACCCACTCTCCCTAAAGATGGGTTGACAGGCCTAGAGGAACTCGGGGAATTGAGATTATCCCGAATTTAGCCTCAGACTGAAGGCACATTATATCAACACATTTTATTAATATTACTGTTATTATTAGCCGTGCCTTGAAGCTTGTGGGATCCTAGTTCGCTAGCCAAGGATCAAACCCAAGCCTGTGGTAGTGAAAGCGCCGAATCCTAATGACTGGACTGCCAGGGAACCCCCGGCACAGTTTATAAGGAAGAACTCTCTCTACCTCTCCTACCCATTGGGTTAGAATTTGAAGGGGAAGATAGGGGAGAGATTTGCCCCCAGGACTCCAGCAGATGGCTTTTGGTTAGATATGTGAATATCTTCAAACAAACTTCTGTTAGTGGGGACTCTTAATTATAAGGACAATAATTCAACTCAAACTAGCTAAAACAGAAATAAAAAGCCGCTCACTGGTTCACATATTGGGAAGAACAAGAGTGTGTTAATTAAAAGTCTCTCTCGTTTCTCATCTCTGCTCGGCTTGGCTCCATTCCCTAATTTTGTATCTTCACATCTTGGTTCCATATCTTCATTCTGGGTGCCTTTCTTATGCGGTGGGGAAGACGGCTCCAGCAGCCCCAGGCTACAGCACAGCACAACTCCGCCACCTTCTTGTCCACACCTGTCCACGTCAGGGCTTCCCTGTGCACACTGCTGAGCCCACGTGCCACAACCACCGAAGCCTGCCCTCCTGGAGCCTGTGCTCTGAAACAAGAGGAGCCGCCACGAGGAGAAGCCCAAGCTCCAACCACTAGAGAAAAGCCCACACAGCAACGGAGGCCCAGCAGAGCCATAAACAAACACACAACTAATCTGAAAAATCTGTGCACATGAAATCCTAGGGAAGGGCTGGCCAACCCTTCTGGTTGGCCAATCAGGGGAAGAAAATGATCCTGGTTAGATCATATGGCCAGGTCCCGGTCCTGGGTTAACCTTTGAGACAAAGGCTGTTCGAATTTCGTGACTCCAAGTCCTATGAAATGGCAAGAGTCTGTTCCCCAGCACTAAAGGTGATAGAGAAACAAAAACAACAAAATCTAGAATGGTAAGGGAAGTTAAAGATACGAACACAGCACAAAAGAAGTATAAAAATTCCTACAATCCAGTCTTCTCCAAGCACCCAATTAAATTACTCTTCTTAACAAGTAACTTTTTCATGAAGTGAAACTTAGGGTATTAAGAAAATGCAGCAGGACAGGAAATCGCCTTGCTCTCCTCAGAGATGTAGAGAAGGGCTGTAAACGGGTTCCCCCTGCTGGGGTAAAATAGGCATAGAAAGGGACCAACAGAGCTGCAGACAGAGCAACAGAGGATGGGATGGTTGGATGGCATCATTGACTCAGTGGACCTGAGTGTGAGCAAACTCCAGGAGATAATGAAGGACAGGGAAGCCTGGCATGCTGCAGTCCATGGGGTTGCAGAGTTGGACACAATGAGCAACTGAAAAACAACAAAAGAGCTGAAGAGGCTGGAACTTTCTGGAAGCCTCAGTAAGAGACAGCAGGCCACAGTCCGGGAAAGCATGGGCCCAACACGAAAAAGTTAGAAGGCCTCAGATGGTAGATGTTTAATGCTTCTCTACATAGCTCTCTAGATACTGAGAGTCACCTATCTGTCAGATATTCATGGGGAGGTCATGGTGCTGGAAAAAAAGAATAAACAGAAATCTCAACCGAATTGAGAGGCCAGAATGGGGAAGCTCTCACATTCTGTGCAGATAGCAGAGTCCAGCAGGAAGAAAGAAGACTTCTTTCCGGGCAAGGACTCAGCCGATGAAAAGTTGTGGGCTGTGGAAAACTGACTCTCACTGTCCGTTCTTCCCTCTATAAAAGTATTCTCCTTCCCTGGCTCTGTGGGGACTTCCACATGGCTTACCATGATGGCTGGATGGCATCACTGACTCGATGGACACGAGTCTGAGTGAACTCCGGGAGTTGGTGATGGACAGGGAGGCCTGGCGTGCTCCGATTCATGGGGTCGCAAAGAGTCGGACACGAGTGAGCGACTGAACTGAACTGAATTACCATGGTTGTAGACCCTGAAGTGTAATTCTCTGCTGAGCCCACATACACACATCTTTGCTGGAGAAATATCTGGCATTCTGTTTAAGATCAACAGTGAGTACCCAGTCCCTGGGATGAGAAGAATGGGGAGGGAGTGATTAAGATCAAAGCAAAGTCTCCAGGTCTAGAGAGAGGTTCCCAACAAGTTTCTAAGTCAGGGATTCAGGCCCAGGAAACAGACAGAGATGTAGAACTGATAACCGATCTAGAATTGATAGCCAGAAAATGTGGCCTCAGACAAGTCAGAAGCCCAGTTATTGAAGCCTGAAGTCAGAGCTGGTCTAACAGTAAGCATGACTTGTGTGCCAAGTCCCTGGACCTTTGGTAGGATGACTTCCAGATGCTGAGGTTTATTTTAGGGGCCAGATGGTTGGGGTCTGTGGGGAGAGGGAAGATAGAGAAGCTGGAAGTCAGGCAGGTTCTGACAGATTCAAGGAAAGATGATTTACTAAGCAAAGGAATAGAACGTGTTTTTGTCAGATCAAGTCCCAGAGCTGTATTAGAGTCTTAGAGGACTTTCCCCGGGGAAGGCAATGGAACCCCACCCCAGTACTCTTGCCTGGAAAATCCAATGGACGGAGTAGCCTGGTGGGCTGCAGTCCATGGGGTCGCTAACAGTCAGAGAGACTGAGCGACTTCACTTTCACTTTTCTCTTTCATGCATTGGAGAAGGAAATGGCAACCCACTCCAGTATTCTTGCCTGGAGAATCCCAGGGACCGGGGAGCCTGGTGGGCTGCCGTCTATGGGGTCACACAGAGTCGGACACGACTGAAGTGACTTAGCAGCAGCAGCAGCAGAGGACTTTCCCTGGGGGTTAAGAATAAGATAAACCTCTGATATGGGTTTGATTCCTGGTCCAGGAAGATTCCACAGGCCGTGGGGCAGCTAAGCCCGTGTGCCTGGTGCCTGCACTCAGCAACAGAAGAAGCCACTGCGATGAGAAGCCTGCACACGGCCCTGGAGAGTCCAGGCCCTGCTTACCACAAGCCGGGAAAACCCGCGCACAGCAATGGAGACCCAGCGCAGCCAAAAATAATTATAAACTGAGGTGGTAGAAGAGAGACACTTTTCAAAAAAGAGGACGAGTCCACACTTGATTTCAAGAATCAGAGTCTGTGAGAATATCATGGCCACCAAAGATTAGTATGATGTTGGGGGCACATGTGAATAGAAATAATTTGAGATTTGCATTTATCACCCAAGATGTGTCTCTCTGTGTAGAGTCCTGTGGATAAAGTTGTGACTTCAGTTTCAAGTTGGGCTTCCCTGGGAGCTCAGAGAGTAAAGAATCTGCCTGCAATGCGGGAGACCCTGGAGAAGGGAATGGCTACCCACCTTGGTATTGTTGCCTGGAGAATTCCATGGAGAGAGGAGCCTGGCGGGCTACAGTCCACGGGGTCACAAAGAGTCGGGCATGAAGAGTTGGGCTCAACCGAGCAAGCTACTAACACTCCAGTTTCAAGCAACCTGGCAACATCCATTCACAACTTAAAAATACAATAGAATCATTTACATATCTCCTAGAAACCAAGGATGTTATACCTCCAGTGATTTGGATAATGTTGTGCGTGTTTTCTTTTTTAAATTCTAATTAAGCCATCCATCACGTCAAGGTGATAATTTTCTCAAGCAGGCTCTTCATTAAACTACTGAGTTTTAAAGCAATTATACTTCAATAAAAATTAACTTAAAAAACACAGAGTTTTATTTTGTCTCCTATAGCATGAAGACTTTTGACTCCTAGGGGAAAATTTCATGTGAGTGGCCATCTGTTACTTTTGAGGTAGTGGAGGATACGGAGGAGTCTTCTTCCATCCATTCTTTTTGAAAGCTCTCTCTCCCTCCCAATTCATGGGATTTGGGTGGACCTGTCAGTTACATGGGTTGATGAACCAGGCTGCCCAGTCAGAGTACTTACTGCCCTTAGACAGACACTCGGTTGAGGAGGAAGCAAGCGACATCATCTAAGTTGTTTTCAAAGATTGATGCAAATGTTAGGGCAGTAAAAGTTGCACTCTTATTTTTGGAATTGCTACTTGTGAGAATAATGTAAGCCTGGGCTGTTTGGTTGCTATTTTTGTTCCTGTATGGAGAAAACCTGTCTGAAAATAAAGCCACACAGAGAAAAACAGAAGCAAGAGGGAGAAACACGAAGAGAAAGGTGGAAGGAGAGAGCTAATACCACGAGGAGAAGCCCAAGCTCCAACCACTAGAGAAAAGCCCACACAGCAACGGAGGCCCAGCAGAGCCATAAACAAACACACAACTAATCTGAAAAATCTGTGCACATGAAATCCTAGGGAAGGGCTGGCCAACCCTTCTGGTTGGCCAATCGGGAAGAAAATGATCCTGGTTAGATCATATGGCCAGGTCCCGGTCCTGGGTTAACCTTTGAGACAAAGGCTGTTCGAATTTCGTGACTCCAAGTCCTATGAAATGGCAAGAGTCTGTTCCCCAGCACTAAAGGTGATAGAGAAACAAAAACAACAAAATCTAGAATGGTAAGGGAAGTTAAAGATACGAACACAGCACAAAAGAAGTATAAAAATTCCTACAATCCAGTCTTCTCCAAGCACCCAATTAAATTACTCTTCTTAACAAGTAACTTTTTCATGAAGTGAAACTTAGGGTATTAAGAAAATGCAGCAGGACAGGAAATCGCCTTGCTCTCCTCAGAGATGTAGAGAAGGGCTGTAAACGGGTTCCCCCTGCTGGGGTAAAATAGGCATAGAAAGGGACCAATAGAGCTGCAGACAGAGCAACAGAGGATGGGATGGTTGGATGGCATCATTGACTCAGTGGACCTGAGTGTGAGCAAACTCCAGGAGATAATGAAGGACAGGGAAGCCTGGCATGCTGCAGTCCATGGGGTTGCAGAGTTGGACAGAATGAGCAACTGAAAAACAACAAAAGAGCTGAAGAGGCTGGAACTTTCTGGAAGCCTCAGTAAGAGACAGCAGGCCACAGTCCGGGAAAGCATGGGCCCAACACGAAAAAGTTAGAAGGCCTCAGATGGTAGATGTTTAATGCTTCTCTACATAGCTCTCTAGATACTGAGAGTCACCTATCTGTCAGATATTCATGGGGAGGTCATGGTGCTGGAAAAAAAGAATAAACAGAAATCTCAACCGAATTGAGAGGCCAGAATGGGGAAGCTCTCACATTCTGTGCAGATAGCAGAGTCCAGCAGGAAGAAAGAAGACTTCTTTCCGGGCAAGGACTCAGCCGATGAAAAGTTGTGGGCTGTGGAAAACTGACTCTCACTGTCCGTTCTTCCCTCTATAAAAGTATTCTCCTTCCCTGGCTCTGTGGGGACTTCCACATGGCTTACCATGATGGCTGGATGGCATCACTGACTCGATGGACACGAGTCTGAGTGAACTCCGGGAGTTGGTGATGGACAGGGAGGCCTGGCGTGCTCCGATTCATGGGGTCGCAAAGAGTCGGACACGAGTGAGCGACTGAACTGAACTGAATTACCATGGTTGTAGACCCTGAAGTGTAATTCTCTGCTGAGCCCACATACACACATCTTTGCTGGAGAAATATCTGGCATTCTGTTTAAGATCAACAGTGAGTACCCAGTCCCTGGGATGAGAAGAATGGGGAGGGAGTGATTAAGATCAAAGCAAAGTCTCCAGGTCTAGAGAGAGGTTCCCAACAAGTTTCTAAGTCAGGGATTCAGGCCCAGGAAACAGACAGAGATGTAGAACTGATAACCGATCTAGAATTGATAGCCAGAAAATGTGGCCTCAGACAAGTCAGAAGCCCAGTTATTGAAGCCTGAAGTCAGAGCTGGTCTAACAGTAAGCATGACTTGTGTGCCAAGTCCCTGGACCTTTGGTAGGATGCCTTCCAGATGCTGAGGTTTATTTTA
The DNA here is from genome assembly GCA_006410675.1 of Oreotragus oreotragus. NCBI lineage: Eukaryota > Metazoa > Chordata > Mammalia > Artiodactyla > Bovidae > Oreotragus > Oreotragus oreotragus. The sequence goes on along the minus strand of SJYX01009561.1, from coordinate 831,290 downwards.
GGGGCCAGATGGTTGGGGTCTGTGGGGAGAGGGAAGATAGAGAAGCTGGAAGTCAGGCAGGTTCTGACAGATTCAAGGAAAGATGATTTACTAAGCAAAGGAATAGAACGTGTTTTTGTCAGATCAAGTCCCAGAGCTGTATTAGAGTCGTAGAGGACTTTCCCTGGGGGTTAAGAATAAGATAAACCTCTGATATGGGTTTGATTCCTGGTCCAGGAAGATTCCACAGGCCGTGGGGCAGCTAAGCCCGTGTGCCTGGTGCCTGCACTCAGCAACAGAAGAAGCCACTGCGATGAGAAGCCTGCACACGGCCCTGGAGAGTCCAGGCCCTGCTTACCACAAGCCGGGAAAACCCGCGCATGGCAATGGAGACCCAGCGCAGCCAAAAATAATTATAAACTGAGGTGGTAGAAGAGAGACACTTTTCAAAAAAGAGGACGAGTCCACACTTGATTTCAAGAATCAGAGTCTGTGAGAATATCATGGCCACCAAAGATTAGTATGATGTTGGGGGCACATGTGAATAGAAATAATTTGAGATTTGCATTTATCACCCAAGATGTGTCTCTCTGTGTAGAGTCCTGTGGACAAAGTTGTGACTTCAGTTTCAAGTTGGGCTTCCCTGGGAGCTCAGAGAGTAAAGAATCTGCCTGCAATGCGGGAGACCCTGGAGAAGGGAATGGCTACCCACCTCGGTATTGTTGCCTGGAGAATTCCATGGAGAGAGGAGCCTGGCGGGCTACAGTCCACGGGGTCACAAAGAGTCGGGCATGAAGAGTCGGGGTTCGACCGAGCGAGCTACTAACACTCCAGTTTCAAGCAACCTGGCAACATCCATTCACAACTTAAAAATACAATAGAATCATTTACATATCTCCTAGAAACCAAGGATGTTATACCTCCAGTGATTTGGATAATGTTGTGCGTGTTTTCTTTTTTAAATTCTAATTAAGCCATCCATCACGTCAAGGTGATAATTTTCTCAAGCAGGCTCTTCATTAAACTACTGAGTTTTAAAGCAATTATACTTCAATAAAAATTAACTTAAAAAACACAGAGTTTTATTTTGTCTCCTATAGCATGAAGACTTTTGACTCCTAGGGGAAAATTTCATGTGAGTGGCCATCTGTTACTTTTGAGGTAGTGGAGGATACGGAGGAGTCTTCTTCCATCCATTCTTTTTGAAAGCTCTCTCTCCCTCCCAATTCATGGGATTTGGGTGGACCTGTCAGTTACATGGGTTGATGAACCAGGCTGCCCAGTCAGAGTACTTACTGCCCTTAGACAGACACTCGGTTGAGGAGGNATCTCTCTAGACAAGGGACCGAGCCCCTGTCCTCTGCATTGGCAGAGGCACACAGGCCTTAGTTGCCCATGGCGTGTGGGATCTCTCTAGACGAGGGACCGAGCTCCTGTCCTCTGCATTGGCAGATGGATTCTGGAAGTCCTATAGGGTCACTTTTTGCCTCCATTTTCTACCTGTTAGAATTGCATGCAATGAGGGCACCTTCAACAGACGGAATAGTTAGTGGTTTTAAATTTAATTTGGCACCATGGAACTATATCAAGCTACAAAATTCAAGACATGAACTGACTTTTCATATCTGATGACTATTTGAAAAGACCTTAGTGGCGCTGGGGGGCTTCCCTGGTGGCACTAGTGGTAAAGAACCTGCCTGCCAGTGCAGGAGACATAAGGGAGGTGGGTTCGATCCCTGCGTTGGGAAGATCCCCTGGAGGAGGGCAAGGCAACCCACTCCAGTATTCTTGCCTGGAGAATCCCATGGACAGAGGAGCCTGGTGGGCTACAGTCCATAGGTTTGCAAAGAATCAGACACGACTGAAGCGACTTAGCCTGCACGCACATGTGGCACAGAAGTACTAGTTTTACGTGACATTAAAGTAGATTGTTCGCTGTCATTGTGCATAAATGAAATAGGTTTCTCTGTATCATAAGACATATAAAAGAATGTATAAAATCACATGCTGACAACTCCCAACTGCTATCTGACACAGTTTGTGCTTTGCTCTTGGCAAGTTCAAAGCAGCTCTGATTCTTGATCTTATGCATGAATTTTCTCCTCCTCTCTGGAAGCTTTGTCTCTGATCTCCTAAAGTTTTGTATCTTGATATGGGTCTTTCCCCATTCCTTATGCTAAGGAATCTTTTGAATGTTAAGATCTTTTCACTCTGGAAATATGGTGAAATTTTTCTTGTATCTGATAATTTGCTTCTTTCTATTTTCCCTGTTCTTATGTCTTCAACTCATTTCATTAAAAAAAAAAAGTACATATTGAGGACATGCTATGTGTCTGGTTTTGTTCTAGGCAATATACAAAACAAAAAAAAATCCTTATCTTAGAGGTAGTCACGTTTTAGATAGAAATTGGATGTTTTGCAGTGATCCTATACTTTTTTTTCTCTCCAATTTCCATCTTTTTGAGTTTTTTTTTCCTTCTTACTGGAAGACTCCTCAACTGTATCTTCCAAATCATTTATTAAAGTTTTTGCTTCTGCTATAATATTTTCAGTTTCCAAGGGTTCTTTATTATTTCGTGAGTTCATATCCTTATTTATCTCTCTGAGGATGTTTTGAATAGCTTTATTTTTTATGTTTTCACTTGCTTGAATTATCTCTATGCCTATAAATGTCTGTCTTGTTTATGTGTTTTTGTCTGTTTTTCCTGAAGAGAACTTTCTTTCTCACTTACTCATATTGAGTTCTGCAACTGAAACTTTAATTTTCATTTTAAAAGCTTAACTTTGGTGGTACGCTATTTTATAGTTAGCTGCCTCTATTTTAGATGAATTGCATTTTTAATCAGAAACCATTCTCAGTGCCTACTTTGATCTTTTAAACAGGAAAGACAATCTGAGGGTTGAATATTTATCTAATGAATTCAGTGGAGCCAATTAAGATAATTCAGGTCAATAGGAAAAAAACAATATATGTTTCTCACTTAGCTATTTCACAGGGTTGACAATCACTCACCTACTATAGCTGTCTCCAAAAAGTCCAGAGTAAATGCAACCTACTTCGGAGAAAAAGATGCTAGAAATTTTACTCAGAACTCATATTTTAAAACTTCATTAATTATACAAGATAAACTGAAGTAGCTTTATCTATACACATTTCGAGATGATCTTCTCAGAGAGAATAAAGATTTATTGCAATGTTTCAACGGAGGATGAAATGACAACCCACTCCTGTATCCTTGCCTGGGGAATCCCATAGACAGAGGAGCCTGGCAGGCTACGGTCCAAAGGGTGGAAGAGTTGGACGTGACTCGGCAACTAAACCGCTACCACAATGTTTTTTTATAGACATTCACCTACTTAAATGAAAAATTAATACAGTCACTGCATTGTATCTCAAGAAATAGTTAAATGAAGAAGAAATATTTCACTAGATAAAATTTATATTAAAATGAGAGTGATACAGAACCTAAAGAACATCTTTTCATACATACAGATTTATTCAGAAATTTTCTCTCTGAAAATTTTTTAAATTAAACTAATACCTTGCTTAGATATGTGAGGATTTACAGATGAAGGATTAAATTTTAATGTTGAATTTAAATTATTGCTATATATTGTATATAGCAATATATAGAGGTCAAAATCATTGGAATGATTTTCATTTGATAATAGATTTTCACTTGATAATATATATTGGATGCTAAGTATATGCCAAGTGGACTTCGCTGGTGGTTTAGATGGTAAAGAATCTGTCTGTAAGGCAGGAGACCTGGTTTTGATCCCTGGGGTGGAAAGATCCCCTGGAGAAGGGAATGGCATCCCACCCCAATATTCTGGCCTAGAGAATCCCATAGACAGAGGAGCCTGGTGGACTACAGTCCACAGGTTTGAAAAGAGTCAGACACAACCGAGTAACACACACATGTACATGCCAAATACCCTTCCAAGCACCTTATATGTTTCTCACCTTTATTTATTTTTTTTTGTTTCTCACCTTTAATCTTCACGGCAGCTCTTGAGATAAGTACTACTATTGGCTCCATTTGTAGATAAGAGACCAGTAAGTGGAAGATCTAGGATGGCATTTAGGCCCCCGGCCGGCAGGGCCAGCCCTGCTCGATGGCCAGGTACGGGCTTTGTGCACAGCACGAATACAGCAGGGAGCATTTAAAGAAACAGGCCTCTTCCCTAGCATCCAGTGGTGTCCTGTTAGTGCTCCTTGGTTACCGGAAGTTAGGTGACAAGCTTACAGAATCCATGGGCAGGGTGGCAAAGCAGGCTTGGATACAAGTTGGAAACGGCAGATCTGAAGGGTCGGGGACGAGAATTCAAGAAAAGTTGCTGGGACGGGTGACCTGTCAGGATAGCCCCGCAACTGGGATGTACCGACGCTAAACATTTGCAGCCTTTTGTCCTGTGACTTGGGACAGGAATTACGGGAAGAGTGTTCAGCTGGCCTAGGGTGACCCAGCTTGGATCAGGGAGGAGGGTGGGGGTCTGATCACTGTCTCAGGATTCTATCCAATAGAGAAGAGGTTACAACTATGAAACCCAGACTTTGAAGTTTAAAATTAGCCTTACCACTTAATTAGTGGACAACATTGGTAATTTATTAATATTAATCTCTCTGTGGCTCACTTTGGATATTTGTAAAACAGGCATAAGAATAGTATTGATATCTTGGTGTTTAAGGAGTGAACAAGTCAAAACATGTGAAACTCAAGAGAGGGCATGACACACGGAAAGCCTAAGATAAATGTTTACTTTGATTATATATGAAATTAAGTGCTACCAGATATGTTATTTAGCGACTAAATAAAAGGCAAACCTGGGGTTTTTTTCCCCCACCTTCCTCCACCTCTCAAAAAACGGTTAGGCCTTTGGATCAAAATAAAAATATGCCTCAGGAATGCAACAATACACTGGTATCACTGATCTTAATATTTTTCCATTTGTGTCTGCAGTCTTTTATTTATAATAATTTTGCTTTCTCTGAACTTGTGAAGATTTTCATCTGGGTCGCCACACTGAGAATTGTAAGTTTTTCAGTGATAAAAAATTAACAATGCCAGTAGGAACGTGAAAATATAAAGAGTACAACTGTCTCTGATGGAAATATTGTATGAAGTTCTGTACTAAAAATGAAAACGGCTCCTCTGTGTTCCTTTGGGCTGTTCCGAGACATGTATTTCTCAGAACAAAGTTCTGACAAGTCATAAAAACTTCAATTTGGATTTACTTAGAAAAACACAAAAAAGGATATTCATGACTCTGAAATATTAAATGCAGTTGCAGAAACTCTAAAAAATCTCATTGATTGAGATGAATGAATTGGGGTACTCAATAAGTAAAAAATTTATTTAGTAAAGATTTAAGAAGTAAAAGATTTAATAAAGGAAAATAGTTTATTACATAATAAATATGTATTATTATTATTATTACATAATAGTTTACTACATAAAGTTGCCATATCAGATTAAGATAGACCTATTTCTAATTATTAATAAATAACAGCATTTCTCAAACTAGTACAGCCACTATGGAGAACAGTGTGGAGATTCCTTAAAAAAACTGGAAATAGAACTGCCTTATGACCCAGCAATCCCACTGCTGGGCATACACACCGAGGAAACCAGGATTGAAAGAGACACGTGTACCCCAATGTTCATTGCAACACTGTTTATTATAGCCAGGACATGGAAGCAACCTAGATGTCCATCAGCAGACAATTGGTTAAGAAAGCTGTGGTACATATACACAATGGAGTATTACTCAGCCATTAAAAAGAATACATTTGAATCAGTTCTAATGAGGTGGATGAAACTGGAGCCTATTATACAGAGTGAAGTAAGCCAGAAAGAAAAACACCAATACAGTATACTAACGCATATATATGGAATTTAGAAAGATGGTAATGATAACCCTGTGTGCGAGACAGCAAAAGAGACACAGATGTATACAACAGTCTTTTGGACTCTGTGGGAGAGGGCGAGGGTGGGATGATTTGGGAGAATGGCACTGAAACATGTAAATGATCATATGTGAAACGAATTGCCAGTCCAGGTTCAATGCATCATACAGGATGCTCAGGGCTGGTGCAGTGGGATGACCCAGAGGGATGATACGGGGAGGGAGGTGGGAGGGGGGTTCAGGATGGGGAACACGTGTACACCCGTGGCAAAATCATGTCAATATATAGCAAAACCAATACAATATTGTAAAGTAAAAAAATTAATAAAAAAATAAATAACAGCATTTCTTATATGTTCCTCATATCAATGAGTAATTTAGAGAGCAAGAAAAATGAGCATTCTTTCTTCTAATCTAAGTAGCTTAAATATCACTCTTCCAATATCATTTTCTTTAAAGGCTGTTCAAGAGTATTATCTCAGTCTAGTCTGTGTGTGCTAAGTCGTTTCAGCCGTGTTCTACTCTTTGTGACTCTGTGGACTGTAGCCCGCCAGGCTCCTCTGTCCATGAAATTTTCTAGGCAAGAATCCTGGAGTGGGTTGACATGCCCTCCTCCAGGGGATCTTCTCGACCCAGGGATCAAACTCGCATGTCTAATGTCATCTGCATTGGAAGGCAGGTTCTTTACCACTAACGCCACTTGGGAAGCCCCTAGGTGACAGCGACGAGATCACAAACTATGAAGAGGGGGAGTTTAATTGTCAAGAGTGTTACTTGTGTTGGGAGATGACAAACCATTTTCATCTAGAAGGTCAGCCCCAGTGTGTCAGCTGTAGAGACCAGGAGTGCATTGAAAAGCACTTTAAATCCCCACTCAGGGTCAATAGGAAGGAGAGCCACGATCAAGTAGTGATTTTTCCCAAGCTGGGCAGAAAGAGGTGGTCCCGCTTCTGCCAGAAACTACCACTCACTGCAGAGCTTGCAGGCCCTACCGTAGAACTCACAGAGGGAAGAATGGTATAAAAGTCAATATATATGTATAAGCTAAGAAAAGAAGCTCTTAGAGAGTAAAAAGTAAAAAGGAGGAGCAATGAAGGGGTAGAAAACCCAACAAAAAGCAGAGAGAAGAGGAGGGTGGGACGAATCGGAAGATTAGGATTGATGTATGCTAGCTCTGCAGGGAAAGAATCCATCTGCAATGCAGGAGACCCCGGTTTGATTCCTGGGTCGGTTTGATTCCTGGGTCAGGAAGATCCTCTGGAGAAGGGATAGGCTACCCACTCGAGTATTCTTGGGCTTCCCTTGTGGCTCAGAAATGGTAAAGAATCTGCCTGCAACGCAGGAGACCTGGGTTTGATCCCCGGGTTGGGAATCGAACGGGCTTCCCACTCCAGCATTCTGGCCTGGAGAATTCCACGGAATGTACGGTTCACGGGGTCACAAAAAGTCGGACACGACTGAGCGACTCTCACTTTCGTGTACACTACGGAGCTTCCTAAGTGGCACTAGTGGTAAAGAATCCGCCTGCCATTGCAGGAGACAGACAGCAGATTAGATCCCTGGGTCAGGAAGATCCCCTGGAAGAGGTCATAGCAACCCACTCCAGTATTCCTGCCTGGAGAATCTCATGGGCCGAGGAGCCTGGCGGGCTACAGTCCACAGAGTTGGACACGACTGAAGTGACTTGGCACACACACACACAAACTATCTATTTACACATAATAGTTAGTGGAAGCCTGCTATAATGCACAGGAAGCTCAACTCTTTGCTTTGTGACGACCTAGAGGGATGGGAGGGGAGGGAGGTCCTAGAAGGAGGGGCCATATGTATGCATACAGCAGCTTCACTTCATTGTACAGCAAAGACTAATACAACATTGTAAAGCAATTACACTCCAGAGAGAGGGAAAGGCTATAGTCATGATTTTGATGTGTAAACCCAGGAGAAAATCATAGGGATGTTCAAAGCTTTTTATCAGTGGTATACTGGGCAGAAGAGTATATACACTCTTCAGTTCAGTTCAGTTCAGTTCAGTCACTCAGTCGTGTCTGACTCTTTGCGACCCCATAAACCACAGCACGCCAGGCCTCCCTGTCTATCACCAACGTCCGGAGTTCACTCAAACTCATGTCCATAGACTCGGTGATGCCATCCAGCCATCTCATCCTCTGTC
>SJYX01009561.1:768302-820869 GCA_006410675.1 Oreotragus oreotragus | reverse complement strand
GCTTTTTAGCTCCTCTTCACTTTCTGCCATAAGGGTGGTGTCATCTGCATATCTGAGGTTATTGATATTTCTCCCAGCAATCTTGATTCCAGCTTGTGCTTCTTCCAGCCCAGCGTTTCTCATGATGTACTCTGCATAGAAGTTAAATAAGCAGGGTGACAATATACAGCCTTGACGTACTCCTTTTCCTATTTGGAACCAGTCTGTTGTTCCATGTCCAGTTCTAACTGTTGCTTCCTGACCTGCATACAGGTTTCTCAAGAGGCAGGTCAGGTGGTCTAGTAGTCCCATCTCTTTCAGAATTTTCCACTGTTTCTTGTGATTCACACAGTCGAAGGCTTTGGCATAGTCAATAAATCAGAAATAGATGTTTTTCTGGAAATCTCTTGCTTTTTCGATGATCCAGTGGATGCTGGCAATTTGATCTCTGGTTCCTCTGCCTTTTCTAAAACCAGCTTGAACAATTGGAAGTTCACAGTTCACATATTGCTGAAGCCTGGCTTGGAGAATTCTGAGCATTACTTTACTAGCATGTGAGATGAGTGCAATTGTGTGGTAGTCTGAGCATCCTTTGGCATCACCTTTCTTTGGGATTGGAATGAAAACTGACCTTTTCTAGTCCTGTGGCCACTGCTGAGTTTTCCAAATTTGCAACCATATTGAGTGCAGCACTTTCTCACAGCATCATCTTTCAGGATTTGAAATAGCTCAAGTGGAATTCCATCCCCTCCACTAGCTTTGTTCGTAGTGATGCTTCCTAAGGCCCACTTGACTTCACATTCCAGGATGTCTGGCTCCAGGTAAGTGATCACACCATCATGATTGTCTTGGTCGTGAAGATCTTTTTTGTACACTCTTAGGTACTATTATTTTAGAGGTAAAATTTTATTTTAAATTATAAAAGTATTCCATATTCACTGGAAGTTTTCAGAAAATACACAAGATTTTTTTCACCTAAAACTCCAGTCGATCTGCCGGCATTAATTTGGAAGAGGGGTGAGGCAGTGAGGGAAAAGAGTGGTGACGACAGCCTAAATCTCTAAAACATCTCCAGGTAAAGCTTGTCAGGCAGAGGCCACTCCCTCCGTGGCTCAGTGGTTGAGAATCTGCCTGCCCATTCAAGGTACACAGGTTCAGTCCTGGAAGATCCCTCATGCCGCAGAGCCACCAAGCCCGTTTCACAACTATTAATTGCGCCCTCTAGAGCCCACCAGCTGGAACTACTGAACCCCGTGTGTCTGCAACGAGAAGCCACGGCGACGGGAAGCCTGCGTGCTGCAGCTAGAGAAGAGCCTGCCAGCAGCAGCTAGGACCCAATGCAAAAAAAAAAAACACTAGAAATACTGAAGAAGGAATCCATAGGGCCTGGACTCCATCTTAGGCCTGTTCATGCTGATCATGCTCAGCCACCTTTCCAATGGACTCTGAACTCTGTGTTTAGTGCCTATGAAAACAGCAACAGAAGCATAAGACCCCCTCCAGACAGGGGAACCTTGAAGATCATATCTAGGTTACTCATCGCCTAAGAGAAAACATACACTATCACCCCTTCCTCCAGACAGGCCATACATTTTTTTGTATCAATCGGAGTGTAACCTCAGGTTTATTGATTATTGGCTGTTTGAGTACATGAGCACATAGCACGTGAATGATGGGGTTATGGGATTGTATTTTCCTTGGTTTATGCAAGTCTCAAGGAATTTGGGGTGGTGGGTTCAGACATGTACACATGGGGTATAAAAGATGATCACAAATGCTGGTCGGGGTCTTTGGCTAAGAAGAGACTCTGCCTTGGGCCCGACGGTGTAATAAACTGCACTCCACTGTCTGCGTTGTCCTTCTGGGTGAGTTTGTTTCCCGGAACGTGTGAATGTCACAATACAACTGTTGTCAGATAACAGTTAGGTTTATAATCCTGCAGAGAGGGGGAATGCACACTCCAGGACCTGGGAGGGTCAAGGTTAAGAACGAGTTAGGAGGGTCTCGTTAGCATCTGGACTTGGGCTGGTTGACTGACGGGGAGGCAAAGGCTTGTTCTAGATTGAGGTCTGTCCTGAGGAAGGGGCAATTCAATGATTGGGGATTTTAATTTTTACGTAGGAAGGTATAGTTACTCATGCGACTAGAAAAGGGAGGTGTCTAGACATTTCTGCGGTGCTTGGATGCCTTTATTTCTAGCTGTGTTTGGATACGATTATGGCATGGCCTAGTTAATGCCTTGTTCCACCATCAGAATGACTGTCTGATAGTTGTAAACTCTTGTAAAATTGTTCATTTTCAATGGGGGAACACTACGACCAGCTATCAGTGTCCAGCTATCAGTTGTTAGAGCTTTTTTTTTTTTTTCCCACTTTCTCCATCAATTGTTAATTTTGGATTCAGACTTGTGCTTGAGTTTCCTCATAGGGCTCTAGAAACCAAAGTGACAAAGTGTAATCAGAAACTATATGACAGACACACCCCTGTTTCTGTACAGTAATTGCCATGCAGCACTTTGAGAGTTTAGTTCAGCTCAGTTCAGTCGCTCAGTGCGTCCGACTCTTTGCGACCCCATGGACTGCAGCACGCCAGGCCTCCCTGTCCATCACCACCTCCCGAAGTTTACTCAAACTCATGTCCATTTAGTCATTGTTGCCATCCAACCATCTCATCCTCTGTCGTCCCCTTCTCCTCCTGCCTTCAATCTTTCCCAGCATCAGGGTCTTTTCAAATGAGTCAGCTCTTCAGGTGGCNAGATGTGTATAAGAGACAGCAGCACGCCAGGCCTCCCTGTCCATCACCTCCTCCCGAAGTTTACTCAAACTCATGTCCATTTAGTCATTGTTGCCATCCAACCATCTCATCCTCTGTCGTCCCCTTCTCCTCCTGCCTTCAATCTTTCCCAGCATCAGGGTCTTTTCAAATGAGTCAGCTCTTCAGGTGGCCAAAGTAATGGAGTTTCAGCTTCAGCATCAGTCCTTCCAATGAACACCCAGGACTGATCTCCTTTAGGGTGGACTGATTGAATCCCCTTGCAGTCCCAGGGACTCTCAAGAGTCTTCTCCAACACCACAGTTCAAAAGCATCAATTCTTTGGTGCTCAGCTTTCTTTAGGGTCCAACTCTCACATGACTACTGGAAAAACCATAGCTTTGACTAGATGGGTCTTTGTTTGGCAAAGTGATGTCTCTGCTTTTTAATATGCTGTCTAGGTTGGTCATAGCTTTTCTGCCAAGGAGCAAACGTCTTTTAATTTTATGGCTGCAGTCACCATCTGCAGTGATTCTGGAGCCCCCCAAAATAAAGTCAGCCACTGTTTCTACTGTTTCCCCATCTAATTGCGTTGAAGTGATGGGACCGGATGCCATGATCTTAGAGCTGCTGCTTCAAAAAAGTAATTGGCCTCGAGGCAGTGTCATCACCAGAGCGAGGGTAAAGAGTGGGAGGAAGCTGCTGCCCTCCAGTGGCTTCCCCAGGAATTACATCAGTGACTATAACACTTCCACCACCATCCCCGACCCCACGCCGAGACCCCCGCAGTTCATCCAGGGGTTTCCTGAGGACTTTCAGGACCGACCGCAGGCAGGGCAGAACAGGAGGAAGGACGATCTGCTGGGAGCAAGAGGCAGGAAAATTTCAGATACTATTGTTAATGTGACCACATCAGTACTCTAAGCTTGGTGAAACCTGGAGAAACATGGATTATATGAACTGTAGGTTTTCAATGAGTAAATATTGCTTTTATAACCAAAGAAGGTAGATGTGTCAAATAGAATAATAAGAATTTGAACATTTATATCGGACTGAAAAACAACCATGCCACCTAGAAATGCAGAATAATTATTTAAAGACGAGGGGATTAGAAAACTTTTTAATATCGAGGGTTATGTAAATAAAGATTAAAATTTTACTTAAGTTGGAGAGGATTTGAGAAACTTTAACCCTGGTGCATTGCTGGTGGGAATGTAAAATGTTGCAGTTACTGTGGAAAATAGTAAGGCAGTGCCTCAAAAACTTAAACAGAATTACCATATGATTCAGAAATTTCACTTGTAAGTACAAACCCAAAAGAATTGAAAGCAGGGACTCGAACAGATACTTGTATACCCACATTCACAGCAGCGTTATTCACAATAGCCAAAAAAGTAGAAACAAGCCAAATGTCTACTGACAAATAAATGGATAAACAAAATGTATATACCAGCAATAGAATATTATTCGACCTTAAAAAGGAATGAAATTCTGAGACAAGCTACAAGATGGGTGAATTTTGAGGGCATTATGTTAAGTGGAAAACAGACACAAAGGAAAAATATTATATGGTTCCATTTATAAGAGACACCTAGAATAGACAAATTCATAGAGACAGAAAGTATAAAAGATGTTACAAGCGACTGGAGGAGAGGAGAATGGGGCGTTATTGTATAATGGGTATAGAGTTTCTATTTAGGGTGATGAAAAGTTCTGAAAATAGATACTGGTGATGGTTATACAACACTGTGAATGTACTTTTTGCGAATGAATTTTTTTTTTTTTAGGCCACAGTGTGCAGCGTGTGGGATCTTAGTTCCCCAGCCAAGGATTACACCCATGTCCCCTGCACTGAGAGTACAGAGGCCTAACCACTGGATCATCAGGGAAGTCCCTTACTGCCCCTGAATCGAACACTTAAAAACAGATAAAATGGTAAGCTTTATGTCAAGCATATTTTACCACAATAAAAAACTTACATAAGTAAAATGAACTCATCTTTTTATCTTTAAAGAAATATGAAACGTTCCTCTTGTCTGCATTTTAAGTCATCTTTTTTGGACTTTCATGAATTATTTTCATTACACAAAAATACATTTTAAGAGCATTGCTATTCTATACTTTAAAGTAAGGTTATAATTTCATGNTCCCTTACTGCCCCTGAATCGAACACTTAAAAACAGATAAAATGGTAAGCTTTATGTCAAGCATATTTTACCACAATAAAAAACTTACATAAGTAAAATGAACTCATCTTTTTATCTTTAAAGAAATATGAAACGTTCCTCTTGTCTGCATTTTAAGTCATCTTTTTTGGACTTTCATGAATTATTTTCATTACACAAAAATACATTTTAAGAGCATTGCTATTCTATACTTTAAAGTAAGGTTATAATTTCATGGCCTTAGGCATAAATTCTTTGGATTTTTCCTATGGCCAGATGAAATCAAATTGAAGGCTGGAGTTTTCCCACCCATCTTTTAGAGAAATAGCATCTTAAGGCTTTCCTTTTATTTCTTTATTTACCAGGTAGCTCTTGGTTTAGAGGATAAACTTAAAGTTACTGTAAATCAGCTATTCTCAACTAAATTAATAGTTTGGCTTGATTCGTGATTACTATATTCAACTTTGATTATAATTAGAGAAAGTAAAATGATTCTAAATAGAACTCTAAATCAAAACATATTAAAAATTGGTTCCCAAAATAGCCCCAGAGTCTAAAGTACTATTTTACTGCTATTGAAGTTTGAACTTTTTCAAATACAAGGAAAGCGGCATATAGGGCAACCTGTGAAGCTTCAGAGTTCAGATGGGAAGATCTGAGTCCCAGCTTACTTGGAACATGGTAAATGAGCAGTAAGTACGTGCTGAATGAGAGGATGATAAGTGAAGGTCAGTTCCTCTCTCTGAACCTCAGTTTTCTCATCTGCATAAGAAAGGGGTGTGTGCTCAGTTGTGTCTGACTCTGCAACCCCATGGACTGCAGCCCACAGGCTCCTCTGTCCATGGAATTTTCCAGGCAAAAATACTGGAGTGGGTTGCCATGTCCTATTCCAGGGGATCTTCCTGATCCAGGCATCGAACCCTCATCTCTTGAGTTTCTTGAGTCTCTGGCATTGGCAGGTGGATTCTTTACCACTGCACCACCCAGGAAAGCCTCAAAGAAGAAAGGAGTTGGATGAAATTGAGTGGGTCTCAGCCCTGGTGGCACGTCATTAGAATCACCTGGGGAGTTTTAAAAACTACTGATGGTACCAGCTTGCAAAGGAATGCCTTCTGGTACCTGCTACTATGGGGATGAACCTTGAAGACATGATGCTAAGTGAACTAAGCCAGATACAAAAGGACAAATCTTGCATGATTCCACCTGTGTGAGATATCTATCATAGTCAAATTCATAAAGACTGCAAGTAGGATGGTGATTATCAGGAACTGGGAGGAAGAGGGAACCGGGAGTTATTTATTAATGGGTACAGAATTTCTGTTTGCGAAGATGAAAAAGTTCTGGTGGTGGTTGGTGGTGGTAGTTGCATAACAATGTGAATATCCTAATGACGCTGAACTGTACTCTTAAAAATTGTTAAAATGGTGAATTTCATATTTTGTACAATTTAACACACACACAGACACACAGATGCACTCATATTGATGCTGTGCCCCACGTAAGACCAGTTGAGTTAGATGGGTGGGACTATGGGTATTTTTTTAAACTCCTTAGGCAATTTTTTTTTATTTTGGCTGCCCTGTGGCTTGTGGGATCTTAGGTCCCAGACCAGGGACTGAATCAGGGTCTCAGGCAATGGAAAAGCACTGTCCTAACCACTGGAGCACCAGGGAATCAGCTAATTCTGATGCACAGTGAGAGTTGAGAACCCTGGACCCAGATAATGTCTAAGATTCTGTTTTACTTTAGTCATCCATGATTCTAAATAAGATTGTCCAACAAGAGAAAATGAAAACTGTCAATATTTTGGCCCCAAATTCATAAGTGCAAATACCAACTTCCTTGGATGAATTCAGTTCAGTTCAGTTCAGTTCAGTTCAGACTCTTTGCAACCCCATGAACCACAGCACGCCAGGCCTCCCTGTCCATCATCAACTCTAGGAATTTACCCAAACTCATGTCCATAGAGCTGGTGATGCCATCCAACCATCTCATCCTCTGTCGTCCCCTTCTCCTCCTGCCTTTAATCTTTCCCAACATGAGGGTCTTTTCAAATGAGTCAGCTCTTCACACCAAGTGGCCAAAATATTGGAGTTTCAGCTTCAACATCAGTCCTTCCAATGAACATCCAGGACTGATCTCCTTNTTTGGAAAGACTGATGCTAAAGCTGAAACTCCAGTACTTTGGCCACCTCATGAGAAGAGTTGACTCATTGGAAAAGACTCTGATGCTGGGAGGGATTGGGGGCAGGAGGAGAAGGGGACAACCGAGGATGAGATGGCTGGATGGCATCACAGACTCGATGGACGTGAGTATGAGTGAACTCTGGGAGTTGGTGATGGACAGGGAGGCCTTGCCTGCTGCGATTCATGGGGTCGCAGAGTCGGACACGACTGAGCGCCTGCACTGAGCTGGATGGCAAGCAGAGGCTACTTTCTGGCTGCAGTGAGTGGGCTTCTCTTGTTGTGGGGCACAGGCTCCAGGTTGCACAGGCTTAAGTAGCTGCAGTGCACAGGCTCAGTAGTTGTGGCACACGGGCTTAGTTGCTCTTAGTTTACCACTGAGCTACCAAGGAAGTCCCTTTATTCCAATTTTTGTTTTCTACTCTTTTCCTGCTTTTGTGGTTTTCATTATTTTATGGTTCCATTCTACCTTGTTAGCATATCAGGTTACACTTCTTTGCACTACTGATAAAGATCCTGCCTGCCAATTCGGGAGATATGAGACATGAAGATCCCCTGGAGGAGGGCATGGCAGTACACTCCAGTCTTCTTGCCTGAGGAATCCAATGGAGAGGAGCCTGGTGGGCCTGCTCTGGTGGGCCTCCTCTGTCCATAGGGTTGCAAAGCCAGACTCGACTGAAACATCTTAGCACAGGGACACTAGAGTTTGAAGTAAACATTGACAACTAAACCAAGTCCACTTTCAAATAATATTCTCCATTTCACAGATAGTGTACCTCATAATACAACAATCCCAGTTCTTCCCTCTAGTCCCTTGAATTATTAATGTCATTTATTCTACTCATAATCAAACCCTTTACGATTATACAGTGTAAGTGACAAATAGATTGAAGGGATTAGACCTGATAGAGTGCCTGAAGAACTATGGATGGAGGTTTGTAACACTGTATAGGAGGCAGTGATCAAAACCATACCCAAGAAAAAGAAATGCAAAAAGCCAAAATGGTTGTCTGAGGAGGCCTTAAAAATAGCTGTGAAAAGAAGAGATGTGAAAGGCAAAGGAGTAAAGGAAAGATATACCCATTTGAATGCAGAGTTCCAAAGAATAGCAAGGAGAGATAAGAAAATCTCAAGTGAACAATGCAAAGAAATAGAGAGAAACAACAGAATAGGAAATAATAGAGAGCTCTTCAAGAAAATTAGAGATACCAGGGGAAATTTTCATGCAAAGATGGGCACAATAATGGACAAAAACGGTATGGACCTAACAGAAGAAGATATTAAGAAGAGGTAGCAAGAATACACAGAAGAACCATACAAAAAAGATCTTAATGACCCAGATAACCATGATGGTGTGATCACTAACCTAGAGCCAGACATCTTGGAATGTGAAGTCAAGGGGGCCTTACCAAGAATCACTACGAACAAAGCTAGTGGAGATGAAGGAATTCCAGCTGAGCTATTTCAAGTCCTTAAACATGATGCTGTGAAAGTGCTGCATTCAATATGCCAATAAATATGGAAAACTCACCAGTGGCCACAGGGCTGGAAAAGGTCAGTTTTCATCCCCACCCCAAAGAAAGACAGTGCCAAAGAATGCTCAACTACTGAACAATTGTATTCATTTCTCATGCTAGCAAAGTAATGATCAAAATTATCCAAGCTAGGCTTCAACACTGTGTGAACCAAGAACTTCCAGATGTTCAAGCTGGATTTAGAAAAGGCAGAAGAACCAGAGATCAAATTGCAGGCCTGGCATGCTGTGGTTCATGGGGTCACAAAGAGTCAGACACAACTGAGCGACTGAACTGAACTGAATCCCAGACAGCATGTATTTTAGTGTATAAACTCTTCAGATTGTTTTTAAAATGTAAAGGTTTTTGGGACTTCCCTGGCGGAGCAGTGGTTAAGAATCTACCTACCAATACAGGAGACACGGGTTTGATCCCTGGTCTGGGAAGAGTCCACGTGCCTCAGCGCAGCTAAACTTGTGCACCACAACTATTGAGCTCATGTTCTGCAACTGCCGCATAATGTCTTTGTACCTCAAGATCTACGTGTTGTTGCTTAGTCAGAAAGTTGTGTCTGACTCTTTTGATACCTTGTGGAATGTAGCCCACCAGAGTCCTCTGTCCATAGGATTTCCCAGGCAAGAAGAGTGGAATGGGCTGCTCTTTCCTTCTCCAGGGGAGCTTCCCAACCCAAGTCCCTTGCATCACGTTAGGATCCTTTCCACCGAGCCACCAGGGAAGCCCAAGATGTAAGGTTCTGTTGTTGCTGTTTACTCACTAAGCCAGGTTCCTCTGTCCGCGGGATTTTTTCTGCAAGAAAACATAAATAATGACAGATGCCATTCATCACAAGCACAAACTAGGTGTAAAACATCTGATGAACTGTGGTCCATTTTGTTTCTCTGGGAAGAAAGCATTGTCCTTATACCCCTTACATAGCTCAGGACAAGGAGAAACAGCCACACCACCACTCCAGTGAATTTTACCTAAAGTCTCTGGGAAAATTCTCTGAAGATATATTTTTCTTAATGTTTGCAATGATTATTTTTTGGTGATTTACTAAATGTAGAGTGTTGGGAAGGATATTCCAGAGAGAGAAAAGTACATATGAAGGACAAGTATGTGAAGGGGTGTGAGCATTCAGGAAGCTGAGATAAAGGGTGGAAAGAGAATGAAGGGTACTTCACATTAAGATGCTGAACTGAGCAGATACAACTATTTGTGGAAATATTAACAACTTAGCTGACCCATAAACCCAGTGGAGTATATTCATAAATTTCAAATCTTTAGATACTAAATTTTACTCTTCTATAAACTACAATAATGTGATAATACTTTTCCATGGTAGAAAATGTAGTTTCTGTTTCCAAATTAAACCTATGAAGTGTTATTTGTTCAAAAAGTCATCCTGGTACAGCTACTGTAGAAACTTTCAAAAATATAATTTATAAATATCTATATACATAAACACTTAAAGACACTTCAAATTATGCAAAAGCTCTGAGAGTCTCCTGTTTCTTCTCACCTGGCAACCTATAAGTGGAAAACATTACTAAAAATTATATTTTTCAAACTTTTCTTTGAGAAAACAACTTGGAGCAAGATTGTGTTTCCTAATGTGAAGTGCTGACTCCATGCAAACCATTAGAAGCCGGATGTTTATCTTTCCTCTCCTAGCTTAGTATAGTTTCTTACACTTTCTAGTATCCTTTAAAAAAACTGTATAAAAGGGGGGGTTGTATTGTTTTTAACCGTTAAAGTCTACAAGGTTTATTAATCTTCAAATCAGTTTCAGGAAAGGTCTAAGAGATTTTTCAACCAATGTTGTTTTTCTTGTCAGAAGTTGCCTGGACTGTGTGCACACAGAAGAGAAATGAATATTCTAATAAACTTTCTTTTCCAACCTGGGATTTAGGAAGTCTTTGACAATGCCAGAGATTTGAACACAACCATGCTGAATGTACATGGAGGTTTTCCTCCATGTGGAAATTGCAAATTCAGGGGACACTGAGTGGCATTTCCCTGGTGGTCCAGTGTAAGACTGTGCTTCCACTGCAGGGGGCACAGTTTTGATCCCTGGTCAAGGAACTACGATCTGGCAAGCCACATGGTTCAGCACACACACACACACACACACAGGACACCGAGCTACTTCCACCTAAATCCTGCCCCTTTAAGTAACACACCAGTGAGAAAGCTCTAACTTATTCATAAATTATCTATAGCTAAGTCCCCCAGATGTTCAAGCTGGTTTTAGAAAACGCAGAGGAGCCAGAGATCAAATTGCCAACATCCGCTGGATCATCAAAAAAGCAAGAGAGTTCCAGAAAAAAAAATCTATTTCTGTTTTATTGACTATGCCAAAGCCTTTGACGGTGTAGATCACAATAAACTGTGAAAAATTCTGAAAGAGATGGGAATACCAGACCACCTGACCTGCCTCTTGAGAAATCTGTATGCAGGTCAGGAAGCAACAGTCAGAACTGGACATGGATCAACAGACTGGTTCCAAATAGGAATAGGAGTACGTCAAGGCTGTATATTGTCACCCTGGTTATTTAACTTCTATGCAGAGTACATCATGAGAAACACTGGGCTGGAAGAAGCAGAAGGTGGAATCAAGATTACCAGGAGAAATATCAATAACCTCAGATATGCAGATGACACCACCCCTATGGCAGAAAGTGAAGAGGAACTAAAAAGCCTCTTGATGAAAGTGAAAGAGGAGAGCGAAAAAGTTGGCTTAAAGTTCAACATTCAGAAAACGAAGATGATGGCATCCGGTCCCATCACTTCATGGGAATTAGATGGGGAAACAGTGTCAGACTTCATTTTGGGGGGCTCCAAAATCACTGCAGATGGTGACTGCAGCCATGAAATTAAAAGATGCTTACTCCTTGGAAGAAAAGTTATGACCAACCTGGATAGTATATTCAAAAGCAGAGACATTACTTTGCCGACNCTGCACTGAGCTGGATGGCAAGCAGAGGCTACTTTCTGGCTGCAGTGAGTGGGCTTCTCTTGTTGTGGGGCACAGGCTCCAGGTTGCACAGGCTTAAGTAGCTGCAGTGCACAGGCTCAGTAGTTGTGGCACACGGGCTTAGTTGCTCTTAGTTTACCACTGAGCTACCAAGGAAGTCCCTTTATTCCAATTTTTGTTTTCTACTCTTTTCCTGCTTTTGTGGTTTTCATTATTTTATGGTTCCATTCTACCTTGTTAGCATATCAGGTTACACTTCTTTGCACTACTGATAAAGATCCTGCCTGCCAATTCGGGAGATATGAGACATGAAGATCCCCTGGAGGAGGGCATGGCAGTACACTCCAGTCTTCTTGCCTGAGGAATCCAATGGAGAGGAGCCTGGTGGGCCTGCTCTGGTGGGCCTCCTCTGTCCATAGGGTTGCAAAGCCAGACTCGACTGAAACATCTTAGCACAGGGACACTAGAGTTTGAAGTAAACATTGACAACTAAACCAAGTCCACTTTCAAATAATATTCTCCATTTCACAGATAGTGTACCTCATAATACAACAATCCCAGTTCTTCCCTCTAGTCCCTTGAATTATTAATGTCATTTATTCTACTCATAATCAAACCCTTTACGATTATACAGTGTAAGTGACAAATAGATTGAAGGGATTAGACCTGATAGAGTGCCTGAAGAACTATGGATGGAGGTTTGTAACACTGTATAGGAGGCAGTGATCAAAACCATACCCAAGAAAAAGAAATGCAAAAAGCCAAAATGGTTGTCTGAGGAGGCCTTAAAAATAGCTGCGAAAAGAAGAGATGTGAAAGGCAAAGGAGTAAAGGAAAGATATACCCATTTGAATGCAGAGTTCCAAAGAATAACAAGGAGAGATAAGAAAATCTCAAGTGAACAATGCAAAGAAATAGAGAGAAACAACAGAATAGGAAATAATAGAGAGCTCTTCAAGAAAATTAGAGATACCAGGGGAAATTTTCATGCAAAGATGGGCACAATAATGGACAAAAACGGTATGGACCTAACAGAAGAAGATATTAAGAAGAGGTAGCAAGAATACACAGAAGAACCATACAAAAAAGATCTTAATGACCCAGATAACCATGATGGTGTGATCACTAACCTAGAGCCAGACATCTTGGAATGTGAAGTCAAGGGGGCCTTACCAAGAATCACTACGAACAAAGCTAGTGGAGATGAAGGAATTCCAGCTGAGCTATTTCAAGTCCTTAAACATGATGCTGTGAAAGTGCTGCATTCAATATGCCAATAAATATGGAAAACTCACCAGTGGCCACAGGGCTGGAAAAGGTCAGTTTTCATCCCCACCCCAAAGAAAGACAGTGCCAAAGAATGTTCAACTACTGAACAATTGTATTCATTTCTCATGCTAGCAAAGTAATGATCAAAATTATCCAAGCTAGGCTTCAACACTGTGTGAACCAAGAACTTCCAGATGTTCAAGCTGGATTTAGAAAAGGCAGAAGAACCAGAGATCAAATTGCCAACATCTGTTGGATCATAGAAAAAGCAAGAGAATTCCAGAAAAAACATCTATTTCTGCTTCATTGACTACACGAAAGCCTTTGGCAGTATGGATCACAACAAACTGTGGAAAATTCTTAAAGAGATGGGAATACTAGACAATCCTTACCTGCCTCCTGAGAAATCTGTATGCAGGTCAAGAAGCAACAGTTAGAACCAGACATGGAACAGACTGGTTCAAAATTGGGAAAGGAACACATCAAGGCTGAATATAGATTGTCACCCTGCTTATTTCATTTCCATGCAAAGTACATCATGGAAAATGCTAGGCTGGATTGAAGCACAAGCTGGAATCAAGATTGCAAGGAGAAATATCAATAACCTCAGCTATGCAGATGACACCACCCTTATGGCAGAAAGCAAACAGGAACTAAAGAGCTTTTTAACATAGGTGAAAGAGGAGAGTGAAAAAGCTGGCTTAAAACTCAACATTCAAAAAACAAGGATCATGCCATCAGGTCCCATCACTTCATGGCAAATAGATGGGGAAACAATGGAAACATTGACAGATTTTATTTTCTTGGACTCCACAAAGTCACTGTAGATGGTGACTGCAGCTGTGAAATTAAATGATGCTTACTCCTTAGAAGAAAAGCTATGACAAACCTAGACAGCATATTAAAAAGTAGAGACATTACTTTGCCAACAAAGGTCCATCTAGTCAAAGCAATGGTTTTTCCAGTAGTCATGTATGGATGTGAGAGTTGGAGTATAAAGAAAGCCTAGTGCCAAAGAATGGATGCTTTTTAACTGTGGTGTTTGAGAAGACTCTTGAGAGTCCCTTGGACGGCAGAGATCCAACCAGTCCACCCGAAAGGAAATCAGTCCTGAATATTCACTGGAAGGACTGGTGCTGAAGCTGAAACTCCAATAGTTTGGCCACCTGATACAAAAAGCTGACTCATTAGAAAAGACCCTGATGCTAGGGAAGACTGATAGGAGGAGAAAGGGACGACAGAGAATGAGATGATTGGATAGCATCACCAACTCAACGGACAAGTTTGGGCAAGCTCTGGTGAAGATGGTAAAGGACAGAGAAGCTTGGCGTACTGCAATCTGACCAGTGAGTCGGACACAGTGAGCAACTACACACTTCTGCTTACACAGAAGCATACATGTACAGGATACGCACATACGTAAGCATACATAATAGAATGTGTCGTTGGTATTACTATTTCAAATTGTTATCAGATCAATTAAGAACGAGAAAAATAACTTTACCTTTATTCCTTCTTCAGTGCTCTTCTTCAATTGTACTTTTTGACCTATACAATTTTGCTCATCTCTAAAGAAATTTACACATTTCTTGCAAGGCAGATGCTATGGTCTGAATGTTTGAGTTGTTCCTCCAAAAGCTGTGTGTTGAAAACACAGTCCCAAAGGTGCTAGTATTAGGAGTGGAGTCTTTAAGAGATGCTTCAGTTATAGGGTGATGGAGTCCTCGGAAGTGGTATTAATGCCTTTATAAGAAGCTCCAGAGAGACCCCTAACTCTTTCTATCGCATGTGGACACAGCAAGAAAGCACCAAATAAGATCCAGGAAGTGGGTTACCATCAGAAAACTCATCCATTCTGGTATCTTGACCTAGTACTCCACAGCCTCCAACTTAATGAGAAAGAAATGTTCATTAAAAAATAAATAAATAAATAACAAAGCTGTGGTATTTTGTTATAACACCCCAAATGAACCAAGATGGTAGTCTTACTGGGAAAAAAAAAATTCCCTGTTTTTATTTCTCTTTATTTTTTAAAACTCTTTATCTTACACTGGAGTATAGTTGATTGTCTTTAAAAGGTTTTACTTTCCCTGAACAATTTTTGAAGATTATGTATTACTGGTTACAGTGGGTCTTCGTTACTGTACACAGGCTTTCTCTAGCTGAAGCCAGTGGGGGCTACTCTCTAGCTGCTGTGGGAGGGGTTCTCATTACGGCGCCTCTTGTGTTGCAGAACACAAGCTCTAAAGCATTCAGGCTTCAGTAGTCGTGGCCCGTGGACTTACCTGCCCCTGGCATGTGTAATCTTCCCAGCCCAGGGATAGAACCCATGTCCCCTACATTGACAGGCAGATTCCCAAACACTGGGCCACCAGGGAAATCCCCCTGAACTGTTTTTTTTGAGGTAGCAGCTGCGGTGGCGGTCTTTGTCGCTTCGTGCTTTCTCTAAGTTGCAGCAAGCAGGGGCTGTGCTCTAGTTGTGGTGAGAGCTTCTCATCAGTTTCTCTAGTTCTGGAGAACAGGCTTAGTTGCCCCGTGGCATATGGGATCTTCCAGGACCAGGGAATCCACCCCATGCCACCTCCACTGTAAGACCAATTTCACCCAATCTGAAATTGGTGAATTGTTAACCACTGTATCACAAGAAGTCATTTCAGAACTTTTTAATAGTTTATTTCCATTTCAAAATGATGTCTACATGTAGTTTTTAATCTTTAATCCTTGATTTCCTGGAGTTTCAAACTGATGGCTACATTTAGTTTTTTTATTGCCATTTATCCTGCTTAGTACTAAAGTTCCTGATTTGTGCTTTCTTGTCTGGCATTAATTTCTCCCTTAATAATATAGCTCAGACAACCTAATCAACACAAAGATTGAGTCTCCACTTTGCTCCAAAGACTGAAACTCTTGATTCTGGCCTCAGAGGCTAAGCCTTGGTTTTTTGCCTCATCGAGGAAATCTTTGGCGTTTACACCATACATGTTGGGCACAAGGTGGGGCCTGTCAGCAGATCAACAAGACTGCATCCTGCCCTCACTGTCCTGCATTGCTCAGGAACCTCCAAGGGCAAGAGGGATCTGTGACTTTGGGCAGCACATCACTTTAGGGATGAGCCCTGGTAACCTCACCCCAAGAGAATTGATTACTCAGCCTAAATGGGCCTACCTAAACTCCCTTGGTGGGTGCCAACATACCTAGATTTCTCCTAGGTCCCCATTACCACCACCACCTTCCTGCCACCTCCTGCTCTGCACCATACCTGGCTCACCCCTTTCCCTCTCCTGAGATGCCACCTCCAATCAAACATGGCCAGTGGTTTGGAGAATGTGGGCCTTGGACAAAAAGGCCACATCAGGTTCCACTGGGTAACTTCCTGGGCTCTAGTTTTCCTGAGACGTCTCGTCAGGGATGGAGAGACCCACAGTGGCCCCTCAACCAACTGGAGTCTCTGAAAAAGCACCCCAAGTGGTGGTGAACTTCACAGAGGGAAAGCACCTGATGCCACGAGTCAGTAATTACAGAGAAAGATGACAAGAGCCTTGAAGAGAGCGTTCAGAGCCTGAGAGGCCCATATCCAGAGATGGTGAGACAGGGAAGCCCAGCGTGCTGCACTTCATGGGGTTTCAGAGTCAGACACATCTGAGCGACTGAGCAACGCAAGGAACTGGACGCTAAGTTTAGTCTTCCACTGAACACCCAGAGGACCCAAGCAGAATTTATCAGCTTCTTCCATGAGTACACCCCACTTTCACAACCTAAGAATTTTAAAAATTGCAAAAGCTACAAAACAGGGCTAGGTTTATTGTTTCACTGAATGCCTAGACTTAAGTGATGGGAACAGGGATAATACATATTAAAAAAGGCAAATGATATGATCAGCAATTGTTCAGAAGATATACAGCTGGTAAACAGCACATTAAAAATGCTCAAAAATCATGAATCTCTAGGGAAATGTAGTAAAACCAATTAAAAGCTCAGAGACAGATCGACTCACTTATTAAAAGGACTGATATTAATGACTGGTACAGATGTTGAGAAACTGGAACTCCTACAATGCAGATGGAAATGCAAAGGGGAACAGTCATTTTAAATGAGTTTCTTAGTTTCATCAGGTGTTAAAATTCATCTACCAAAGTGACTCAGACATACCCAAGTTATCAATAAAAGGAACATACAACCACATAAAGAAATAACACAAATGTTTACAGCAGCTTTATTTTCAAGAATGAAAACCTAGAAATAACCTAAACGCTCAGAAAAAGATGAATGGATAAACAGTTGTACATCTAAATATAAGAATGCTACTCATCAAAAACTAGAGATGAGATACTTGTATATATCACGGATGAATCTGAAACAATTACGAAACAATGGAAAACTAAAGTAGTCAGCCGTTTATGACTCCAATCAGATAAATTCAAGAAAATGCACATGTTATCTATTCTAAGGGAAAGTACATCAATGGTTATTGGAGAGGTGGGAAGGGCAAGGAGAGGTAAACATACCATTAACAGATATGGGCATTAACAGGACTCAAGAGGTTCATACCTAGGTGAAAACTTGCTTCAGCATTAGTCCTTCCAGTGAATATTCAAGGTTGGATCTCCTTGCTGTGAAAAGGACTTTCAGGAGTCTTCTCTAGCACCACATTTTGAAGTCATCAATTCCTTGCCATTCTGCCTTCTTTATGGTCCAGTTCTCACAACCGTAAGTGACCACTGGGAACACCATAGCCTTGGCCATACACATCTTTGTCGGCAGAGTAATGTCTCTGCTTTTCAGGACACCGTTTAGATTTGTCATTGGTTTCCCGCCAAGAAGCAGTGGTCTGACTTCATGGCTGCAGTTTGGTGAATGTAAATTATATTTTGATATAGCTTTAAAGATTGGTTCAAAATGAAAAAAAAAAAAAAAAACCTGTATGTCCCACTCTTTTTGGAAAAAAAGTTTCTGCAACTGTATGCTGAACCCACCAACACACTCAGCATGTCCTCTGGAGACAGTCTTCTATCAGTGGTAGCGAAGATGGGGACAGTGAACTACATTTCTGCCTGAGTCAGCAGGAATGCTGCCTAAATCACAAGAGTCACACCCCCTTTTCCTTTCCTGCCTCTGCAGTAAGGTCCTTGAAGTGAAATTCACTAGAATCAGCATATAAACTGATACTGCAAAGTCAGTGTCATATAAACATTAGGATGCACTTTTAGGAGAGGCACATTCCATCAAGTTGCCTGCAATTTCCCCCACTCCCTATTAAACCAGAGTTTCTGTACCAATTGTGGTTTCCCTTGGACCCAATGGTCATACAAATAATGAGATTAGCTCAAAGATTTGTGGACATCAGGAAACACGGTTCTTTTAGACTTGGAGAATACATACCTTTCAAAGTGCCTCAATACCCTATAATCTCTAATCTGAATAAGGAATAAAGATTCATGCTGCTCTCAGAAACACTTGAAATGAGATTCAATTCAGACCAATGGCCCCTCAATTTCCTCCAGTGTCCCCATACTCAAAAAGGAAATTGCACATTCCCTGTACATTTATGCCTTCCTCTAGGGTAAACTCTCAAATGTTCAAAGTGATTTGCTCATAAAAGATTTCCTATATTTAGTGCATTCCTAAGGCCTTTCTCCAGTGTGAGCTTTCTTATGAGAGTGTAGTTTAGTGGTGTTAATAAAAGATTTCCCACATTCACTACATTTAAAAGGCCTTTCTCCACGGTGAACTCTCTGATGATAATAGAGGCTGCTGCCATGAGTGAAAGATTTCCCACATTCAGTGCACTCATAAGGCCTTTCTCCAGTGTGAGCTCTCTGGTGTATAATGAGATGATATCTCTGGACAAAGGTTTTCCCACAGTCACCACACTCATAAGGCCTTTCTCCAGTGTGAGCACTCTGATGATAATGGAGGCCAGATTTGCTGCTAAAGGATCTCCCACATTCACTGCACTCGTAAGGCTTTTCTCCAGTGTGACTTCTCAGATGTATACGGAGTTGGTAACTAGTGGTAAAAGATTTCCCACATTTGGTGCATTTATAAGGCCTTTCTCCAGTATGAATTCTAAGATGACAACGAAGGTAGTAACTAAGGGTATAAGATTTCCCACATTCACTGCACTTGAAAGGCCTTTCTCCAGTGTGGGCTCTCTGATGAACACGGAGGAGGTAATTAGTAATAAAAGATTTTCCACATTCAATGCATTTGTAAGGCCTTTCTCCAGTGTGAGTTTTCTTATGATAGTACAAGGCAGAGTTAAAGTTAAAAGATTTTCCACATTCCCTGCACTCATAAGGCCTTTCACCTTTGTGAATACTCTGGTGTTCAATAAGCCTACACTTACTATTATAAGATTTCCCACACTCTGTACACACATAAGCACTTTTCCCTGTGTGAACTCTCTGGTGTTTAATTAAGGTACTCCTAAAGATAAAGGATTTCCCACATTCACTACACTTAAAAGGCCTTTCACTTGCATGTGATTTCTGATGACGCTTGAGGGCTGACCTAGACATGAAACATTTCCCACATTCACTGCACTCGAAAGGCTTTTCTCCAGCGTGGGCTCTCTGATGATTACGGAGATAACTGATAGTAGTAAATGATTTCTTGCATTCACTGCACCTTACATAAGACCTGTCTCCAGAATGAATCCCCTGATGATAACGAAAGTTGAATTTAGAGGTAAAAGATTTCCCACACTCACTGCACCTATACGGCCATTCACTAGAATGAATTTTTTGATGGTAATGAAAAACAGCAGGAGTAATAAAAGATTTTCCACACTCACCACACACATAAGGCCTTTCTTCAGTGTGAATGCTCTGATGACGATGGAGATGGGAACTAGTAATAAAAGATTTCCCACATTCATTGCACTTATAAGGTCTTTGGTGAGATCGCTGATGATATCTGAAAGAAGGCCTAGAGGTAAAAGATTTCTCACATTCACTGCACTCATAAGGTCTTTCTCCTGTGTGAGATCGATTATGACAAATGAATGAGGATCTAGACATAAAAGACTTCCCACATTCACTGCATTTGTAAGGCCTTTCTCCAGTATGAGATCTCTGATGATACTGGAGAGCGCTGGTAGAGGTGAAAGATTTCCCACATTCATAGCATTTATAAGGCTTTTCTCCTGTGTGAGATATCCGATGATATTGGAAAGCATTGTTAGAGGTATAAGATTTCCCACATTCATAGCATTTATAAGGCTTTTCTCCTGTGTGAGATCTCTGATGATTACGGAGGTTCAAGTTAGAGGTGAAGCATTTTCCACATTCACTGCATTTATAAGGCTTTTCTCCAGTGTGAGATCTCTGATGATATTGGAGAGCGCTGGTAGAGGTGAAAGATTTCCCACACTCATAGCATTTATAAGGCTTTTCTCCTGTGTGAGATCGCTGATGATTATGGAGGTTGAAGTTAGAGGTGAAGCATTTTCCACATTCATTGCATTTATAAGGCTTTTCTCCAGTGTGAGATATCTGATGATATTCAAAAGCACTGATAGAGGTAAAAGATTTCTCACATTCATAGCATTTATAAGGCTCTTCTCCTGTGTGAGATCTCTGATGATTACGGAGGTTGAAGCTGGAGGTGAAGCATTTCCCACATTCACTGCATTTATAAGGCTTTTCTCCAGTATGAGATCTCTGATGAGACCGGAGGATGTAGTTAGTGGTAAAGGATTTCCCACATTCACTGCATTCATAAGGTCTTTCTCCTGTGTGAGAGCTCTCATGATAAATGAGGGCAGATCTACATGTAAAAGATTTCACACAGTCACTACACTTATAAGGACGTTCTCCAGAAAATACTCTCTTATGGCCAATGAACACAAAGCTGTGGTAAAAAGACTCTGCACAGTCACTGCACACAGAACTATTCTCTCCATTGTGCAATCTCTGGGGAGAAACGAGGACTGATTTGTGGCTTAAGTTTTTCCCACATTTGCTGCACTTCTCTGATACTGAATGAGTATAAATTTTTTTATCCTGATTGACAGTTGAGTTTTGTCTATAAGATTTGCCACTTTTGATAAACAAATGAAGTCTTTCCCCAGGATGAACTCTCTGGTGCATAATAAACGTTGATTTGTACCTGAATGTTTTCCCACATTCCCTGCACACAAAACATGGCCTTTCAGTATAGACACTCCAGTCCTGAGCAAGTGTGTGTTTAGGGCTGAAGGCTTTCTTGCACTCTCTGGAGGTATGATGACTTCTGCTTGGTGAAGTTGATCTGCACTGGGTGGCTGTATTCAGCTTCTCCATAGTATAAGTGGCCTGCAGATGTCCCATGCTGGCCAGGATTTTCCCAGAAGTAAGAGGCTTCCCTGACACACGGCATCTGGGGCTCTTAAAAGATAAATCCTCATGTACACAGCTTCTCAAAGGTATATAAAATTTTTTTGCACACGCCCCACACCTCAACAGTTTTTGGCTGCATTGTGTTCCCTGTTGTTCCACCAAGTGGAAAACATATCTCAAGACTGTACTACACTTCTCACAGGGATGGGTCTTCTGAGAAAATGGAGCTGCTATGGGAGATCCAGTCCATGAGACTCCTACAGGAACAGTTTTTTCACAGGGTGTCTCCTCACCTTCTGCTCCACAGCAGCAACCTGAATGCAAAGAAACACTAGTGAAGTGCACGTTGACTTCATAGGGAGGGAGCTAGTTCACCATAAATATAGCCATTTCATATAAGAATGACCTTCAAAGAAATGGGATACTTTTTTAAGACTAGGGAATTGGAAATCAGTTTAAGCAGCAGCTGCTGTGCATTACTGGGTCTGAAACTGGTAGAGACCTCAACAAGAAAAGGATACAAAAGTAGAGTGTGACACAAGGAAAAGCTTGTTTCTCTGTCCACAGCTTCCTGTTGGACCTTTTCTACTACTGATGTGAAGCTCAGTAGAAGGGTGTGATCACGGCCACAAAAACACAATCACAAATCATTTGCTTTTAAGGGTCAATTTAAACATATATTCACACCTCACAGCAGGATGCATGATGGGCAAAGTTCAGAGAGTAATAGAGAAAGCGTGGTAAGAGAAACAGGTAAGATGTTGAGTCCAGAGCGGTGGAGATGATCCCTGTGCTGAAGTCATAGCAGAAATGACAAAGTAACAGAAATGACAGGTCAGCAAAAAGCCAACAGTGGGGGAGTGAAGGTAGAAATGGGCTGTGGTCACTGGCAATAGTATAAAAGCTTTCACTTAACAAGGACAGTTTCCTGGTATATTTTCAACAATGCCCTGATGTCACAGTCTCCCCAGCTATAATTCAGCAGGACCAGGCCCACTGAGCTCACTGTGCCATGGCCGGAGTCATGTCCATCCCATTTTGCACAAAGGATTCCTTTCCCTAAGAAAGTCATAACCGCAATTACTGGCTACATGGAGCACTGAAGGAAAAAAAGAAAAAGGGAAAGGCTAGTAGTGTTCCAGAGCAACTCAGCATTAGAGCAGACCCAGGAAAGAGCACAAGTAGAGTGACATCAGTGAAATAGTAGAATAGGGGATACCACCCTTCACCACCAGTGA
The DNA here is from genome assembly GCA_006410675.1 of Oreotragus oreotragus. NCBI lineage: Eukaryota > Metazoa > Chordata > Mammalia > Artiodactyla > Bovidae > Oreotragus > Oreotragus oreotragus. The sequence goes on along the minus strand of SJYX01009561.1, from coordinate 798,474 downwards.
AAAATAAACAGCTGTCCACTAATCAGCCTTGGAAGACACAAAAGTCCAGTAAAGAATTGACTCTTATATTCATGTATGGAAGTGAGAGTTGAGCCATGAAAAAGGCTGAGTGCCCAAGAACTGATGCTTTTGAATTGTGTTGGAGAATACTCTTGAGAATACTGTGGACTGCAAGAAGATCCAACTAGTCAATCCTAAAGGAAATCAACCCTAAATACTCATTGGAAGGACTGATGCTAAAGCTGAAGTTCTAATACTTTGGCCACCTGATACGAAGAGCCAACTCACTGGAAAAGACCCTGATGATGGGGAAAATTGAAGGCAAAAGGAGAAAGGGGCAGCAGAAGATAAGATGGTTAGATAGCATCACTGGCTCAATGGACATGAATTTGAGCAAACTCCAGAAGACAGTGAAGGACAAAGGAGTCTGCAGTGCTGCAGTCCGGGAGGCTGTAAAGAGCAGGACACAGCCTAACTGTTGAACACCACCGCCGTCGCTGCCCAGTGAAACATAATAAAAGGAAGAAGCACACAGAATGGATCACTGGAAAGTGTCCTAAGAGGCATCTGGAAATGACTAGGAAATGAGGGCTGGGCTGCCACTGGGCAATTTCTCTCAGCTACAGGGCAGGGGCCACTGCAGTCCCAGTGGCCTCTGCTGCAGAAGACATAGCTGCCTGCTCTACAGAGGACACTGGAACTTTTGCCACCGAGTTATCTGCCACTCCTGGTCAGAGTGGATGCCCTGGTGAGTGTGAAGGAGCTGGTCAACACCCTCAGCAGGAGCTGTTGTGCTGACCCAGAAGCAGGGCTGCCACGCCTCCTAAACCTGTGCCAGCATTCCAGACCCTGACTCCACCATTAACCATGTACTCCTGTGTCTCTGGCACTAGCAACAACTTTGCTATAGACATGCCAGTTTGACAGAACCACAGCCATATCTACATGTGCAGCCAGGCGGATTCCATGGCTGCTCCCTGCACAGCCACATATCTCAAACCAAAGCCAAGGTTGCTGAGGCTATCCAATCACCCAGACCCCAGAACCACTGTCACTCCAAAAGTGCCTGTATGCAACACCCCAGGTCTGTGGCTCCTCAACAGATGCACACACCTCAGACACCAGTGCTACTACAACCCATCAGGTACCCAACAGTCGATAGGGCACCAAGAAGGATCTCCTTGGTGACAAAGTCCTCTGGGAGAAAAAGAGATCAGGAGTTCCCTAGCAGCCTTTTCTACTTTAGACACCCGCAACCTTGCTGACTGAGGAATCTTGATTATCTTTACTGACACTGACTTCAGGTGAAGAAGCTGCACAGAAAACAACATAGCTGGGCCTTCCACAGAGCCAGAATGGCCATAGCCCAAACTTGAACCCACCACAGATTGAGATCTTCCCACATCAAAAACTGTAATGTGAAGCCTAGAAGAAATGACTAGACCATCAAATCAGCATAAAGAAATGCAAGGCTACAGGAAACACACAAAAAAATCTAAAAAACATGAAACCAATGCAGAAATATACCATAATTTATCAGAAACCACACCCAAGGAAATGGAGACCTACAAAGGGTCAAAGAGTTCAAAATAACTGTTTGACCACAGCTCAGTGAAGCAACAACGAAGCAACAATTCAACAAAGTAAGGTAAACAACACATAAACAAAACAAGTTGTTTAACAAAGAGACAAAAATGAAAAGGCAGGTCTTCCCTGGTGGCTCGGTCAGTAAGGACTCTGCCTCCAATGTGAGAGACCTGGGTTCAGTGCCTGTGTTGGGAAAACCCCATGGAGAAGGAAACAGCAGCCCATTCCAGTACTGTTGCCTGGAGAATTCCATGGACAGAGGAGCTTGGTGGGCTACAGTTCATGGGATCGTAAAGAGTTGGACTTGACTAAGAGACTAATGATACCAGCACTCACTGAATTCATGAAGGTTGGCTGAGAGGAACAGGACTGAAGAATCACCCCACACTTTCAACCAGTGATATTGGAGGTTCTGGTATGCCCCACTCTCCAAAAAGGCACTCAGATGTGAAGAATCAACAGATAAATTAATACATGAACATGTCAGAAATCCCTATCACATCATTGATGGGATTCTTAATACGATACAACAGGGAGCTAAGAAGACATATCAAAATAAGAAATGGAACAATACAAGATTACACATATTTGTAATCAAACACTTTCATGAAGACACAGAACAACTATATCCTCTTAATACCAGTAGTGTCAACTAATACATGGGAAAGGCTGTTTCTACACTGACTGTCTTTATTGCACTGATCTTTTAGCAGAATTATTCTACTTGGTCTCCAAAAGAAGACATTCTACTACGCTGAAATACCACAAACAACTTACGCTTTTACAGTCTGCTCTTACCTCTTACCTAGAACAGTTTTACGTATTCTTACACCTTTGGACTTCTATGGGTATTAAAAACTTGAATAACAAAAAGTTATGAGAACCAAGATGGTATATACGTGAATTATACGCCTTCAGTTCAGTTCAGTCACTCAGTCGTGTTTGACTCTGTGACCCCATAGGCTGCACCATGTCAGGCTTCCCTGTCCATCATGAACTCCCAGAGCCTGTTCAAACTCGAGTCTATCGAGTCGGTGATGTCATCCAACTATCCCATCCTCTGTCATCCCCTTCTCTTCCTGCCTTCAAACTTTTCCAGAATCAGGGTCTTTTCCAGTGAGTCAGTTCTTTGGACCAGGTAGCCAAAGTATTGGAGCTTCAGATTCAGCATCAGTCCTTCCAATGAATATTCAGGACTGATTTCCCTTAGGATTGACTAGTTTGATCCCCTTGCAGCCAAAGGGACTCTCAAAAGTCTTCTCCAAAACCACAGTTTAAAAGCATCCATTCTTCAGTGCTCAGCTTTTCTTATAGTCCAACTCTCACATCCACACATGACTTCTGGAAAAACCATAGCTTTGACTAGACACACCTTTGTTGGCAAAAAAGGTCTCTGCTTTTTAATACGCTGTCTAGGTTGGTCATAGCTTTGCAAGCGTCTTTTAATTTCATGGCTGCAGTCACCATCTGCAGTGATTTTGGAGCCCCCCAAAATAAAGTGTGTCAGTGTTTCTAGTTTAAATAAGTTTTTTCTAATCTTATTTACCATGAAGTGATGGGACCTGATGCTATGATCTTTGTTTTTTGAATGCTGAGTTTTAAGCCAGCCTTTTCACTCTCCTCTTTACTTTCATAAAGAGGCTCCTCAGTTCCTCTTCGCTTTCTGCCATAATGGTGGTATCATCTGCATATCTGATGTTACTGATATTTCTCCCAGCAATCTTGATTCCAGCTTGTGTTTTATCCATCCTGGCATTTTGCATGATGTACTCTGCATAGAAGTTAAATAAGCAGAGTGACAGAATACAGCCTTGATGTGCTCCTTTTCCAATTTGGAACCAGTCTGTTGTTCCATGTCCAGTTCTAACTGTTGCTTCTTGACCTGCATACAGATTTCTCAGGAGGCAGCTAAGGTGGTCTGGGTTCCCATCTCTTGAAAAATTTTCCACAATTTGTTGTGATCCACACAGTTAAAGGCTTTGGCATAGTCAATGAAGCAAAAGTAGATGTTTTTCTGGAATTCTCTAGCTTTTTCTAAGATCCAACAGATGTTGGCAATTTGATCTATGGTTCCTCTGCCTTTCCTAAATCCAGCTTGAACATCTGGAAGTTCATGTACTGCTGAAGCCTTGCTTGGAGAATTTTGAGCATTACTTTGCTAGCCTGTGAGATGAGGGCAATTGTGCAGTAGTTTGAACATTCTTGGCATTGCCTTTCTTTGGGACTGGAATGAAAATGGACTTTCCAGTCCTGTGGCCATTGCTGAGTTTTCCAGACTTGTTGGCATGTTGAATGCAGCACTTTCACAGCATCATCTTTCAAGATTTGAAAAAGCTGAACTGGAATTCCATCACCTCCATTAGCTTTGTTCATAGTGATGCTTCCTAAGGCCCACTTGACTTCACATTCCAGGATGTCTGGTTCTAGGTGAGTGATCACACCATCGTGGTTATCTGGGTCATGAAGATCTTTCTTGTATAGTTCTTCCATGTATTCCTGCCACCTTTTCTTAATATCTTCTGCTTCTGTTAGGTCCGTATCATTTCTGTCCTTTATTGAGCCCATCTTTGCATGAAATATTCCCTTGGTATCTCTAATTTTCCTGAAGAGATCTCTAGTCTTTCCCATTCTATTGTTTTCATCTGTTTCTTTGCAATGAATATCCCTTAGACATCTATTTTTAACTAAGTGAAAACTAGGTGGAAATATGGGAGACCCAGTTGATTTGCAGGAAAGATACTTAAGTTTCTGTGAAAAAATTATGACTATGGGCTTAAGCTTTTATTGTCTTTTTGTGCTATCTTTGTGTTTTGAATGTTCAAACATATAACTGGTGTATTAGAAGAAGAGTATAAATATCTGTTGAAAAAGGACAGTATCAATAATCTGATGATATCATCAATTTTTGGGGGGGGAGTAACTGTTTCATAATGTTGTGTTAATTTCTGCTGTGAAGTGAAGTGAAGTCGCTCAGTCGTGTCCAACTCTCTGCGACCCCATGGACTATAGCCTACCAGGCTCTTCTGTCCATGGGATTTTCCAGGCAATAGTCCTGGAGTGGATTGCCATTCCTTCTCCAGGGGATCTTCCCAACCCAGGGATCGAACCCGGGTCTCCTGCATTGTAGACAGACGCTTTACCGTCTGAGCCACCAGGGAAGTCCTTTCTGCTGTACAACAAAGTAAATTAGCCATATGTATACAAATATCCCCTCCCTTTGAGCCTCCATATTTCTTACCTTGTTTAACTAAAAATCAGTCACTTGGAATTCTGTTTAGATTGAAAGTCCTTGGTACATTCTTATGTTATGGCTATTGAAAATCATTCCAAAGCAGTTACACTGGAATATATCTAAGAAATGGTCTGACTAGTCTGAGAAAACCATACAATAAAAATGGAAATTTCATGTACTTGCAAAAATTCCGAGTTGGTAAAATTACCTTCATCTGTTGGGCATAATGTTTACCTCAGTAATACAATGACGACACTCACTTAAAACAAACAAGAGCTTCCCTGGGGGTCCAGTCTTTAAGAGTCCACCTGTCAAAGATCCCTGGCCCAAGAAGATTCTACACGGCCCGCAGCAACTGAGCCCCTGCACAACTACTCAGCCCATGCTCCTAGAGTCTGTGCTCCACAAGAAAAGAAACCACTGCAATGAGAAATCTACATACCACAAGGAAGAGCAGTCCCTGCTCACTGCAACAAAGACCCACATAGCCAAAACTAACCAAATAAAAATGTGTTTTAAAAAAGAAAGCAAACAAACAAATGGACCCACACAGAAATTCTGCTGCTGAAGAATACAATGAAATAAAGCACAATGAAGACAGTATCAACAGCCAAATTTTATTAAGCAAAAGTAAAAATCTAGGAACTTGAAAGCAGGTGTTTTAATTATCCAGTGAGGAGAAAAAAGAGAGAAAGATGAAGTGAAGAAAGCATACATGGATTATGAAACATAAAGCAAAACATTATTTGTATTTTCAGAGTCCTGGAAAGAGCAGACAGAGAGAAAGGGGTAGCAAGCACATTTAAAGAAACAATGATTGAAAATTTTCTAACTAGAGAGAAAAGAGTACACATCCAGATACATGAGGCTCACAGGTTCAATCAAAAACTTCATTGAAGCATATTATAATAAAATGGTCAAAAAGCAATTACAGCCAATTCCCTGGAGGTCCAGTAGTTAGGACAGGGCACTTTCACTGCTGGGGCCTAAGTTCAATCCCTGGTCAGGGAACTAAGATCCCAAAGCCTCAAGGTGTGAGGTGTGTCTGAGAGGGGGGTGGGGGAGAGCGGGGAGNTGCATATTTTTTGTTTTGGAATATGTGTTTGTATGTGTGTCTCCTTTCTGAAGACCTGGTGTATACTTAGTTTTCTTCTTTTGTTTTGAAACACCATTTCCTTATTTGTGACTGAACAATCATTTAAAAGCAAAGAATGTCTAAACAAAATTAGAAACTAGTCTTTTGTAGAAGGAAGGAGCTGAGTTTTAAAAGGAATTTTTTTTTTTTTTTCCTGGTTACTTTTGGGAGAAAAGTTATGTTAACACTGGTAAGCATTCTCATGGTCTTTTCAGGTTTGTTATTTACATTTCATGATTTAGGGAGTAGCAAGGCAGTAAAAGGGGATCAGTATTAGTTTCCAGATTTAAGATGGTTAAAATTTTAATCAGCTAACTTACTTGAGGCTAATTTGTTGGCCTTTGAGTGTTTTAGATGTGTATAAGAGACAGATTACATACTAGTCATAAAAAGAATGAAATAATGCTATTTGCAGCAACATGGATGAAGCTAGATGTTATACTAAGTGAAGTCAGAGAAAAACAAATATATATGATATCACTTATATGTAGAATCTAAAAAAAAATAGTATGAATGAACTTTATTTACAAAATAGACACAGACTCAGATAAAACAAACTCATAGTTACCAAAGCAGAAGTGAGGGAGGGATAAACTGGGAGTATGGGATTAACAGATGCATACTACCATGTATGCAATAAACAATGATTTACTGTATAGCACAGGGAACCATATTCAATAAACTTATAGTAAACTATTTAATGGAAAAGAACTGAAAACACATGGATGTATACATATATATGTATAACCAAATCGCTTGCCCTATTAGAGTTCAGTACAGCAAGGATTGGGGTTGGAGAGAAAAGAGGGCAGTGCCAACACCCCAGCCTTCTACCTACCACAAGAACTACACAGAAAACTGGGGAAACTAGCAGTGCCTATACCACGTGAGGACAGAGCACCTCCTGCAGAAAGAGGGATGAAGCAGGACACAGAGCTCAGCCCAGGTCACTGGGGAGGCTGAGTCTTACCCAGTGAGGATATAAGTGTGTAGTTCTCCAGCATCACATCCAGATACAGGCGCCTCTGAGTCTCATCAAGGAGCCTCCATTCCCTCCGGGAGAAGCGCACGGCAACATCTGGAAAGGTCACACCACCCTGTCATGAAGGGGACAGATGAAAGCTTGAACATTATCCCTCTGAGAACCCACAATCCATGTCCGTACAAATCCATTCCAGATATTCTCCACCAGAGCTCCCAACCTGAGAGAAGATGTCAGGCCCTGGTGCAACGGATGCCACTGTCTCCTCACAGCCCATTAACCAATGTGTTCAGCCCTCAGCAGCCACTAGGTGGAAGGCGTGGTGGTGCACACAGATGCCATCTAAACTCTGGGCTTGGCCTGCAGTCTACCTGCCACCAGTCCTTCCTTCCATATTTGCCACCCTAAAACCAGACATGAATTTCACATTCCCACAACTCTCTTCAACTTCTTTACTGCCAGCTTTGCCTTTCAACCACAACACTTGTCTCTCCACTCAATCTTTGTAAAAAATCCAGCCCGAAAAATCTCCCCACAAGACATTACTTCAGTTCAGTTCAGTCCAGTCGTTCAGCTGTGTCCAGCTCTTCGCGACCTCATGGACTACAGCATGCCAGGCTTTACTGTCCACCACCAACTCCCAGAGTGGACTCAAACTCATGTCCTTTGAGTTGGTGATGCCATCCAACCATCATCCCCTTCTCCTCCCACCTTCAATCTTTTCCAGCATCAGGGTTTTTTCCAGTCAGTCAATTCTTCGCATCAGGTGGCCAAAGTATTGGAATTTCAGTATCAGTCCTTCCAATGAATAGTCAGGACTGATTTATTTTAGGATTGACTGGTTTGATCATCTTGCAGTCCAAGGGACTCTCAAGAGTCTTCTCCAACACCACAGTTCAAAAGCATCAGTTCTTCACTGCTCAGCTTTCTTTATAGCCCAACTCTCACATCCATACATGACTACTGGAAAAACCATAGCCTTGACTAGATTGACCTTTGTTGGCAAAGTAAGGTCTCCGCTTTTTAATGTGCTGTCTAGGTTGGTCATAGCTTTTCTTCCAAGGAGCAAGCATCTTTTAATTTCATGGCTGCAGTCACCATCTGCAGTGATTTTGGGGTCCAAGAAAATAAAGTCTGTCACTGTTTCCATTGTTTCCCCATCTATTTGGCATGAAGCGATGGGACTGGATGCCATGATCTTAGTTTTCTGAATGCTGAGTTTTAAGCCAGACATAGTGACTCATAAATGACATCTGCCCCAGACCTTATCCACTAGAAGACTAAATCATCCCAGATCTCATCAGAATTCATCACAAACTCCTGAAGAAGCCATAGAGCATTAAATAAGCAGTAGCCCCAGCCTTACTGCCTTCTTGTCTCAATTACTCCTGGGTGTCCTCAGCCATTTTTCCTCCACTCACCTCACACAAGCTTTCCTGGCCGCCTGCCAGGTGGCCCTCTCTTACACGGCTCCCACTGCCACTTCTCTGCCTCACTTGGGTTAGCAATACCCACAAACATATCCAGGCCCTGAGCAGAAGAACCACTCCTCAGGGCACACCCATCTTTCCGACCCACTAATATGCCTACTATAACCTGCATTCCCCTCCTAAATGTGATCCACCGCTCCACGCTGCTCCACACAACGGTCATCACTTTTGAAAATTTCCATTCCTGAACAACTTCCCAGTTTTCCAGACCTGCCCAGTCAATTGCCCACTCGTTGCCTACACTCAGACTTCTCTGAAACATCTCAGACTCTTACAGAGCAAAAACAAACCTAATATTTCCAAGGAAAATTAATCTGCTAAGGTCCCCATCCAGTTGACGGGCCTTCTTCCATCCCTTCATCTACTAGGGCCAAAACCCTAAGGGTCATCCCTCGCTACTTCCTTTCTGTCACCGAGACCCACAATTTGGCTTGGCCCGTCTCCAAAAATGGATCCAGAATTCCTGAGACATCGAGGGCAGGCCCTCTGGTCCATGAATACTCAATTAGGCTACCACAATTAATCATCCCATGCCTCCTGCTGCCCCTCCCCCCATTTACTTCTATAGTCTGTTCTCTGCAACTAGTTGGAGTGTCTTTAGATTTCGTTAAAACTACCTCCTACCTTCGATTCAAACATCTCATTACTTGTATAACAAATTGCCAACTAATTTAGTCTTGCTGCCAACTTCTCAGGCAGCAACACTGCAGGCCTGACTCTCGACCCACCGCATCTGGCTTCTCAAGGAAAACACAGAAGTTGTACCGGGGTTCCGGCTAGTCCGACCTACAAGCCTCTGCATTTCGCGGTCCCTCGTCTGTCATGCTCTCCCACTCTCCTCCACGCGGTCAGAAACGACCTGACGACCGCCTCACCATCCTGAATCCCGGGGCCTGAGCTGCGGGCAACTGAGCATGGGCCCCGGACTTAAGTGTCTGGTGCAGCGTGGGCTTCCCAAGGTGGCGACAGTGGTCAAGAATCCCCCTGCTCAGGGCTGGTGCACTGGGATGACCTGAGGGATGGGATGGGGAGGGAGGTGGGAGGCGGGGTACACCCTGGCTGATTAATGTGAATGTATGGCCAAAACCATTACAATGTTGTAAAGTAATTAGCCTCCGATTAAAAATAAATAAATAAATAATTTTAAATGTGTTAAAATTCAGAAAGCCTTTTCTATGTCTGAAGCTTGGAACTGAAAAAAAAATGTATTAAATATAGCCTCTTGCTTTCGTTCCTTAGAACAGCATGGAGTAAGAGGCAGACTGCTTGAGATTAAATTCTAGGGTACTGTACACCAGCTATGAGTCTCTACAACGTGCTTAATACCTCTGTGCTAGTTTCCTTGTCTATAAGAGTTACCACCTACTTCACATGATTACTATTAAGATTAAATAACATATATTGAGGGTTTAATCATTGCTATTCACATATTCTAGTCCCTCTGCTCAGGATGTATTTTCTTTCTTACTTCACTCGGCAAAAAACTTTCTTTTTCAAAACTTGACTCAAAACAACTGACCTGAACTTTTAAAACAATGCCCTTTTTCAATGCTATCATAACAATCTTTATATCTATAGTAATTAACAAAATTACCCTGAAATTATCTATTTGAATGGCATACGCCTGTACACACTCGCCTCCTTCCTCCCCACTAAATTCCTGAAGAACAAGTGTCCCTTCTCCATCTGTTCCCTAGAACTGATGTATCAGGGAAACCCCCCACCTCCCACCCTCCACAAAAAAGGAACCTGCCTGCCAAGGCAAGAGACACAGGAGACGCGGGCTCGATCCCTCGGTCGGGTCCGGGGAATAGAGCACGACAACCCCCTCCAGCATTCCTGCTTGGAGAATCCCATGGACAGAGGACGTGGCGGGCTACGGTCCATATGGTCGCGAAGAGTCGAACACGACTGAAGCGACTTAGCACGCACGCACGCGGCGAGGGCGGTGAGGGCCGGGAAGACGAGCGCTTACCTGAGGCGGGTCCCGCAGCACCGCCGCAGCCATCGGATTCTGCCTTGAGAGGGACGGGAGTGTCGGTACTTGTCTCGGGTCCGGCGAGTGCAGGGGGACAGAGCCTCCTCTTGGACCCTCCCGTCCCCGACCAGCGAGCCAACAGGAGACACGCCAAAAAAGGGGGGGCAACCAGGCTGGCTAGGCGGGTGTCCCCTCCTCTCCTCACCATTCCCTGAGGACAGCCGTACCCGACGGAGCACAGCGTCTTCCCGGTAGCCTACTCTGCTCCAACGGACGCGCTAAGCAAATTGAGCGCTAGGCGACGAGACCGGAAATCCCGCCCCTGACGCACACTCACTGGGGGGAAGTCTCATCCTCATCCCTCATTGGTTCAACGCTGGTGTCGCTCTGCCTAGGCTCTTCCTGGTAGTGTGCTTCTGGGTGCTCTGGAGACCCCATGGAAGAGTGTATGCCATCCTTAACTTCCAGAGCATTTCCTGTCAGCTACCCGGAAGAATGCGGGGAAGTGGTTCTCCTCCCCAGAGGGCAGAGCTTTACTCCTTAAAGACGTGAACAGACATCCTCCCAAGCTCATCCTGCTCTCAGAGGACAAGTCTGTAATTTTAGACTTTTCCAAATTCTGTGGTTGTCTGCCCACATTCCTGACCCCATTCCAGTTCTAAAAGAAACAAAGCCACAGCCACTGCTGCTGTCCCCCTAAGGTGTTCCCGGAGGGGAAATCAGGATGCAGACCGGCAGGAAGCATTCTGTGCCTGGGACAATGACCCTTAATAGTTAAGATGCATATCTAAGGACTAATGTTAAGAAGCCCAGATTCTTGCATCCTCTCATACACTGAAGAAAAGCACTAAAATCATTAACTTGAGTTGTCTGTTCTTTGTGATTATCAGTGATCCTTTAATGGTCAACTGCCTGTTTTTTCCAGCAAAAAAAAAAAACCACCTTCTCTATATCCCAGCTTCTCCCTTACCACTATGGAGCAGTTCCTCAGAGCTGTGTGAGAGATTGTTACTAGAGAAAATTCTGAGTAACATCCCTGAATAGAACAACTTGCAACTTTTAGGTTGTTTTCTGCTTCAATCCACAACTGAAGTATGAGAGACATCGTTCAATAGAGCCATTCAGGCATAAATGAGTCCATGGGTTGCTAGAAAATTGGTTATTGCTCTCAAATGTTTGTAGCCTGAAGCATTAGAGTCACTTTTGTGAATTTCAGTGTGAATCGCTAGGAACAATAGAAAAGATCCCTTTCAGGTCCCAACTGGCAAGAAAAAAAAAAAAAATCAACTGGGTAAATTTAAAAAGTTTAATTGTCTTTATTGATTGATTCACAAATTAAGCATCAACCCTTCTAGTGAGCAGGGGGGGAATTCTGAAGGGCTACAGAGAGGAAAATGTTTTTCAAAGTAGGAAAAGGAATTCATTAATAAATAGGATGCTTTCAGGCTTAGATAACCTACCTATGGAGAATGGAAGGGGTCTAGGTGCCAGATTACCTCATCTTCCTTTGAGGGGGATGGAGAGGGCTTCATGTGACGTACTACCAAGGAAAATGTTTTTCAAAGTAGGAAAAGGAATTCATTAATAAATAGGATGCTTTCAGGCTTAGATAACCTACCTATGGAGAATGGAAGGGGTCTAGGTGCCAGATTACCTCATCTTCCTTTGAGGGGGATGGAGAGGGCTTCATGTGACGTACTACCTCATTGGTAACAACCAGAAAATTATTTTTTTCAAACTTTAAACTTTTTATCTTGTTTTAGGGTGTAACTTATTAACAATGTTGTGGTGTTTCAGGTGAACAGTGAAGGGACCCAGCCATACAGACATTAGGGGAAGCACACTGATTGAAACTGTCCACCCTGGCCAGGCACCATAGTAACCATTTGCATGAGTTATTTTATGACTGGAGACCCTGATAAGGAAGTCGGAACTAATAAGCCACCACCAACCGGAAGAGTTCGGGAAAGGTTGAAAGGAGACACCGCGTGTCCGTCCACTTCCCAGCATCCCTCTCGCTAGCATCCATCTTGGCTGAGCAGTGTGTGCGCCACCAGGAAAGACCCTGAATTAGAGTGATTGGCCAAAGACCACCTGGAAACTAATCCCATCACCATAAAACCTGAGACTGCGAGCCGCGGCAGAGCAGTTCTGGGTTTCCTTACCCTACTGCTCTCCACCCGGGTGCCCTTTCCCAGTAAAATCTCTTGCTTTGTCAGCACGTGTCTCCTTGGACAATTCATTTCTGAATGTTAGACAAGAGCCCAGTTTTGGGCCCTGGAAGGGGTCCCTCTTCCTGCAACAAATGGTGACTCTGGCAGGGACTCTTCTTCGCTGAGACTGACATCCTGACCACTCGGAGTACTCAGGGGCCAACTTGCCTGCCAATGGACCAGACCCAGCGGCCGCAACTGGGACCCTTTCGTCCCTGGTCTCCTCCTGACGTGGACAACTGGCCAGAGTGCCCCGACCGGGTAGGGAACAGGAGACTTTAGTGCCCTCTCTCCCCTTCCCTCTCTCTCCTCTCCCTAACCCTGCCTGTCCTTCCCTGTTTTTCTAGTCTCTTGGCCCTGGACACAGGAATCTGGTCGAAGGGCCCTCAGCCTGAGCTGAGGAGTGGAGACCGATCACCTCCTCTTGGCAGAGAACTCGAATTCTGGTTCTGGTCTGGTCTGATATCTGGTAGGGCCGAGTTCCAGTCCTCCCTCCTCTGGAGGCCCAGGGTAAAATCCCATAATGCCTGGGTATCTGTAGGTGGCAGGAGACATCTATAAGGCCACCCCTTTTGCCCCCTCTCCCGCCTCCTCCCCCTTCTTTCAACCTGGTTTCCTTTCCTCCCTTGAAATCTTTGATGTTGGTACTTGGATCTGAAGTTCTGTGTCTCTATAGGAGGTTTTCTGAGAGACTGTATTCTTGTATTTAAGGGAGTTTCTGATGAGGACTGCCAGGTTTATATGTGTGTCTTTTAACTCTGTGTTCTGTGTTGTGATTTTTGATGGCCATTTTGCTTTGTCTGGCCACCATTTGGTTTAGACCTGCCACCATTTTATTAGAACTTGATTTTCTTTCCCTGTGCCTTGAGACCAGGGCTCTCAGGAACGCTAATCTAGACCATCTCTAACTCCTGAGACTGAGGGAAAAGGGGAAAAAGACTTTAAAATTTTTATTTATTTCAACTGTTTTTTTTTAATAAGCCAGTAAATTTTATATTGTCATATCTAATTCATGACTAAACTTAGAAAATGAAGCTAGATCTTGCACTGTGTCTGTCTAAATATGTCTTGGTATGTCTTTGTCTCTGGGTAATACTTTTGAGGTTAATTTGTAAATGAGCTATATTTATTTAGCTTAAAAAAAAGTAAGCGCTAACAAATAAAATAATTCTAAATTAAACAATAAATTCCAGGCTCATGTGAACTGGGAAATATTCAGTATTAAATACCTGATATTAATGTTTGTTTGTTGACCTATCTAATATAGACATGTCTTAGAGTAATTAACATTAAGTAGAATATTTTCATTGTACCTAGGTTTAATATAAGTTAAATATTATATCTGTTATAAGTTTGTTAAGAAGGAAATTATCTCGAGTGAAGAAACTTCTAAAAAATGTAAGTGAGATATGAGCTTTTATATAAACCCTATTAAGAATAATTATTCTTTAGAAATACCTGTCTAAAATAGTCTCTCCAGATTGGTATAACTTAAATTTCTAAGGGTTGTGCCAAGTGTGCAGTGTTGGAAGTCTATTGAATAGTTAGGTCATTTCCAAATAAAATAAGATTTTGAAACATTTACTACTAAACACACTAATTTCCTTTTACCGAGAAACTAAAGAGATTCTGGACTATACATGAATAATGTTTGGTGCCTTCCTAAAATGTTATAAGAAAGCAAGGCTTTTAGAAATTATCGCTGGTATTTATGCTCACCAATCTATAAAATGCTAATATAAAAGTTAGTTCCTGGTTGCTAAAGGAAAGTAGGAAGTGTGTTTCCAGCAAAAAAGAAAGAAAGAAAGAAAAAGGTATGAAAAAATACTAAAAAGAGTTATGCATGATCAGGATTTTCTACAATTGGATTATAATTAGTTAGATAAATGGATTTTGTTAGAAATTATACAGCCATAAGAAAACTGGTTAGAGTCAACTAGGTCCAAGATGGTGGAGCCGACTTTCACTAGACCTTGAGCCTTGGTATTGAGGCCCATTGTGACATATCAACAAGCTAAGTGATACAGCCATCAGCACTGACTAAATGTGACCAAATGTTCTGAAACCTTTTAAATGATCATTTTGATAAAACTTCCTAAATAGAATTGTTTTGAAGTTTTTTTGACCTCTAGCTAACTTTTGGGTGCTTCAGAGGGCCCCTGAAACATCCCAAAGAGAGATATTAAACTGTGTTTCTTTGGTTGGTTAAATTACATGAAAAAGATTGTCAAATGAGTAATAAATCCGCTCATATTATAATGTATGGTAAAATTACCAATACAGATATCCTAGAAATTATATGGAGTTCTTAACATTCTGATATGTCCTGGTATTCTAATGGAAAACCATTAGAATGACTTCACAAAAGTTAACAAAAGAACTGAATGAACCAGTGAATATGCTTACAACTTTTATGGTTTCTATCTGAAAAATTACGGGCTTGAATCTTATGTTTTCAGGGAGTAAGGAAAACCTTCCTCTCAAACTAATTATGGCAATACTTTGGTAAAATTAAACGTTATAAACAAAACAATTATATTTTCTCTCTGACTCCTCCAAAAATTGGAAATTCTTAGGTTTCCAGTAAATTTATCAAATGAGTTAGGAAGGTTATCTCACGGGTACAAAAATCTCAAGAAATGTTTGAGACCTTAAAAAGGGAAGAATTCACCTAGATTTGTTAGGCAAAATCTGTGATAAGCCTTTGATGTGAGTTTCAAAAGTTCAGTCTGAGACTCTAAATGTTTCAACAAAATAAAAATTCTATAATCAATTATGATTATATAAATCATCAGACCAAAATTAGTGAGAACAGACCTATTTTGCTAACAAACTAGCCTTAATTTGGTTATATTTGATAAAAATGAGGGTAACTTTAGGGAGAAAAAGATATTTCAAAAAATGTTAAATCCCAGTTTGTTAATGGAGGTCTGCATCTAGTAAGCCTCATCTCTTAGATAGTTCTTTGCTGTTATGTGATATTAATGTAAAATTTAATTGAATTCTTAAAGAACACCCTAAGTTTGTTTCTGAAGCTTATCTCAGTAATCTATCTTTGGATGAAGATCAGATGCCTCATGACCTGCAACCAGGACTGGAATAAGACATAATTTAAGGGACTGCCTCCAACCTGGATGGAAGGACTTTTTTTTTNTATATAGCCAATTTTATTCCCAGGGTCCCAGACTCTTGTACTATGAAAATAAAAGTATCTTTGTCTTGGGAAAAGTCTGATGAAGGCACCAAAATCCTATTACTCATGTTCCCCCAATGATACTTAGAATGCTCTTCTCATCCTTTCAAGATGTGTGTGTGTGTGTGTGTTAGCTGCTTAGTTGTATCTGACTCTTTGCAACCCCACAGACTGTAGCCCACCAGCCCCCTCCATCCATGGGATTCTCCAGGCAAGAACATTGGAGTGGGTTGCCATTTCCTTCTCCAAAAGGAACTATAGAAAGAAAGAAATTGAAGTCACTCAGTCATGTCCAACTCTTTGCGACCCCATGGACTGCAGCCTCCCAGGCTCCTCCATCCATGGAATTTTCCAGGCAAGAGTACTGGAGTGGGTTGCCATTTTCTTCTCCTCTTTTCAAGAGAACTTCAACTTATTAAGAGTTAACATTCTACAGATATATAAGGACGTGTCAGCTTCATCTGCATTAGCAAAGTCCTTTCTCTATTCACAAAGCATGGATGTGTCTGCTCACTCACCTCTGACTCTTTGCAACCCAGGCCCACCAGGCTCCCCAGTCCATGGAAGTCTCCAGGCAAGAATACTGGAGTGCGTAGCCATTTCCTTCTCCAGAGAAGATGATATTTAACTGAGATCTCATAGTTGAGAAGGAAACAGCATTGTGTAAAGAGCTGGCAAAGGCAGGGGGAAATGTGTTTCAGGCAAAAGGAACTGAGGGGGTAAAGGCTGAGAGTTGAGAGCTTGGTAGGAAAACCAGGATGATGGCAGCTGTTTGACCTTGGAGGAAATTAGAGACATATTTACAAGGCACATGGGGCACTGAAGGAAGGAAAGTGTGACTAGGGGTGGGGGGGAGCAGGTGGAGAGTGGTAGAGAATGAGGTCAGACAGTTGCTCAGGGAACTCAAGGCAGGGCCCTGAAGGCCAGGATGAAAAAATGTGGATTTTATTCCAAGTATGTGGGAGGCAGTAAGAGTTGTTTTGGACTATAAGGAAAGCTGAGCACCAAAGAATTGATGCTTTTGAACTGTGGTGTTGGAGAAGACTCTTGAGAGTCCCCTGGACTGCAAGGAGATCCAGCCTGTCCATCCTAAAGGAAATCAGTCTTGAATATTCAGTGGGAGGACTCAAGCTGAAGCTGAAACTCCAATACTTTGGCCACCTGATGGGAAGAACTGACTCACTGGAAAAGCCCCTGATGCTGGGAAAGATTGAAGATGGGAGGAGATGGGGATGACAGAGAATGAGATGGTTGGATGGCATCACCAGCTCAATGGACAGGAGTTTGAGTCAGCTCCGGGAGTTGGTGATGGACAGGGAGGCCTGGTGATCTGCAGTCCAGGGGGTCGCAGAGTCAGACACGACTGAGCGACTGAACTGAACTGAACTAAGAGTCTTCTTTTTTTAATTAATTAATTGTGGGCTGTGCAAGGTCTCTGTTGCTGTGCACAGGCTCTCTCTAGTTGTGGGAAGCGGGGCTTCTCTCTATAGTTTTGGTCGCTGGCTTCTCACCGTGGCTTCTCTTTGCAGAGCACCTGCTCAAGGTGTGCAGGCTCAGTAGCTATGGCTTAGTTACTCCAGGGTAGGCGGAATCTTCCTGGACCAGGAGCGACTGAACCCTTGCATTGGCAGGCCAATTCTTAACCACTGGACTACCAGGGAAGTCCCAGGAAGCATTTTTAAAGAGCAAAGTGATATGGTCTGATTTCTCTTTTCCAATGCTTACTCTAGCTGCTCTAGGGAGAAGGGCTCCAGGGGAAAACAGGTAGAATCAAGCAGAAGAGTCAGGAGTCAGAATGCTATTAAAATGACCTAGGCGGAAGATATAACTGCATTTTGTTCTAAAGAGATGGGAGTGGAGATGCAGAGAAGCAGACCGGTTTGAGTTTTTGTAGAGGCAGAGTTCACAGAATTTGGGAAGGACTAGGTATGGAGAGAGGCTTCCCAGGTGGTACTATTGGTAAAGAACCCACCTCCCAAAGCAGGAGATATAAGAGACATGTGTTTGAGCCCTGGGTCCGGATGATTCCCTGGAGGAGGGCATGGCAACCCACGCCAATATTCTTGCCTGGAGAATCCCATGGACTGAGAGTCTGGCGGACTACAGTCCACAGGGTCACAAAGAGCCGACACAACTGAAGCGACTTAGCACGCACACAGGCAGGTATGGAGGGAGCCAATGGAGGATCCAGGNGATGATTCCCTGGAGGAGGGCATGGCAACCCACGCCAATATTCTTGCCTGGAGAATCCCATGGACTGAGAGTCTGGCGGACTACAGTCCACAGGGTCACAAAGAGCCGACACAACTGAAGCGACTTAGCACGCACACAGGCAGGTATGGAGGGAGCCAATGGAGGATCCAGGATGACGCCCAGTTTCCTGGCTGAGGCCACTAGCTGGGTGTTGGAGCTGTTTATGGAGAGAGAGAAGCAGGATGGAAAGACTGATAAGGTGAAGATGAGTCGGATAGCAGGCAGATGACTATCAGGGCCTGGGGCCCAGAAGACAGATTTGAGCTGGAGGATCTTTACTTTCCAGGCTCTTAGTGGTCAAGCAGATTTCTCAAGCCAACCTGGCTTAGGCCTAGAGGAATCTCCACCAGCCCTGGATATACTCACTAAAGCTGGGGTTTAGATGTGAAGCCCCAGTTAGTAAAAAAGCATTCCTATACCTTGCCTTGTCATGAGTGCACATCGTTCCTTTGAAGATTTCAAAGAAAGATTTGAGAATTCTTAGGTCCTTGACCAAATTCCGTCAGAATCTTGCCTCCAGAGTTCCAGTTTCAACATCATTTAATGGTAAATTTAAAGGACAGCCCCTGGAATCCAGTTTGGTTAATGTACAATAACGTGCTTGTGGGGAAGCACGTACCCATAGTAAGAGAGAAGATTCCAAGGCTTATTCATTTCGGTTGCCATGGCAACAGCAACCTGGAGGCAGGAAGAAGGAACAGGGAGGAGAGAGGAGAAACCAGAAGCTGGGGTGGCTGTTAGTCCTTGGGAGATCATTGAAGGCAGGTATTTGTAAGCTGCGTGGAGAGCGCACCTTGTAAATCCGGGGCAGTTAGAAGTACACAGGTTGTGAGTAGACAGTTTGTTCATTTTAAGGACCAGAGATATATATGAAAGCTGTATAGACTCGGGGGCTAAAAGTACATTGTGCGCCTGTTTCACCCCTGTGCCCACTGTACTGCTTGGGGCTCCACATACTTTGAATGAGCAAATGAGATCCCAAAGAAAAAATCTGTATTCTTGTTTTGTATGGGTTCTAAAGTTGCTAGGTGAACAGATTCTTCGGGGAAAGATTCTATTTTTACATCAAAACCATCTTCATATTATGGTTAGCAATTCTAAGGTGACGCATCTGAAAGGAAGATTCACCTCCAGACCAAAAGACCAAGTCGGGAGATCTCCCTCTCTGGGTTGATTTTGGCGATCATTCACTAAAAACGGATGGGATACCATCTAACTACGTACTTCCCAATGAAGGTCCATAGTAGACACAGGCTTTGATTAGATTCTTGAGGTGATTACATTTTATCTCCACACTGAGAATCCTCATTGTGTTGAAAGCTACAGCCATGAGGAAAGGTGGTGGTGTGACAAAGAATACAGACAGGTGGACAATCAATCCTGAAAGAGAAGGAAACCTGAGGAATGAAAATTTGTTCAAGGCACGGTAGTCCATCTGGTACAGACATGCAGACACTTAAAAGGAAAAATCTCCAATGTGTGGACGCTTTGGTAACTATGTAAAATATGCCTCAAGACCTTTCATTTAACTTTGCTCTATTTTTTTTTGGCTGCACTAGGTCTTTGTTCATTGCAGCACGTGGGCTCTCTCCAGCTGTGGTGGAAGGACTCCTTTTGCTGTGGAACACAAGGTCTAGGACACTCAGGCTCAGTGGTTGGGGTCCATGGGTTCAGTTGATCCCATGGTATGTAGGATCTTAATTCCTCAACCAGGGATCGAACCTGAGTCTCCTGCATTGGAAGGTGGATACTTAAACCACTGGACCACCAAGGAAGTCCCTATTTTTGCTCTAATTCTGTCCTCACCAAGCAGCTAATGTTTTATTTACTAATTCTGTTTTCTTTAGATGCTGAAGACAGTACCTTAGATGAGAAACGGGCATATCTGATCACTGGAAAAGTATATCCTCCTCTCTAAATCGCAATGAGAATAACATTCAAACAAGGTCTCCAGCCTTCATGACTGGGGCCCTGCTGATTTCTCTGACCTCATGCTCCATCTTCACTCTATGTTCCGGTCATATGGACTTCTTTCCACTCCTGAAACACCCCAAACTTTCTCCTGCCTTCCAGTTTTACCTGAAAGCAGAGCTCTCCTCTGAGATCTCCCCATGGCTGGTCATTTCTTACCAATCAGGTCTCAGCTCACGAGTGCCCGCTCCTAAAAGGCCTTTCCTGATCTTGGTGTCTGTGGTTGCAACCTTTCTCCTTTGAAGTCCATTCCCTCCCCGATGACCAGTCACTAGCTACACTTAGTCTGTTTGATATATTACTATGTGTCTTATTTGTTGACTTGTTTATTATCTGATTCTTAAACTAGAATGAAAGTGCAACACAGCTCCAGCCTCAGCAATGAGCAGTCAACACTCAATAAATATCTGTGAAATGAGCTGAATGTTGGGGGCAGGGGGTGGGGGAATGAAGTATGAGTTGCTCTAGACTTGAGCGTGCAAGCATGCCCAGTCACGTCTGACTCTTTCCGACCCCATGGACTGTAACCCGCCAGGCTCCTCTTCCATGGGATTTTCCAGGCAAGAATATTGGAATGGGTTGCCATTTCCTACCCTAGGGGATCTTTCTGACCCAGGGATTGAACCCACATCTCCTGCATCGGCAGACAGATTCTTTACCACTGGGCCACCTGGGAAGTCCTAGAGTAGAGAGATACAGAGCAATCTGAGGTATATGGACTTCCCCTGGGCCCACACTGTTACTTTTATAAAGCACCAATAAGGTATAGTCCTGTGTCTTATTTTTGCTTGTTTTTGTATATTTCTTTTGCCCCACTCCCCTCTAGACTGTGAACAACTTGGGACAAGGACCCTCTGGTTCCTTTTGACACTTCCCGTAGCCAAATAAATGCTCACAGGACCCCTTATGGCCCTGCTGATGGAAACAGGCAATTCAGACAAAAATCAGAGACTTTCTGTTGGGTGATCTTGGCTTCACTGGCTGGACAAGTGCCTGCTAGAATAAGCAGTGTCTGCAAGATACGAAAACAGGTATGTAAACAGGTAGCAGCAGCACCAAAACATAGCCTAGGGCGAGCTCTGCAGCCCTGTCTCCTCTGTAGTCTCCATCACACCCTCCAAGTAACCCCCCAAAAGGTTCCAGGCAATTCCCCAACCAGACTGCTGTCCTGAGCTCTTCCTGCTTAGAAAACCTACAGCCATCTGGGTATATGGAAGTCAGACAGAAGCAGCTCCCCCTTGACCCAAGTCCAAAAAGAGACTTATGAAAACAGGCCAGCTGAGAGTCAGGGTGCACCACGGAGGCACCCGTGAGGACCAGTGTCCAACAAAGAATGACTGGAAAGGACTGTTTAATGTTTTAAACAGTGCCAAGCTGAGTAACATGACACTGAACTTGTTTTCTTAGCTCAACTATATATAGTTTGCATCCTGGAATTCACTCATACTATATATAGTAGAGTTTTATTCATGCACCCGAACTGATTATGTGTCCTGGACTGAAATGTTCCAGCAGCGCCAAAAATGAAGAGAAACTGGAAATCTTCCCTGGACTTACCGGCATGTTCTTTGTGCCCATTGCCGACTTCACTAATGCATGGCAGCAGCAGAAAGCTAATTGAGATCTGTCATGGAATAACAGGGCAGAGCCTCCCCTGGAAAGAATGCCTCCTTTCAGTCTTTTCCTTGTGGAGTACTTATTGATTTATTTATAAACTGGCTACGGTCACTGTTCAGAATTAACACACATTAAGGAAGGTTTAAAGGCCAAACAATGACCCAACTTTTATAAGAAAAGAATCACACAAAGAGAGTTCGTTGTCTAACTCAAGACAGACAGTTCTATGAAACTGCCCACTATAAATTGTTTCAGTCTTTGGGATATAAACAATTTTTATTTAACTTTTGCTCTTCCTTGATTCGGAGAAGGCAGTGGCACCCCACTCCAGTACTCTTGCCTGGAAAATCCCATGGACGGAGGAGCCTGGAAGGATGCAGTCCATGGGGTTGCTGAGGGTCGGACACGACTGAGTGTTCTTCACTTTCACTTTTCACTTTCAGGCATTGGAGAAGGCAATGGCAACCCACTCCAGCGTTCTTGCCTGGAGAATCCCAGGGATGGGGTAGCCTGGTGGGCTGCCATCTATGGGGTCGCACAGAGTCGGACACGACTGAAGTGACTTAGCAGCTTCCTTGATTAACACAGCAACTTCTCTGACCTGCTTTGAAAAATAAAATGTTCTCTGCTTCACGTATTTCAGGCTGAGAAACTCATTTTAATTCTCGAGTCTCAAATCTCTTTTTTAAAAAGCTACTTTTGGTTATTTCGCCACAACGGGAGGCTTCCCTCCATAGCTCAGTAGGTAAATTATCCGCCTGCAATACAGGAGACCCGGGTTCAATTCCTGGGTCCAGAAGATTCCCCTGGAGAAGGCAATGGCAACCCACTCTAGTATTCTTGCCTGAAAAATCCCATGGACGGAGGAGCCTGGTGGGATACAGTCCATGGGGTCGCAAGAGTCGGACACGACTGAACGACTACACACCAGCACCACCACTGGAGCTGCCTGGTGGGAGTGAGCGCCGAGGGCCCCTAAGGGATGGCGGGGGTCTTCCTGATGGGGTGCTATTGGGAATGTTTTGAGCCCAGCATTTGACATCCTTCCTGACAGACTTCCCTGGTGGTCCAGTGGTTGGGGACCTGCCTGTCAATGCAGGGGACACGGGTTCAATCTCGAGTCCAGAAAGACTCTCCAAGCTGCGGGGCCACCATAATGAGAAGCCTGCGCACTGCAACTAGAGAATGTCCCCTGCTCGCCTCAACTAGAGAAAGCCCGCACACAGCCCTGAAGACCCAGCACAGCCAAAAAGAAAACTTAAACAACAACAACCCTTCCGGACAATATACCTCGGTTTAAGCTTGGGGAATCCTCTCTTTAAGAACTTCCCATGAAGCCCACTTGTTCCAGCTTCCACAGTGGAGGGTGTGACCGAGACGCAGCCAATGACGGCACGCTATCTCCTACCTTACCGTGATTGGTTGGGATATGGGCACATGATTCAAAACAGGCCAGTCAAAACCCACAAGACTCAATTCTGGGACTTTCATTGGAGCTATTAGAGGAAAAGTGTAATTGGTTGTTGTGATGTTGACAGCCTGTAGTGGCCAGGGATCATTTCGTTGGCAACTGCAGAACAGAACTAATACTGTTAAGAAGCTGAGGACTGGATCCCAGTGTTTTCTAGTTTAATGCTTGAGTCAAGCTGTGCCTTAAGATCTATGCCTGGACTTTTCTAGCTTACCGCAGTCAATAAATTTCTTTTTTGCTGAGATCAATTTGAGTTGGGTTTTCTGTCACCTACATCAAATATAGGTGCCAAGAATTTAGTGCCTGAGCAAAAGGCTGAGGACTCATGGGACTGGTAGAAGCAGTTGGCATGAGGATCTACCCAGATAGCTTAAAGATAACTTTATAGATCCCAATCTACTGATCCCAATCTACCTGTCTTCCAAATAATTTTTAATATAATTTTTCATTTCATGTATTTAGTTTCGAAAGTCAAACTAAATAGGGACTTCCCTGGTGGTCCAGTGGCTAAGACTCCGTGCTGTCAATGCAGCGGGCTCAGTTTCGACCTTTGGTTGGGAAACTAGCTCCCACGTGCTGCAACTAAAAGTAGACGTGCTGCACTAAAGATCCCGCATGCTGCAATTGAAAAATATCCCAGCATGCAGCAAGTAACACCCGGAGTTGCCAAATAAATAAAAATACTGCTTTTAAAAAGTCACACTAAATAAAAAGTTATATACAAAATATTCTATGCCTTTCCCTTTCCCCCTTAAGCTCTTTTACTTCGTGGCTAAAATTTTTATTATTTTTTTGTTTATTCTTCCATTGTTTCTCATGCAAATATCATCAAATATGGATAGATTTTTTATTTCCCCCTTTTTGTTACACAAAATATAGCATGTTGGCTCTTTTACATGCATTTCATTTCTTCAACATAGGTTCATTCAGAGTACTTTCTTTGATATTCTTTAGTGCCTTTGATTATTCCTGGGTGCTTTCCACATAATATTTGAAATAGCTCAGAGCCCTATTTAGCATATTCTACCACTTCTCTGCTCTGTTACCCTGGAGACATCTTAGTTTAACACTGGAGAATCCTTTATCTCACCAGAATTAGAGAATTCAAATCAAGGAGCCAAAATAAGGGTCTGACTCTAAAGTTAAAAAGAAAAAATCTAGAAAGTCCAGTCTGAATACTAAAAAACAGACTATTGCAGGTGGTAGAGGGAGGATAGCTATGAAAATTAAAATGCTAAGTCTAAAGTGCTATATCAAAAAGAGGGATTAGCATTGACAAGGATATAGGCAAATATCCCAGAAAGAAGAGTGTATATTGCCACCAAATGACTTATAATTTTGAACAGAGGTCAAATTTAGTCCTCTTGGTTGGGTAAAAAATCTCTGATCAAAGTACCACACTGAGCACTTCCCTGGTGGTCCCCAGTGGCTTAGAATCCACCTGCCAATGCAGGGGATATGGGTTCAATTCTTGGTCCGGGAAGCTCCCACATGCCAGGGAGCAACTAAGCCCGGGCACCACAACTACTGAGCCCATGTGCTGCAACTATTGAAGCCCTCGTGCTCTCGGCCCCGCATTCCACAGCTAGAGAAGCTACCACAATAAGAAGCCCACACGCCACAATGAATACCCATAGCATCCATAAATAAATAAATGTAATACACTGACCTACAGGGTCTTATACCCACAGATATCTTAATAACTCAGCAGACAGTGGCTTACACAGGACTGACAGTCTCAGAACTCAGCCCTGAAAATACAGGATAATTTACTTGGAACAACGTGAACGAACATTTTCAGATTAAGTCAGTATGGTGGAAGATCTAAAATTAACCTTTTCCCGGCATTCTCTGGCAGGCTAGTGATCTGGACTCCGGGCTCTCACTGCTGGGGCCCCAAGTTCCATACCTGGTTGGGGAACCAAGATCCCATAAGCCACGCAGTGCAGCCGAAAAATAAGTAAACAAAATCAACTTTTTAATAAAAATTATACTTAGCCTTCAACATGAGAGAAAAATGTCTAAAAGAATATGAATTTTAATGAAACAATGGGTTGAAAATGAAAGACTATCTAAAGATCCACTCATAGGGACTTCCTTGGTGGTCCAGTGGCTAAGATGGGACCCAGTGCAGGGTGCCTGGGTTTAATCCCTGGTCAGGAAACTAGACCCACATGCTGCAGCTAAGAGACTAGGCACAGCCTAATAAATAAATTAAAATTTTAAAGATATAATTTCACAGCAGAGACTTGATAATTCACCCTATTCTATTAGGCATTGGGCCTTGGCTATGATGAACACAGGGTTTGGCACACAACTGACTGCTAAATAGCTACGGGTGAAAAAAGAAATCAATTTCTTTGCACAGTGTGTTTACTATTGTTTTATCTTAATACCTAGAGGCAAAACAGCATCTGCAGATATTAACTTAGTTCATTTGGGTACTCATGCTTTTAGTAGAGGTAAATTGTTTTAAGAAAAGAGACCAGCCATTGAATCTTTATTTTTCGTATCATTTTTTCTTTTCTTATATTACAAAATTGTGTGTTGACACACCCAGTGAGGGCTGTTTTCTGTGGATTGGTTAGCTTTTAAGTGGGTTACATAAACACATTTCCATTTTTATGGTTTCATGCAGGCCTTAATTAGAAGTAAATGAGCTAGGCAGTCTGTTCTTTTATCCTTAAAAAAAATTAGCATTTATTGCTTACTTTCTCTTTGATCTAAAATTTCAATTGGGGAGTTAAAAGAGTCATGAGGAAAAAAAAAAATCTTTGAAAAAATTGTTTAGGTAAATGTATTTGCCACTGTGCTTTACCAAACCACAAACCCCAAGGAATAAATGAAAATTCAAAGCAGACATTCTCAAAGAAAAAAAAAAAAAAAGAACTTACAGCAATATACTATAGTTTCAGTAAAACATAAGCTTGATAATTAAGGGTTAAAGCTTCATCTTTTCAGTCTTCAAAATGAAATATTTGTTTGCTGGTCAGGCGACATTGTGAATGCATTTCCAGATGCTGAGATCTCAGGAAACAATTATTGAACATACTTTGTGCTCAAAAACATACTATTATTAATTAAGGCAAATGTTTTATGCTATTGTCAAATGACACTAATTTTTGGGGGGGTGCAATAAAGCTACCAAAGAAAATATATTTGGGAGCTAATGCTATTATTCTAAGAAAGAACATTTTCTAAGAGCTAATTCAGCATTAAGCTTATTCCAGTCATGAATCCTTAGGCTCAAAATGTGGTTTAGCTCATAGATTTACACTTTAAAATAAACAAGCTTTCAATTAAAAATCAATAGGTTATGCCTAAGTATCAATTAAGTTTTGCCCTGGAGCACCTACCATTTTCTACATAATAGAAAACAGTTTATTTTCAAAGTTTTATTTCTTCACTAACACACCATGTGTGAAAAATACATTCTTGGCACAATATTTGATACAATGGAGTTTGATTACTTACATATGTTTCTGACATTTACAATACCTGCATTGTCCTCAGGAGGTAGTACAGAGCGTATGAGGCCGTAGCCTACAAGGAACAGAAAAGCAAGTTGGTTCACAATTTGAATAGACAGGAATGTGTAACCAAAGGACAATGGAAACACTTCTTCTTTGTGGCTTTTTTAGAATGTAGTAAACAACATCCGTTCTTTCAAGAACGGATCACCAACCAAAAATTGCTACAAAACAAAATCTTGAGGAAACCTTTGCAGAAGAGAAACTAGTCTATTAGATGAGTAAGTCAAAGAGAAAAATAAGAGAGACAATGAAATCCACAAGAAGATTTGGCCATCAAGTAATTTGAATTTTTATACATTTACCTAGTTCTTGCGGCCTTTGGTTCTATCACGATGCACACCTAAAGATCAATGGCATTAAAAATGAACAACTACAAAAACTACAACCTTCCTTTGGTTTTCTTCTCTCTTAACAGCTGACAACCCCATTACAGTTTCCACTTCTCTTTCTTTGCTCATCAAGGACTTTTTTTTTTTTTTTTCATCAAGGACTTGATTCACTTTAACTCTTGACAAATGTAATCGACAATGACGCTGTTATAAATATCAAATTACTCTTCATGAAATTGTCTGCTTTATAATGACTAAATGTCACCATTAAATTCAAAATCCACTTCGCTTACAAAAATGCAATTACAAAATGAGTCATTTTTCTTTCAGGGGTTCTCAGAGCTGAGAACATCACAATTTTTAAAAATAGTATCAGAGAACAGATCTTTTACATCTCATATCATTTTACTGGGCATTAAAGTCTAATATATTAGTGCCTCTGTTGCATTAGTGTGTCAATGCTATTGTTTGTCTTAGACCTGAGGTTTTACAAAGTAATCAATGAAGGATTAAATTTAATTTAGGTCAGGCTTTTAGCCACTGGCTATTATGAAACATTTTCTATCACATACAGTTCGAGAACCTCATGATTTTGCTGTTTACTTTGTTAAATTTGCAGCTTCTTCAATTATCTTAGTTCTTTTTTTTTAAATCCTTAAAACAAGAGTAGCTTGCTTACACTCAAAAATATATAATACAGGGTAGTGGAAGGAGGCTCAAGAGGGAGGGGATATATGTATACTCACAGCTGACTCACGTTGTTGTACAGCAGAAACTAACAACATTATAAAGCAACTATACTCCAAATTAAAATATACATAATACATGCTTCCCTCACCTTCTGAGATGGCCCACCCTCTGTCTATATGTGTGTTCTCCCTGAATAAACCTTTCAAAAAATATATATATTTAATTACCCGTATTTAAAAATAAAATATATACATTAAGTCACCATTGAAGAAAGAAGGAAAAATTCCAAACTAAACTCAAGATGTGGAAATTTCTTTGCCTGGGATTAATTTACTTACAACAGAGAACTCTTTGTCCATGTCTGGTGGAAAAAAAAGAGAAGTTCTCATGATCAATATTCCGTGAGAGTCTACCCACCAAGTCTGAATTGGCTTGCTGTTTTTGAATGTTGTTTGCATAGTTTAGGAAGAAAAGGAAATGTCTAGAGAGAAGGGCAGGGGGAGGAAATAAATTCCTGTGATGTTAAGTCCGTATGTATGCACTCTAATGATTTAAACATTACTCAACACACATGCTAGTCAGATCAAGTTGCTAGCTGAATATAGGTCCCAGGAGATTAATAAATGTACCTATCACCTTTGGAGAACTCTAGTTACCGGTCAGCCATTTCCTCTTCCTGTCCTTGCCTCTCAATAAGTAACTTCTGTTTCACATTATCCAGACTGACCAAGTCCAACTTAAGTAAAACATCATGGTTCTTAATGAGAAGAATTTAAAATGCATCTTGCCTCCATAGTTAGCTTTCAGTGGACAGCCAGGGCTAAAGAGCTGCTCTTAAAAGAGTTATATTTTCTTTATAGCCAGTTCTTGCCCTGAGACTAAAGCCTATTTGGTTAAGGATACTAAATTGAGACAGGCTCCTTCGTTTAAAAAAAAAAAAAGAGCAAGTTCTGCAATGTTTTTATAATAATTCAAATGTTCCACTTTTTAGGCACATACCAAAATATGAGTGTATGCTTCATCCTATTTGTTTTTTCAAGTGATTGCCAAGAAAAGACTTTTTATTTTTGCCATGAAGCCTGTGGGGTTCTAGTTCCCTGAGCAGGATTAAACCCAGGCCCCAGCTGTGAAAGCGCTGAATCCTAACCACTGGATTGCCAGGGAATGCCCAAGAAAAGACCATTTTTCCCCATACAATCCTGTTTGGATTGGGTCTTTGGAGCCCAAATAGATGAATTAAGTATTTGGCTAAAGACGGACAATGCTGCATTCAAAAAGAAAGGACTGAGACGAATTGATGAAACTTACTCAGACTTGAAGGGGCTGTCCCTAATGTGAAATACTTTAGGATATGTGGTGGTGGTGTTTTTTTTTCTAACAGCCATTTTGGTGGTATTTACCTCTGATACTTTTCTTCTGCAAAACCTTGTACACAAAATTCAATTCTTATTTTTATTCTCACTCTTCAACAGGTACGTGTTCCCTTCCCCTTTGCCTTCCCTCTACTTCCTCTAATACTTGGCTTCCCAGTTCTTCCTCGTCTGTTCACTTCTCCCTCTCTTTCCTCTTTCTTCCCCTTCCTCCTGAACTCTGTGTATTTATTAAGCTATGTTGCCTGCCATGTACCAGGCACATTTCTCACAATATCTGAGGCCTTTCCATTTGCTCACCATGAGGAGCCCATATATTTACTGCCCAGACCTGTTATCCCTGAATCCTTCTTCTGTTCATCCTTTCTCAAAAGCCACAGCAAGGAATTCTAACGCTGAGAACAGACTCAACCAGAATGAAAATGAAAACCAAAGAAAATGTCCCCACTTTCCCTTCTCATGGCTATGAGGAAATGTATGATGTGGGTCTACATCTGTGTTATCTCAGTTTATATAGTTTGTGAGAGAAAGAGATTCGATTCCTGGCTCTGCCACTTACTGTCTGGGTACTCTTGGACAAATTACTTAACTAGATGCCTGAAATCCTTTCTGAAACAAGGCAATGGCATAAATAAATAAATGATCTTGCTTAGACTTAATTTCCTAATCATAGCTTGGAGATTAAAAGCACGGGGCTGACTTAAATATACTTGGGTGGCAGTCTGGGACTTTCCACTGACTTGATTGAAAGTCTTTGTTTCCTCATTTGTGAAATGGGGCCACTAACAATATCAACCTCATAAGGCTGTGGCGAGCTTTGAATAAGATAATGCATTTGTTGTTGTTCTGTTGCTAAGTCCTGCCTGACTCTTTGCGATCCCGTGGACCACAGGATGCCAGGTGCTCCTGTCCTCCACTGTCTCCCGGAGTTTGCTCAAATTCATGTCCATTGAGTAGCTGATACTATCTAATCATCTCATCCTCTGCTGCCCTCTTCTCCTTTTGCCTTCAATCTTTCCTAGCATCAGGGTCTTTTCCAATGAGTCGCTCTTCACATCAGGTGGCCAAAGTATTGTAGCCTCAACTTCAGCAACATTCCTTCCAATGAATATTCAGGGTTGATTTCCT
>SJYX01009561.1:727528-763738 GCA_006410675.1 Oreotragus oreotragus | reverse complement strand
CATGAGGTGGCCAAAGTACTGGAGTTTCAGCTTCAGCATCATTCCTTCCAAAGAAATCCCAGGGTTGATCTCCTTCAGAATGGACTGGTTGGATCTCCTTGCAGTCCAAGGGACTCTCAAGAGTCTTCTCCAACACCACAGTTTAAAAGCATCGATTCTTCGGCACTCAGCTTTCTTCACAGTCCAACTCTCACATCCATACATGACCACAGGAAAAATCATAGCCTTGACTAGACGGACCTTTGTTGGCAAAGTAATGTCTCTGCTTTTGAATATACTATCTAGGTTGGTCATAACTTTTCTTCCAAGGAGTAAGCGTCTTCTAATTTCATGGCTGCAGTCACCATCTGCTGTGATTTTGGAACCCCAAAAAATAAAGTCTGACACTGTTTCCACTGTTTCCCCATCTATTTCCCATGAAGTGATGGGACCAGATGCCATGATCTTCGTTTTCTGAATGTTGAGCTGTAAGCCAACTTTTTCACTCTCCTCTTTCACTTTCATCAAGAAGCTTTTTAGTTCCTCTTCACTTTCTGCCATAAGGGTGGTGTCAACTGCATATCTGAGGTTATTGATATTTCTCCCGGCAATCTTGATTCCAGCTTGTGTTTCTTCCAGTCCAGCGTTTCTTATGATGTACTCTGCCATTAGAGTGATATTATCTGCATTTTTGAAGTTGCCAATATTTCTCCCAGCAATCTTGATTCCAGCTTGTGATTCACCAGCCTGGCATTTTGCATGATGTACTCTGCATATAAGTAAAATAAGTAGAATGACAATATACAGCTTTATCATACTTTTTTTCCAGTCTGCTGTTCCATGTAATGTTCTAACTGTTGCTTCTTGACCCCCATACAGGTTTCTCAGGGGACAGGTAAGGTGGTCTGGTATTTCCATCTGTTTAAGAATTTTCCACAGTTTGTTGTGATTCATGCAGTAAAAAGGCTTTAGTCAGTGAAGCAGAATTAGATGTTTTTCCAGAATTCCTTTGCTGTCTCCATTAGCCAGTGAATGTTGGCAATTTGATCCCTGATTCCTCTGCCTTTTCTAAACCCAGCTTGGACTTTGGAAGTTCCCAGTTCAGGTACTGCTAAAGCTTGAAAGATTTTGGTACTCCAGATACTGCTAGCTTGAAAGATTTTGAACATAATCTTGCAATTCTCTGGTAATGTGAATGTTATTTGGCATTGCCCTTCTTTGAGATTTGGAATGAAAACTGACCTTTTTCAGCTCTGTGGCCGCGCTGAGTTTTCCAAATTTGCTGACCCACTGGAGCTATAAGTAACTGTCCTCCGCTCTTCCCCAGTATTATATTGGACATCTTTCAGTCTGGGGGGGTCTCACCTTCTGGTGTCATATCTTTTTGCCTTTTCATACTGTTCATGGGGTTCTCCAAAAGAAGAATACTGAAGTGGGTTGCCATTTGCTTCTCCAGCAGACCATGTTTTGTCAGAACTCTTCAGGTACTGCTAAAGCCTAGCTTGAAAGATTATGACCTGTCCATCTTGAGTGACCCTGCATGGCATGGCTCATGGCTTTATTGAGTTACGCAAGCTCCTTCATCATGACAAGGTTGTTTTCCACGAAGGGGAAGATAAAGCATAGAAAGATTTTAACATAGTGCCTGGCACTCCATGAATGTTCATTATTATTATCACTGATGCTACTATTTTTAGCAAGGTGGTATCATGACAATTAAAATCTTGGAGGGTGTATTAAGAAGTTAAATGTGAGATGTCACTTTTTATTTACTTATTTATTTGGTTGCCCTGGCTCTTTGTTTCTGAGTGCAGGCTTTCTCCATTTGTGGCAAGTGGGGGCTCCTCTTCATTGAGGTGCATGAGCTTCTTGTTGCAGTGGCCTCTCTTGATGCGGAGCGCAGGCTCTCGGACACTCGGGGTTCAGTGTTTGCAGCATGCAGGCTCAGTAGTCGTGGCTCTCAGAGCTCAGTAGTTATGAGCTTCATTGCTCGGTAACATGTGAAAACTTCCCTGACCAGGGATTGAACTTATGTCTCCTGCAGTGGCCGGCGGGTTCCTGTCCACAATAACACCAGGAATGGCCGAGATACCACTTTATGGAAATAATCAACTGTGAAACAATAAGAAGAAATATATATATATATATATATATTGGTCTCTGCTCCTGATTCCTGGGATAGAGCTCCTAAGATCTTTTTAATTTCCTTAGTGACAGGAGACTCTGACACCAATCTTCCAAATCCTTTAAAATTTCCTGGTTGATAGGGAGGTTTTTTGTTCTAATGAGGTGACTCTTGGTGGGCTCCTGAATGGAGGTTGGCTCCCCAGAAAGAACATGCTGTGAATAGCAGCTTGAAAATTTCAGTTCCTTCCTCCTGCCTTTCTACAGAGAAGGGGAGAGGCTGGAAATGGAACAAATGATCAATCATGCCTATGTAAAGAAGCCTTTATAAACATCCCAATCATACTGGGATCTGAGAGCTTCTGGGTTGGTAAGCACATATACATGCCAAGAGTTTGCTTTACCCAATTTGCCAGGAACAGAAACTCCTACGCTTGGGACACTTCCAGACTGCATCCTGTGTATCTCTGCAGCTGGTGTTCTTTATAATAAACCAGTATACATAAGAGCTTTCCTGAGTTCTGTGACCATTCTTGCTTCTGCATTTTGCTTCTTGCATTTGGCTGCACTGGGTGTTCCTTGCAGCGCACGGGCTCCTTGTTGCTGTGAGTGGACTTTCTCTAGCTGTGGCGAGTGGGAGTTAGTCTTTGGTTGCAGTGTGTGGGCCTCTCATTGCGGTGGCTTCTCTCGTTGTGGGGCACAGGCTCTAGAGAAGGCTCAGGAGTTGGGTGCAAGGTTTAGTTGCTGCAAGGCATGTGAGGTTTTACTTCCCCAACCAAGGATCGAACCAGTGCCCCCTGTACTGGCAGATTCTTCACTGCTGGACCACCAGAGAAGTTCTATTCTTGAAAATTATTGAACCCAAGGAGGGGAGCAGAGGAACACTGATTTATAGCCAGTGGGTCGGAAGTACAGGTGATTATCTGACACTTGAGATTAGCGTCTGCAGTGGAAACAGTCTCAATCAAACAGTGAGACTGAGCCCTTAACCTGTGGATCAAATGCGTTAAGGAAACTCCAGGTAGATGGTGTCAGAACTGAATTGGATTGTAGCACACTCAATTGGTGTTGGAAGTTGCTTGATGTGTAGAAAACCCACATGTTTGGTGTCAGATGTATTGTATGGTAATAGTGGGAGAATCCAGGAGAAACACAACAGTGTTTTTCCAACTCACCTGCAAGCATGTTTAAGTAACTTTTACTTAGTAATGCCCTGTTTTAAAATAAGTTTATTGTCTTTTCTGATTATTGAAGTGAAAACATACCTGGTTGTGTATTCTATGTTTATTCAAACTTTTAAAATATATATATATATGCTGTATACCTGAAACACTTAACATTATGTTTCAATTATATCTCAATTTCAAACTTTTTAACTTGCATGTATGTATGTATCTATTTTAAAAAATAAGGTCATACTGTACATACTACTTATGACTTGCTCTTTTTCATAACAGTACATAATGGACATGTATCTATGTAAACAAATATGAAACATCATAATTTTTTTCTCTTAGAAAAATTCTACCTTGTGAACTGTCTTGATTAAAGAGTGTATCCTTAAGAATATATGTATATATATATCTTAGGGTACTATCAACCTCCAGAAAAAGCCAAGGTAACTTACTTGCAACAGTTGCATATGAGAACATCTATACCAACAATGAGTCTTGGTAAATTTTATACCTTTGCAAATCTGATCACACTGGATCAACCAAAGAGCTGTCAGATGCCTCAAGTTGGGGCCAACCAAAGTCTCTTCAGGACTTTTAATCTTCTCTGGAGTGACCCAGAGACGGAAGAAACCTTAGGGGGAGATAGTTAAGCAGTCCCTTCTACCAAGACATTCTGAAATTGCCAGCCTCCTTCCTGTCTTCTTCAGCCTTCTTGATCTCTTCTGTTACATCCTCACAGCTTTCCATAAAATTTCCTTTTTCCTGGGTAGTTAAAATTAGTTTATGTAGCTTGAAAACAAATTGAAATATCAAGCAGGTTGTTGAATATATAAATCTGGGGCTCAGTGAAGGGGAAGTCTGGGCAGGAGATATAAATTTGGGAGATACCAACAATACTATCAACTCCAGAAGGAGATGAAGTTAAATCTCCAACTCCTAACCTACTCCTAAGTACAGCACTAATTTATTTAGAATGAATCTGACTTTTAATTTACCTTGCAGAAAACAGAGCAAATTAACCATACGGATTCACTTATGTATTATAGATGTGTTTGTAATAAAAAATTTATAGATAGATATATACAAACACAAACATACATATGTACACACACACACATATGCACACTGAATTAACATTATAAAATCAGTGGGTTATTTTATAATGAAACCACAGTAACAAACAAAATTTTTGAACTGGAGCCCAGGTGCACCTTGGACATTTCTTTAAAATTCAAATTAATTTCTCTTATTTTCATCATTTTGCCTAAGCAAAGAAGATATTAATTTGTCATTTCATTTAGCTCTTCTCATTTCCAGCCTAAGAACAAAGCCCAAACTCTAAATGTTGGTCCAGAAATGTACCCTAAGATTACTAAACAGTGTTGCATAAAATAATAATGTTATTTATTTTTGTAGCAATTTTGCCATGCAACTACCTGGAATTTAATGCCAGCTTCCTCGATATTTATGTACCCAAGCCAATTTCCTTGGTATTTATATACCCAAATGAACAGAGTTCAGTATTGTATATGGTACCTTCTGAATCAAAAGGCCTTTCTTCAGAAAAGATTAAAAAACCATGAAAAGAGTGTTTCGGTGCCGAGTCTCATAAACCTGCAAAAACATGAAGGAAGTTGGGGGAAAGGGCAATTGGGATGTGAGACAGTGTCTCTACTTATGCCATGCCTAAATTTGTTCTCTGCGTGTGTTTTAAAATTTTTTTACTGAAGTATAGTTGATTTATAATGTTGTGTTAATTTCCAGTGTACAGCAAAGTGATTCAGTTATACCTAAATTTGGATCAACAAGTTCCCTTAGGAAGTGGGGTGGGTGAGTAAATTAAGAGTATGGGATTAACAGATATACAATATCATATAAAAAATAGAGGGACTTCCATAGTGTGGTTAAGACTTCATCTTCCAATGCAGGGTGTGAGAATTTGATCCCTGGTCAGAAAGCTAAGATCCCACAAGCCTCATGGTCAAAAAATAAAACATAAAACAGAAGTAATATTTTAAAAATTCAATAAAGAATTTAAAAATGCTCCACATCAAAAAAATCTTTTAAAAAATGAGTGCATAAAAAACAAATCTAAAATAAAATAGATAAACAACAAGAATTTATTGTACAGCACAAGGAACTATATGCAATGTCTTGTGATATCCTATATTGCAGAAGAATTGGAAAAGAAATGAATATAGATATATAATATATATGTATAACCAAATCACTTTCCTCTATCCATGAAATTAACATAATATGTCAACTCTACCTCAACTTTAAAAAGAGCCAAATTTCCTTAGATGATGTAAGAACAGTGCCCAGCACTTAGCAATAGTGCTTGAGTCAAATATTTGTTGATGCTTTTAATAAATGATGCTGTTTAAATGAAAGTTAGTTTGCATATAAGTGAAAAATTGGATGTATAATGTAAAAAATTTGATTTTTGTTATTGATTAGAAAATATTAGAACTAGAAGGATTATTAGAAGTGACTTAAGTTGCTTCTTATACTTCAATCATAAGCAAAAACTTTCCATAAGTCATTAAAATCAGACACAGTACTTATGTTTTCAAAAAATGAAAGGCAGTTTTATTGTTCTATGTATCCTTAATTTTGGTTCTTCTACCTGATTAGAGTTTCAGTTACAAATGCTACATAATAAATTACCCTCAAATTTAATGATGTAAAACAACAATCATTTGCTTTTGCTTGTGACTCTGTGAGTCAGGAAGCTGACGAGAGCTCTAGGGGTCACTTTTATCTCAGGCTCTCTCGCCTGGATGCAGTTAGCTTTTGGCTGGGACTGAAGTCATCTGAAGACCTGATTGGGTCGGACATGAAAGATGGCTCGCTCACATGTCTGGCAGTTGCTGCAGGCAGTTGTCTGGGAGCTCAGTTAGGTCCTGAACCATTTGCACATGAACTCTCCAGCAAGATGCTCTCAAGGTTTTCAGACTACTTCATTGGTGGCTGACTTCCGGCAGAGCCATGTTCCAAGAGAACCAGGAGGAAGCTGCAGCATCTTTTATGACCCAGCCTCAAAAGTTGCATACCATCACTTCCTCTGGATTTTATGGAGCAAAACAGTCACAAATTCACCTAGATTCAAAAGGCAGAGACATAGAGGCTACCCACTTAATGGGAAAACTATCAAAGAATTTTGAGGTTATGTCTTTAAAATCACCACAGCCACGTTAGTAAAAGGGTAAGCTATGACCTTACCCTTTATGAGAATTTTCATTTGATTTGGGGCATAACTATCTCTAGGTTACATTTTTTACACTTTTTATTATAGAGAATTTTAAACATATAAAAGCAGGCAGGGACTTCCCTTGTGGTCCAGTGGTTAAGATCCATGGTCTGGGAAGCTTCCACCCACCACAGGGCAACTAAGCCCGTGCACTGAGCCTGCGCACCTAGAGCTTGTGTTCCACAACAAGAGAAGCTACTGCAGTGAGAAGCCTGTACATCCCAATGAGAGAGTAGCTCCCGCTCACCGCAACTAGAAAAAGCCCAAGTGCAGCAACAAAGACCCAGCGCAGCTAACGAACAAACAAAATCAAACCTGAAAGTAAAACTGCCGCAATCACCAAATTTAGTGATGTAAAACAATTTTACATTGTCTGACTCTTCACGACCCCGTGGACTGCAGCATGCCAGGACGCCCTGTCCCTCACCATCTCCCAGTTTGCCCAAACTCATGTCCATTGAATCGGTGATGACATCCAACCATCTCATCCTCTGTCGCCCTCTTCTCTTGCTTTAAGTCTTCCAAACATCAGGGTCTTTTCCAATGAGTAGGATCTTTGCATCAGGTGATCAAAGTATTGGAGCTTCAGCATCAGTCCTTCCAAAGAGTATTCAGGATTGATTTCCTCTAAGATTGACTGGTTGGATCTCCTTGCAGTCCAAGGGACTCTCAAGAGTCTTCTCCAACACCACAGCTCAAAAGCATCAGTTCTTCCGCACTCAGTCTTCTTTATGGTCCAGCTCTCACATCTGTACACGACTACTGGAAAGACCATAGCCTTGACGACATGGACCTTTGTCGGTGAAGTGATGTCTTTGCTTTTTAGCACACTATCAGGGTTTGTCATAACTTTCCAGCCAAGAAGCAATCGTCTTCTAATTTCAGGGTTGCATTAACAATCCAGTGATTTTAACATTTAACAATCCAGAGCCCAAGAAGAGGAAATCTGTCACTCCTTCCACCTTTTCCACTTTTATTTGCCATGAAGAACGATCATACAACCCAGAAATCCCACTACTGGACATACACCCAGAGAAAAACATAACTCTAAAAGATATGTGTCCCCCAATGTTCATTGCAGTACTGTTTACAATAGCCCAAGACACGCAAGAAATCTAGATGTCCATCGACAGAAGAATGTATAAAGAAGATGTGGTCCATGCTCTTTACTGAAGATATATAATGAAAAAATATATAATGAAATACATATAATATATATATAATACATAATGAAAAAATATAATATATAATGAAATATTACTCAGCCATTTCTTTTTAAAGAAATGAAATTGGATCATTTATAAAGACATGACGAACCTAGAGACTGCCATACAGTGTGAATTCAGAAAGAGAAAAGCAAATATTGTGTATTGATGTACCTATGTGGAATCTAGAAAAATGGTATAGATGATCCTATTTGAAAAGCAGAAATAGAGAATAAATGTATGGACACCAGGGGAAGAAGAGAGTGGGATGAACTGGAAGACTGGGACATACACTATCGATACTATGTGTAAAATAGATAGGGGCGTCCCTGATTGGCTCAGTGGTAAAGAATTCACCTGACAATGCAGGAGACGAGAGTTCGATCCCTGGATTGGGAAGATCCCCTGGAGATGAGAATGGCTACCCACCCAGTATTCTTGCCTGGAGAATGCCAGGGGCAGAGGAGCCTGGCGGGCTACAGTCCATGGGGTCACAGAGAGCTGGGCCTGACTGAGTGACTAACACTTAGTTCATAAAATAGATAACTCAAGAGAATCCACTGCATAGCTCAGGGAACTCTAATCAGTGCTCTGTGGTGACTTAAATGGGAAGAAAACCCCCCAAAGAAAGGATAAGAATGGCTACCCACCCAGTATTCTTGCCTGGAGAATGCCAGGGACAGAGGAGCCCGGCAATCTACAGTCCATGGGGTCACAGAGAGTTGGACCTGACTGAGTGACTAACACTTCAGTTCATAAAATAGATAACTCAAGAGAATCCACTGTATAGCTCAGGGAACTCTAATCAGTGCTCTGTGGTGACTTAAATGGGAAGAAAACCCCCCAAAGAAAGGATATATGTATACATAGAGCTGATTCACTTTGTTGAACAGTAGAAACTAATACAACACTGTAAAACAACTATATTCCAATAAAAATTAATTTTGAAAATACAAAAGGTGGTATTTTATTTCAAAGATTCTTTCTCCACTTATTATCTGGAAGAGCTCCATAAAGAGGAATTTTTCCTTATCTGCATTTGGTTACCCAAGGATTCATTTAGCATAGGGAAAGCAGAATGGCAGAACAATGCTTGGTTCATTCCCTGTGTTTTCCAGGATTTAAAATAGTTAGTAGATTACTTTATAAAATTCAAATAGGAATTTATTATGCAAAAAAAACCTTTAGAAGAGATAGTGTATATGCATCAGTGGCTTTTTGCTTTGCTTTTACATTTTAATGACGTATAAAAATAAAATCTAGGGATTCTAAAATTGTCAGTGGTGTATGGCCCCAGAGAGCATTCTGCCTAGTCAAGCACACAAAGGAAGATTTGGGGAGAGATCTGGAAAAGTATGGAAGTGGCATGTATGAATATTTGAGAGACATGGTTGATTATATATAGATGATGCGTGCATGCACGCTCAGTCGCTTCAGTCATGTCCAACTCTTTGCGACCTCATGGACACCGGGCTCCTTTGTCCATAGGATTCACCAGGGAAGGATACTGGAGTGGGTCGCCATGCCCTCCTCCAGGGGATCTTCCTGACCCGGGGATCGAACCTACATCTCTTATGTCGCCTGCAATGGCAGGTAGGTTCTTTATCATTAGGGTCACCTGGGAAGCCTCATGAGGATGACAGGGGTATCAAAATGCTTGGGGTAATTTGGATGAGTTTATAGACAAATAGGCAAATGAAAAAACATGGCAGTTTTTAACAAAGGAAAAATGGCAGATTGTGTGAAAAAAGAAGGTATGGTTGTCAACACTACTTGGCCTGTCTGTCAACATTTGCTTGGTCATAATAATGTAAAGACTGACTTTTAGTTCATTTCTCTTTTATTGGCCTTGCCACTCAGCTTTATGGAATCTCAGCTCCCTGACCAAAGATTGAACCCAGGCCGTGGCAGTGAAAATACCAAATCCTAATAATAGGCCACCAGGGAACTTCCTAAAGATTGACTTTGATATAACAAAAAGTATGCAGATGACACCACCCTTATGGCAGAAAAGTGAAGAAGAACTAAAGAGCCTTTTGATGAAAGTGAAAGAGGAGAGTGAAAAAGTTGGCTTACAGCTCAACATTCAGAAAACTATGATCATGGCATCCGGTCCCATCACTCCATGACAAATAGATGGGGAAACAGTGGCAGACTTTATTTTTTTCAGCTCCAAAATCACTGCAGATGGTGACTGCACCCATGAAATTAAAAGATGCTTATTTCTTGGAAGAAA
Organism: Oreotragus oreotragus; assembly: GCA_006410675.1. Lineage (NCBI taxonomy): Eukaryota > Metazoa > Chordata > Mammalia > Artiodactyla > Bovidae > Oreotragus > Oreotragus oreotragus. The sequence goes on along the minus strand of SJYX01009561.1, from coordinate 753,766 downwards.
AGTTATTACCAAGCAAGACAGCATATTAAAAAGCAGAAACATTACTTTGTGAACAAAGGCCTGTCTAGTCAGTTCAGTTCAGTACAGTTGCTCAGTTGTGTCCAACTCTTTGCGACCCAATGAACTGCAGCACGCCAGGCCTCCCTGTCCATTACCAACTCCTGGAGTCCACCCAAACCCATGTCCATTGTGTTGGTGATGCCATCCAACCATCTCATCCTCTGTCATCCCCTTCTCCTCCCGCCTTCAATCTTGCCCAGCAGCAGGGTCTTTTAAAATGAGTGAGCTCTCCACATCAGGTGGCCAAAGTATTGGAGTTTCAGTTTCAACATCAGTCCCTCCAATGAACACCCAGGACTGATCTCCTTTAGGATGGACTGGTTGGATCTCCTTGCAGTCCAAGGTACTTTCTAGTCCAACTCAAATCCATACATGACTACTGGAAAAACCATAGCCTTGACTAGATGGACCTTTGTTGGCAAAGTAATGTCTCTGCTTTTGAATATGCTGTCTAGGTTGGTCATAACTTTCCTTCCAAGGAGTAAGCGTCTTTTAATTTCATGGCTGCAGTCACCATCTGCAGTGATTTTGGAGCCCAGAAAAATAAAATCCACCACTGTTTCCACTGTTTCCCCATCTATTTCCCATGAAGTGATGGGACCAGATGCCATGATCTTAGTTTTCTGAATGTTGAGCTTTAAGCCAACTTTTTCACTCTCTTCTTTCACTTTCATCAAGAGGCTCTTTAGTTCTTCTTCACTTTCTGCCATAAGGGTGGTGTCATCTGTGTATCTGAGATTATTGATATTTCTCCCAGCAATCTTGATTCCAGCTTGTGTTTCCTCCAGCCCAGCGTTTCTCATGATGTAGTTTGCATATAAGTTAAATAAGCAGGATGACAATATACAGGCTTGACGTACTCCTTTTCCTATTTGGAACCAGTCTGTTGTCCATGTTCAGTTCTAACTGTTGCTTCCTGACCTGCATACAGATTTCTCAAGAGGCAGGTCAGGTGGTCTGGTATTCCCATCTCTTTCAGAATTTTCCACAGTTTGTTGTGATCCACACAGTCAAAGGCTTTGGCATAGTCAATAAAGCAGAAATAGATGTTTTTCTGGAACTCTCTTGTTTTTTTTCAATGATCCATCGGATGTTGGCAATTTCACTTCTGGTTCCTCTGCCTTTTCTAAAACCAGCTTGAACATCTGGAAGTTCATGATTCACATGTTGCTGAAGCCTGGCTTGGAGAATTTTGAGCATTACTTTACTAGCGTGTGAGATGAGTGCAATTGTGTGGCAGTTTGAGCATTCTTTGGCATTGCCTTTCTTTGAGATTGGAATGAAAACTGACCTTTTCCAGTCCTGTGTGCACTGCTGAGTTTTCCAAATTTGCTGACATGTTGAGTGCAGCACTTTCACAGCATCATCTTTTAGAATCATCCGTCTAGTCAAGGCTATGGTTTTTCCAGTAGTCATGTACGGATGTGAGTTGGACTATAAAGAAAGCTGAGCACCGAAGAATTGATGCTTTTGAACTGTGGTGTTGGAGAAGACTCTTGAGTGTCCCTTGGACTGCAAGGAGATCAGAGCAGTACATCCTAAAGAAAATCAGTCCTGAATATTCATTGGAAGGACTGATGCAGAAGCTGAAACTCCAATACTTTGGCCACCTGATGTAAAGAGCTGACTCATTAGAAAAGACCCTGATACTGGGAAAGATTGAAGGTGGGAGGAGAAGGGGATGACAGAAGATGAGATGGTTGGATGGCATCACTGACTCAATGGACATGAGTTTGAGTAAACTCTAGGAGTTGGTGATGGACAGGGAGGCCTTGTGTGCTGCAGTCCATGGAGTTGCAAAGAGTTGGACACGACTGAGCTACTGAACTGAACTGAACTGATTGATATGCTTGGGTTTCCCACATGGCTCATTGGTAAAGAATCTGCCTGCCAGGCAGTAGACACAGGTTCAATCCCTGCATCAGGAAGATCCCTTGGAGAAGGGCATGGCAACCCACTTCAGTATTTTTGCCTGGTGGCTACAGTCCATGGGGTCGAAAAGAGTCGGACATAACTGATCGCACACTTATGCACACATATACACAAACACATTTCATGTATAAATATAGAAATTAACCTTAAAAAAGATATATTGTCCATGTAATATGAAAAATATAGAAAAAAAGAGAGCTGCAAAGTAAAGCTTACTCTAAGGTCAGAAAAAAACACACAGAGAAATGTTTCTGTTTACATTTTACCTGTGGGTTTAACAATGATCTCTTCCATCCACTTATAGTGGCTTTTTAAAAAAAATCAATATTTTTTCTTTGCTTCCAGTACATTCTCAATCATAATCACTAGCTTCCAAGTCCTTCACAGCTTATTTCAAGTCACTTTATCTTATCATCTCATGCCTAATTCTAAACCTGATTTCAAGCTGAATCCTCTTCTGGAAATGGCCTACCAATCAAACTTATCTCTCTGAACTGCCCCAATCCATCACAGAGTAGTGGTTAAGGGCTTGGAGCTCTGGAATCCAGCAGACCCACTTCCATCCCTGCTGGGTCACCTGGGGATTGGATGATCTTGGGGAAATTACTCGGTTTGCCTCAATTTCTCCTATTCATGAGGATAGTATACTAATAGGTACTGTTATGCCCAAAGTCTGAGTCCCCAAAACTGAGAGAATAAGACGTCCACAGCAATGCAAAAGCAAAAAGGGGTTTATTGCTAGCTCAAGCTAGGGCTCCCGTCTCATCCAGCACAGCGGAGTCTTGACGAGAGCCCTTAGCCCAGAACTACAGCAGTATTTATAGGCTCAGAACAAAGACAGGAAGTTGGCAGGGGCAGATTGGCTGCAGGGGTTTCCTGGTATTTACTAATTGGCCAATCTTTATTAGCTGCAGGGGTTTCCTGGTATTTACTAATTGGCCAATCTTTATTGGCTGCAATTTGGTCCTAACAGTACTAACCTATTCCACAAGTTCAGAGGTTAAAAGAGGCTTTCCAGGTGGCTCAGTGGTAAACAATTCAACTGTCAATGCAAGAGATGACACAGACTTTGGTTCGAACCTAGGTCAGGAAGATCCAATGAAGGGGGGGCATGACAAGCCAATATTCTTGCCTGGAGAATTCCATGGACAGAAGAACCTGGTGGGTTGCACAGTGATAAATAATTCACCTGCCAGTGCAAGAGATGCAGGTTCAATCCCTGGTTGGGGAAGATCCCACAAACCACAGAGTAACTAAGCCCGTGTGCCACAACTATTGAGCCTGTGTCCTAGAGCCTTTGTTCTGCAACAGGAGAAGCAACTGCAAAGATAAGCCCACACACTGCAACGAAGAGTAGCCCCCAGTCATTGCAACTAGAGAAAGCTTGAGCAGCAACGAAGACCCGGCATAGCCAAAAAAAGATAAATAAAATTATTAAAAAAAATGTTCTGCAACAGGAGAAGCAACTGCAAAGATAAGCCCACACACTGCAACGAAGAGTAGCCCCCAATCATTGCAACTAGAGAAAGTTTGAGCAGCAACGAAGACCCGGCATAGCCAAAAAAAGATAAATAAAATTATTAAAAAAAAAAAAAAAAACTGCTTTGCCTTTGGGGAGCTTGAGCCTTTTTAAAAAAGTTAAAAGAGATCATATTTATAAATAAGATAAGTCTTCCAGGTAAATATGAGCTATTATTGTTAAAAAGCAGGCAGGCATGCCATCAGAGGCATCTCTCCTAACTCTTATCTAAAAACACTAAATGGTGTTTCTATGCAGGGGATCCGGATTCACTTACAGGCTGATGGGAAGGACTAGCACGTGGTCGCTAAGAGTCGACAGGACTGAGCGACTTCACTTTCATTTTTCACTTTCATGCATTGGAGAAGGAAATGGCAACCCACTCCAGTGTTCTTGCCTGGAGAATCCCAGGGATGGGGGATCCTGGTGGGCTGCCATCTATGGGGTCGCACAGAGCTGGACACAACGGAAGCAACTTAGCAGCAGCAGCACGTGGTAGACACTGGAGGTAGAAGAGAAATAAGACATTGCCCTGCTTTCAAGAGGCCTAAGACTAGAGGAGAAAGCGGACATGCAGGGTGCTGGTTGTTGCTCTTCAGTTGCTAAGTTCAGTTCTCCAGCGGGCTGCAGCAAGACAGGCTCCTCTGTTCTCCGCTGTCTCCCAGTGTTTGCTCAAATTTATGTCCATGGAGCAGCTGATGCTAGCTAACCATCCCATACTCTGCTGCCCCCTTATACTTTTGTCTTCAGTCTTTTCCAGCATCGGGGCTTTTCCAGTGAGTCGACTCTTCACATCAAGTAGCCAAAGTTTTGGAGCCTCAGCTTCAGCATCAGTTCTTCCAGTAAATATTCAGGGTTGAGTTCCTTTAGGATTGACTGGTTTGATCCCCTTGCTGTCCAAGGGACTCTCAAGGGTCTTCTCCAGAATCACAATTCGAAAGCATCCTGTGGTAAGTGATAGAATAAGGGTAGACCAGGGAAGATGTTCACCCACTCCAGTATTCTTGCCTGGAGAATCCCAGGGATGGGGGAGCCTGGTGGGCTGCCGTCTATGGGGTCACACAGAGTCGGACATGACTGAAGTGACTTAGCAGCAGCAGCAGCAGGGAAGATGTTCACCAGGACTGGTAGAATGGGGCCACCACAATTCTCCACGTGGCAACCGTTGCCTTCTGCAAGAGCATTGAGAAGGAGGTTGTGAATAGTCTAATGTCCAGTGACACAAAATCAACGTTTTTGGTAAAGTAGATTTTGGGGCAAACTTTTTTGTCAAGTAGATGCAGACCTGGAATCTGCTAACCCAGGGGCAGGGGTGGTGGCTGCGATGGTTGAGCCTCTCAGTGGGTAAGATCTGCTAAGCTCACTACAGACTGCATCAAATAGCTCCTTAGACTCCTTCCAAACTTCGACAAATGCGTGGATGGTGATAGCCCTGGGTTGGGCTGGCTGGGAGAGACGTGACTCGTCAAGGGGGTCTGATGGATACTACAGGAACAAAGTAACCATGTAATAAAAAACCAAACTTACTCAAGAGAGGTCCGGTCCTTTGTCTTTAGCTATAGAGAGGTGGGAAGGCTGGTGTGCTGCAGTCCGTGGGGTCACAAAGAGTTAGACGTGATGGAGCAACTGAACAACACAATAGAGAGGTAATCTCTAGGCCCCTGGAAAGTCCTGCCTGACAGGAGTGGTTTTTTTTGCCTAGAGGCTTTGGTCATTGGATAGTTAATATTGCGACTTATGATGAGGGCTTTGGGTCACACCATATCAACTCCAAACTCCAGAAGGGGGTGAAGGTTAAAAGTTAGGGAACATCTAACCAAGCCCTAATAAAAACTCTGGACATCAATGGCTTGAGTAAGCTTTCCTTTTTGGCAAGTCTATGAGCGCATTGTCACATCATGGTCAGGACTTCAGGACTCCTTGCCTCCATGCAGAGAGGATGACCAATGACCTTTGGACTCCTCCTGACTCCGCCCTTGCATCTCTTCCTTTGACTGATTTTAATAAAACTGTATTTGGGTTTACCAGGGAGCTCAGTGGTAAAGACTCCACCTGCTGATGTAGGAGACACAGGTTCAATCCCTGATCCAGGAAGATCCCACAAGCCTCAGAGCAACGAAGCCCACGAGCCACAACTGTTGAGCCTGTACTCTAGAGGCCGGGAGCTGCAACTAGTGAGGCCCACGTGCCCTAGAGCTGTGCTCTGCAGCAAGAGAAGCCCACATTCTGAAACTAGGGAGTCGTCCCGGCTCTCCGCAGCTACAGAAAAGCCCACACAGCAGTGAAGGCTCAGCACAACCTTATATATCATATACGTATGTAAAGCCATAAGAACAGCACTTTCCGAGTTCTGTGAGTTGTTCTAGCAAATTATACAAGTTGACATGATCTAAGGAACCTCTGATTTTTGTAGCCAGCTAGTCTGAAGGGAGAGAGATCCTGGGAATCCATTTATTTACAGCTAACACCTAAAGTGAGGACAGTCTAAACAGTCCCCTAAAGTGGGGACTGTTCACTCGAATGTACTGTTAGCTAATCTCATTGCAGTAACTAAACACTAGGGAGTGGCCAGGACAGGATGGATCATGTGGGAACTGAAAGTCCTTCCAGGTGAGTATCAGACCCTGCTTAACTCTGTAGGCTGGGCTATAGTCCTCTCCCCACACCTCTAACCACAGGGGACCCATGTCAGTTTCAGCACCTCTTTCCTGCAACCCTGAGTCTCAGAGACCAATCCTGCCCTTAGACTGCAGGGGTTTAAAGGCCTTCCTTGGTGGCTCAGGTGGTAAAGAATCCACCTGCAATGCAGGAGACCTGGGTTCGATCGTTGACTTGGGAAGATCCCCTGGAGGAGGGCATGGCGACCCACTCCAGTATTCTCACCTGGAGAATCCCCATGGACAGAGGAGCCTGGAGGGCTGCAGTCCATGGGGTCGCGAAGAGTCAGACACCACTGAGTGACTAAGCACAGCACTAAGAGCACTGACCCAGCTCTCAAGGACTCAACTCCTTGAGAATTGAGGAATGGCTGGGAATGAGGGGAAGAATGGGATAGAGTTAAAGGCAAAGCCTTCACACCAACACACAGACCTGGCAGACCAGTCACGGCCTCCCTGGAAAGACGACAGTAAGGAAGGATGTATTACAAGCGATTTCCTCCAAAAGGGTGAGCGCGGATAACCACAGGGCATTGGGCAGTAGCCTGGAATAGCAGTCCCAGACTCAAAGTCCCAAGGAGAGAAAAAGGAAGGAGAGGATTCTGCAGAGACAAGACAGCCAGATGAAACTACGTCTCCTTACTTCCCCCTTATCTGTGGGGCTCTCCTGTATAGCAGTCCCCATCCTTTTTGGCACCAGGGCCAGTTTCATGAAAGACAATTTTTCCATGAATTGGGGGAGGGGGATGTTTTCGGGATGATTCAAGCCCATTACATTTATTGTGCACTTAATTTCTATTATTATTACATCAGCTCCACCTCAGATCATCAGGCTTAAATACCAGAGGTTGGGGACCCCAGCTAAAACAGACTTAATCAGAGCCAGGGGGCTGTTGATGCAACTGATGCAGGTCGGCCTCTGCAGAGCAGAAGAGGAGAAAGTGGGTCTGGAGGGAAAGGTGGAGATACTCAGCACTGGGGTTCAGATCCTTGCCCTGTAACTACCAGCTGTGTGATCTTCAACAAGTCCCATAAGTTTAGTTCCTTTGATAGAACAGAAAGTGAGTGTGATGGTGTTAGTCGCTCAGTCATGTCCACCTCTTTGCAACCCCATGGACTGTAGCCTGCCAAGCTCCTCTGTCCATGAAATTCTCCAGGCAAGAATACTGGAGTGGGTAGCCATTCCCTTCTCCAGGGGATCTTCCTGACCCAGGGGTCAAACCTGGGTGTCCTGCATTGCAGAAAGACTCTTTACCTTAGTAAGCAAGAATCACAAGGAGATAAGGCCCATGAAATACTTGGTGTGGTACTGCCTTCACAGGAGGAGGGACTCAGAATTTGCCAGACAGTAGTGTGATGGACGTGAGTCTGAGTGAACTCCGGGAGTTGGTGATGGACAGGGAGGCCTGGCGTGCTGCAATTCACGGGGTCGCAAAGAGTCGGACACGACTGAGCGACTGAACTGAACTGAACTGAGTGCTATGATGCCCAGCTCTAACAACCAGGCTTTTGATTTGTTTCTGAGAACCAGTTGCCCCCCTCCCCGTATCCCAGGTGGATCACTGGATCCAGGTTATTTTCATTGTGCCAGCGGCCCTTTGTTATTTGCCTAATCCGGAGCCCTCTAGGAACACCTTGCTGTGTGCTTGTAGGTAACCATGGAAACCTGCTGCCTTCGTCAGGTGACTAAAAGACAGGTTGGTAACAGGCTGATGACGATGAGGGAGAGAGAGGCTGAGAACAAAGACTTTCAGCACCCAGGTAAACAAAACCGTGACTTGGGGGTTGAATATTTTAATCCCTCTAGAGAGTGAGCACCCAGCTCTTCACTGGGGAACCCCTCCCTCAGGCCACAGTGTACATAAGATAGAGTGTCTCTAAAGAGCAAGGCAGGGCTGGAGGACTCCGTGCCATTCTGCCTGCTGCCTTGAGGTGGGCTCTGCAGACCTTGCAGGCTCTGCGGGAGCCATTTTGTTTGAAATATTCTCTTCAGCGCCACTTCTTCTGAGGCTTTGGTTCAGGAAACCAGGAAGCAGAAAGGAACTGGTTTATAATTTTAGAGAAAGGAAGTATACTCATCTCCTCTGGCTGCTGTAATAAAGTAACACAAACCGTTGTGGTTTCAGCAACAGCTATTTATTGTCTCACACTTCTGGAAGCTAGAAGTCTGAGGCCAAGCTGTGGCAGCATCGGTCCTTTCAGAGAGCTGAGAGGAACATTCTGTTCCCTGCTAGCTTCTGGTGCTTTGCTGGTGATCTTTGGCATTCCTTGGCTTGTAGGAAGGTCACTCTGATCTGTCTTCATCTTCACATGACCTTCTTTGTGTATGTGTGTCTCTGTGTCAAGCTATCCCTTTTTTAAAGGATGGCAGTCCCTTTGAATTAGGGTCCACAGTTGAGTTGACTCTGCGATCCTATGGACTATAGCCCACGAGGCTCCTCTGTTCGTGGGATTTTTTCAGGCAAGAACACTAGAGTGGGTTACTATTTTCCTCCTCCAGGGAGGGATTGAACCAGCATCATCTCCTAAATTGTAGGTGGATTCTTTACCCACTGAGGTATCAAAGAAGCCCACCTTAATGACCTCAATTAACTAATTCCATCTACAAGGACCCTATTTACAAATAAGATCACATTCTGAGATACTGGAGCTTTGGACTTCGAGATATGAATTTTGAGGAGACAACTCAACCCATAACAGGGTGGGGGAAGGCCATCCCATGACCTGTGACACCTGTCCTGGTTCTTAAATGATGGCCCTTCTTGAATTTCCTCACTAATAGATTGCCTGTCAACAAGCCCTTGCTGTTCTGGGGTGCACCTTTTGCCCTACAACACTTAGCTTTGCCTGTCTATGTGTTCCCTTTCAGTAAATCTAGTTCCATCTCCAGCTCTCACCGCTGAGCAGACATCTCTGTATTCCTATCTGCCAGCGCTTCTTCTGTTTGCTTGGAGATGGAAATGGTAATCCACTCCAGTATTCTTGGCTGGGAAACCCCATGAGCAGAAGAGCCTGGTGGGCTACAGTCTATGGGGTCGCAAACAGTGGGATGCGAATGAGAGACGAACACTTTCCATTTGCCTGAGGAGACTTCCTCAGAGTTGAGCGTATTCCTCTTAGAACGAGCCTTACCTCAGGGCACGTGCTAATCCGGGTCTCCACGTCTTTAACTGGGCCCTGACCTCTACAGCTACTGGGGCCACACCATCACTGCAGATGGTGACTGAAGCCACGAATTAAAAGACGCTTGCTCCTTGGAAGAAAAGCTGTAACAAACCTAGTCAGTTTAGTTCAGTTCAGTCGTTCGGTTGTGTCTAACTCTTTGTGACCCCATGGGCTGCAGCATGCCAGGCCTCCCTGTCCATCACCAACTCCCAGAGTTTACTCAAACTCATGTCCATTGAGTCAGTGATACCATCCAACCATCTCATCCTCTGTCATCCCCTTCTCCTGCCTTCAGTCTTTCCTAGCATCAGGGTCAAACCTAGACAGCGTGTTAAAAAGCAGAGACATCGCTTTGTCAACAAAAGTGCGAATAGACAAAACTATGGTCTTTCCAGTAGTCATGTATGGATGCGAGAGTTGGACCATAGAGAAGGCTGAGCTTTTGAACTGTGGTGCTGGAGAAAGACTCCTGAGAGTCCCTTGGACTACAAGGAGATCAAACCAGTCAATCCTAAAGGAAATCAACCCTGAATATTCATTGGAAGGACTGATATTGAAGCTGAAACTCCAATACTGTGGCTACCTGATGCAAAGAGCTGACTCATTGGAAAAGACCCTAATGCTGGGAAAGATGGAAAGCAAAAGGAGAAGGGGGTGGCAGAGGGTGAGACGGTTAGATAGCACCACCGACTCAATGGACATGAATCTGAGCAAACTACAGGTAATAGCTGGGCTTCCCTGGTGGCTCAGAGGTTAAAGCGTCTGCCTCCAATGCAGGAGACCCGGGTTCGATCCCTGGGTCGGGAAGATCCCCTGGAGAAGGAAATGGCAATCCACTCCAGTATTCTTGCCTGGAGAATCCCATGGACAGAGAAGCCTAGTAGGTTACAGTCCACGGGGTCGCAAAGAGTCGGACACGACTGAGCGACTTCACCTCACCTCACCTCACAGGTAATAGTGGGAGGACAGAGAAGCCTAGTGTGCTGCAGTCCATGGGGTCACAAAGAGTCGGACATGACTTGGTGACTGTACATCAACAACCTTGTATTGACGGTCTGGTCCCACAAGGCTGGATTATGGCCCATAAAAAATTCTGCAGAGCCTGAAAATGTAAGCATTCAATACGTTAACTATGGGGACCATGATGGCCATTTACAGACATTTTACTGCTTCCACAAAGGTCCGTGTTGATGACTAAGTAGTTTCAGGGTCTGACAGATTAGAACTTTTCATTTTTTCTTGACATTAAGTACCCACATAAAGTTACTGAAGCTCTTGTGAAGATGCTGGTATTCTCTGGGATATTTCTACACAGGAGTATAACTGAGTTATAACCATTGACCCAAAACAGGGGTATCAGTTTGCAATCTACTTAGATATTTTAAGTGGGCTTAAAATGATGCTAGTGGTAAAGAATCCACCCACAAATTCAGTAGATGCAAGAGACTTGGGTTTGATCCCTGGGTTGAGAAGATCCCCTGGAGTATGAAATGGCAACCTGCTCCAGTATTCTTGCCTGGAAAATCCCGTGGACAGAGGAGCCTGGTGGGCTACAGTCCATGGGGCTGCAGAGTCCAACATGACTACGCAAATCCGTAGCAGCAGCGGCAAATATTTTAAGTAGCTTTTCTGTAATGAGCAGGGAAAGGGTAACAGAGATCTTTTCCTTTCCCTCCATAGAGAGGAGGAATTCTGTGGGTTCCTGAGATTTCAACACTGGGCTAGAACTAGGCCTTCTGAGTGCTAACAATTATCCTACATGCTTCCTAACTTAGCTCAAAAATACCCACACTCTGGAACAAGGTCAGGAGCACCGTGATCATTTTGAAAAGATAATTTCCTCGGATGAGAAGTGAACCACTTAAGTAGTCATTATGTGCATCCCTCCCCCCTCAACCGCCACAAAGCCAAAGTGTGATTTGATGTATTTTAGGAACTAAAGTTCAAACTGTGAATTTCCTGTGTAGAAAAAAATAATCTGTCAGAAAGCACTTAGGGAAAGGCAGAGCACACAGATTAAACAGGTTCGAAGATCTGCCCTTGGTCTCCTTTTCTGTTTTCCTTGACAATGTCATTCAAACTCCAGCTCGTGAAGGAGGTCACTCCCTGCCTGTGTCTGGGGCCTCGCTCAGCCTCTGGTGCCTGTGTTCTCCATCCCTGGTGGCCTCTGGAAGGTTTGCCTACAGCATCGTGGAAGCAACAGTTCTCAGGGGGAAGGGATCATTTCTAGTGAACCCTGCCTCTTCACTTTTTTTTTTTTTTTCTTGCGATTTCTTTTTCCTCAATGCTGCTGCCATCCTGCTGGATATTTGGGCTCGAAGCTGCTAAGTCAGTAGTTCCTAGCCTTTTTTGAAGTCTCAGACACCTTTGAGATTGGACTGACGTTATGGACATTCTCCTCCAGAAAAAAGAAATCTGTGGCTATTCCCACAATTACGAACTCAAAATTTCAGGGGTATTTTAGGCTCAAATTTTCATGAGTTCTTTAGGCTCCCCTATTCAAGCAATCTTTATTTTTCTCCCTTATTTTCTCTCTTATTATAATAACTGCTCAAAAACCTTTAGTGACTCCCAACTGTCAATAAAACAGAATGTGTCCATATTCCCTAACCTGGCACTTAGAACATACCATGACCCTGTTGTAACCCATCTTTCTAAAATAATAGATTACTGTAGGTAATTTCCTGGCGGTCCAGTGGTTGGGACTTGGGGCTGTCACTGCTGGGACCTGGGATTCAATCCCTGGTTGGGGAACTGAGATCCCACAAGCCATATTTTTTGGTATGGCAAAAAAATTGAAAAATAAAATAATGGGTTAAGGCAGGTAAAACACAGTACTTGGCACACAGTCAGCACTATGGAAGTGTTGGCTCTTATTAACATTGTTGTTATTATTATCCTTTGTTTCTGTCCAACTAATCTCTCACTTCTCCCTTCACCTTTGGTGTCTTGAATTTCCTTCCTTCTTTATCTTTTTAGTTTCTCCTTTTTATTTTACTCCCCTTGTCCCTAAGCCCTCCAGCCTTCTCAGATCACAATTCCCTTAACTCATGCCCCCATCCTATAAGAAATTCAATCTCTTCCTCAATATTTCTGAATCAACCCAGGGTATTTTACCTTCTTCCATTTGAGGCTTATCACCTCCTGCCCCAAAGCCCTGTCCTGACTTTTTCTCTCCAGGATCTGGCTGTTGCACAGCTGTGGCCACTCTCCACACCTCATCACCATCTGTTTGCACACAGCCCCTCTTCTTCACGTCCCCACTAACTCCATGCTAATTGCACAGAACCCAGCAGCCAGAGCAATCTTTCTAAAATATCAGTCAGTTCATGTCATATGTGTAACCAAGAACTCTTTTAACAGCTTCCTATCATACCTAGAAGGAAATCCAGATCCTTCCTTCAGCCAGCAAAGCCAGCCGTCATTTTATACTCACAGGCAGATCTAGGTTTTGTGCAGCCTGAAACTTCTACAGCAGAAACCAACACAATTATGTAAAGCAATTATCCTTCAATTTAAAAAATAAATTTAAAATTAAAAAAAAAAGAAACTTACAATTTGTTTGGTTTGGGGGGGTAGACACTTTAAGAAAAAATATGAAATCACAAATAAAATATTAAATTGAAAGCACATGATCAATATGTGCACTGTTTCACAGTTACTGAAAAATATGTATACTATTATGAACCTTATAAAAATTAGTTTCAGCTCTGCTTCATTTTCACAAACTAATAAACACTATTATATATTCTAATTGTTCTTGCCAGATAATGAACAACTTATATTAGATTTATACCATTTTAATCTAAACATAAATGTCTTTGCTAATCCATTTCACATAATGCATCCAAAAAGCTGGATCTCTTTTCCAAAAAATTAAATTGAAAATGAACAGTTATTTAGAATCTGAATGGAAGCTACAATAAATTTCAAACTAATCAGTGCAAAGGCTTACAAGTATTATAAATATCACTGAGTTCAGAAAAATAACAGAATATAATATTTTTATAATTAATTGATTAACACAACTACAATACTTTTTTCTACATTTTGGGACTACTAATTCGTTGTCCCTTCAAAAGACAACACATTTTAATATCATTTGATATTTCACTTCCTAAAGAGAGGGTAGAAAGATAATTCATTCCTCCTCCAGCATAATTGCTCAAAATTTGTTTTTTATCATCATTTAGAAGAGCTTCTTTCAGCTTTACACTCATTATTATGTAAATTTTAGGACTGATGTCAAATTTAGCAGATGAACTGTAAGATTTCAGGGCATTTTATGTTTTCTTTTTAAAAATTATTCTTAAGTATTCTTTGATTTGGGGCTTCCCAGGTGGTGCCAGTAGTAAAGAGCCTGCCTGCAAATGCAGGAGACATAAAAGACGTAGGTTCAATCCCTGGGTCAGGAAGATAGGAGGGCATGGCATCATCCTTCAGTATTCTTGCCTGGAGAATCCCATGAACAGAAGAGCCTGTCAGGCTACAGTCCATAGGGTCGCACGGAGTCAGACATGACTGAAGCAAGCTAGCATGCACGCACATTCTTCAATTTGACAACAACTGTTTAACCTGTTCGTTGTTGAAATCCTTATTTTAATGGTAAATTCTGAGAATTATGTCACTTGCATTTATATCAGTATTTCACACCAACTCAGCAAGAACTGAAAATCTTTGGTTCTTGTGATACCCTTGTTTTCATCAACTGAATTATCAGACAATTTAGGAGTGTATTTATAACTTCTATTCAGGTTTTATCTCTTCCTCCTAATACACAGTACTTTCTGTAGAATCTCTCCTTTTTGTTGCTTTCTAGTTCACTTCTCAGAGTATTTACTATTGAATTATCTTCATATTCTACTAATTTTCACTCTGGATTTTTTTTTTTTTTTCAGTCTTTTGGTAACTAAATGTAAAAGATTTCAAAAGAAGACGCCTTTCATATCCACATCAGAGGTCTGTAACTTCTCTCTAATTTATTGTAACGTTGCAAAATGTCATTTCGTTCACCTCATGGTAAATCAGCCTGGTATTTCAGGGTCTGCTCCTCAGCCTCCACCTCATCATGCTCCAGCCACTGGGCCATTTGCTTCTCTGAACAAGCCAACCCTGTTCCTGCCTTGGGTCCTCAGGGCCTTTGCCAGCTGAACTCTGTCTTTTAGAATGCTCTTTCTGCTGATGGTCACTTGCCTGCAAGTACAGAACTCAGCATAAAATCATCTCCTCAAAGAAATCTCTGGCTACCCTGTGTTAAGTAGCCACCAATGCTGTCTGTGACATCAACCTACATTAAAGCTTTACAAATTACTAAATAAATACAAATAGTATTCTCTCATGAATCCAGCAAGGTAGGTACACTATCTTCATTACAAAGGTCACTAAACAGAAGTCACCTCATGGAGCTGGGATTTAAACCCAGTCTGGTCTATTTCCAGAGTCCTAGGGTTTGGGGGTTTTTCAACTATGTAACCATTATGTCTATTCACGAATAAAGATTTTAAAAGAAAGCAGTCTTATAAATGAATATTTTATTTGATTATTTTACTTTTTATTGATCTATTTAGAAAGGTTAAAAATACATAAAGCCAAAACATGTGCAGTTTTCAATGAATTTTCCCAGATAATCAACTATGAAATTTGGCTGATGGCCTATCTCCCGATTCTCTGTCCTCCCCCTAACCAACCCCCATTTAAGAATGTGTAGCAATGGCTCAAGTGTTCAACAGAAATTCCTATCACTTAGTTATTAGAATGGATTCTCTGGTACACTGCCTACTTGTGGCTCAGTGGTAAAGAACCTGCCTGCTAATGCAGGTGACATAGAGATGTGGGTTTGATCTCTGGGTGGGGAAGATCCCCTGGAGGAGGGCATAGCAACCCACTCCAGTGTTCATTCCTGGAGAATCCCACGGACAGAGGAGCCTGGCAGGCTATGGTCCATGGGGTCACAAAGAGTCAGACATGACTATAGCGACTTAGCATGCACTGCCTACCTAGATTCCTTCTTTAATGACTGAACACTCAATTTCCTACTTGCTGGGAGAGTTGAGTAACAGCTCTCAGAAGAATATCTCTCCAAGAATTGCCCAACTGTCTTGTCCAGGATCGTGCCCCCGTCCGTGCGGGCAGCCACTTCTAATGAGTGCCCAACTATAGCGACTTAGCATGCACTGCCTACCTAGATTCCTTCTTTAATGACTGAACACTCAATTTCCTACTTGCTGGGAGAGTTGAGTAACAGCTCTCAGAAGAATATCTCTCCAAGAATTGCCCAACTGTCTTGTCCAGGATCGTGCCCCCGTCCGTGCGGGCAGCCACTTCTAATGAGTGCCCAATGATGGGTGGTGGGGGCCAGATGAGGGGTGGTGGTGAGGGGTGGGGAGGGCTCCCAAGTCTTTATTTAGGTGTTCAGTGAGCAGATTGTGCTAGGGAGGAATGGGCTCCAGGCTCCAAAAGAGCTAAAGATTCCAGAACAGGTCAAATCCTTCTCCCTCCAGTGGTCCCACCAGTAGCTGCAGGCATTCCAGCACCGGTGCTCAGCCTCCCCCACAAAAGCTACTGCTTGCCTGAGGCTGTGGGGGTGAGGACCAAAACTGAATGAGAGGACGAGGACTCACTGACTCCACAGTGCTGGGTGGTGTCGGCCGAAGTTGTTTACCTTCACCTCTAACTGGAAAAATTGAAGTTGCGGGCAGAGGTATTTTATGACTCAGGGCTATGTGCCAGGAACGGTACCATTTAGCCATTACGATTCGAAATAGCTGCATTTTACAAGAAGTTTTAGGTTTTGTTTTTATTGTGGCTTTGCTACTAAAAGCCAGTCACTGTGTGTGCATTATCTCATCTGATCTTCACAACAGCTCTTTGACACCAGGGTCATATTAAATGATTAAAAAACAAAAGTTTAGAAGGACTAAGGAATTGCCTCTAGGACTCAAAGCTAGTAAAAACAAACAAACAAACAAAAAACATTTAGAAGCTAGTTATATCAGGAATTCTCTTGCCTACTGCTCTCTGCTGACTCCCCATGAAGCTATAGCCCACCATAATCTTTGTCCAGGGCGCCTGTATCATGAGCTTAAAAAGATCTTTCTATCAGCAGCGGCTCGCCTAGTGTTTTGTACATGGAAATGGAATTGAATTAAAAGGTGCTGAGAGATTTCTGTAACAGGAGATGTCAACGTGATAGACCACAAACATACTGAAAAAGGCAGCACTGACTCGTTTTTCACACCGTGGAAAAGAACCGAAGTCCCGTCCTAATTTATCAAAACTTTCTGTTTCCCGCAACAAAGCAGAATTCACAAAATCAAGATTCCAAGGTGATGTGTTTTCCTCTGGAGAAAAGTACAAATGAGTCAGACGCTGTCATTGCTGTTGGAGACAAATGGTTAGGTGGGCTTCTCAGCCTGCGTGAACATCCTTCTGAGCAGCTCCCATGCCGCGAAGGGGGTGGGGGGACGACTCGGCTACCTGCTCCTCACTGTATCCCCAGATGCTGACCCAGTTCCTGGCACAGTGGGAGAGCTCAGGGTGAATCTGTCCTGAAGGTCAATGCAATGTCTAAGGGATGTCTCAGGGAATAGGGAGGGGGAAGAAGAACTAAGCTTTACTGAACCCCCATGGAGCGCCATGCTAAGTGCTGGGCTTCCAAAGCCGGATTGAGGACAGCTACAAAGCGTGCAGGGCCCAGTGCAAAATGAAAATGAGGGATGCCTGCACCTTGTTCAAAACTTATTTAGAATTTCAGGATGGTGAGAGCAGAGCATTCAACCGAGCATAAGGCCCTTCTGAGTAGGAGGTCTCGTGTGACTCAGAAGTTGCCCACTCCAGAAGCTGGCTCCGGGTGAAACAGAAAGTTGCTGTTATCCAGGGACTGTCGGTTCAGGGGACAAGACAAAGGCATACTCAGTGATGACTGATGCTGCGTGTTTGGTGAGGATGGCATGAGATGCTATGAGAGCAAAGACTCATTTAGATCTCACACACGTATTTCAATCTCTCTTTTTCCTTTTAGTCTAAACCATTTTTTGAAAGTTTTTTTTTTTTTTGGCTGTACTGTATCTCTGTTGAAGCATGCAGGCTTCTCTCTAGTTGCAGTGTTTGAGCTTCTCAATGTTGGGGCTTCTCTTGTTGTGGAGTGCAGGCACACTCGAGCTGCAGTGGTTGTGGCCTGCAATCTCAGTTGCCCCGAGGTGTGTGGGATCTTCCTGGGTCGGGGATCGAACCTGTGTCTCTTGTATTGGCAGGAGGATTCTTAACCACTGGACCACCAAGGAAGCCCTAGCCTGAAATATTTTTTAAATATCGCCTGCTTGGGAATTCCCTGGCAGTCCAGTGGTTAGAACTTGGTGCTTTCACTGCTGTGGCCCAGGTTGAGTCCCCAGAACTAAGTAAGATCTCACCAACTGCAGAGCAAGGCCAAAGAAATTTACCTGTAAACTGTTCTGTTGTAATAAAATTCACATACCATAAATTCGATTCACCCATTGAAGTACAATTCAATAGCGTTTGGTATATTGATAGGGATACGCAACCATCACCACAATCAAGTTTAGAACATTTTCATGACTCCAAAAAGAAACCCCATATCCATTAGCAGTCACTCTCCATTTTCCTCCAGCTCTCCCAGGCCTAGGCAACCTAATCTGCTTATCGATTTTTCTATTCTTAGGAGTAGAATTGCTGAGTTATATGGTAATTCTGTGTTTCTGAATTTTTTTAAAAGCGGCTTTATTGAGATGTAATTAACATGCCATAAAATTTACACTCTTAAAATGTACAAGTCAGTGGTTTTTAGTATATTCACAAAGTTGTGCCACCACTAATATCTAATTCTAGAACATTTTTATCACCTCCCCCTCCAAAATCTTATATTCCTTAGCAGTCATTCCCCATCTCCTCCTCCTCCAGACCCTGGCAACCATTCCTCTGCTGTCTGACGCTATGGATTTGCCTGTTTGGGAAATTTCACATAAATGGAATCATAGACTATGTGGCTTCTAGCTCTAGTTTCTCTCACTTGGTATAATGTTTTCAAGGTGCATCCATGCTGTAGCATGTGGATAATCTGCTTTTTATAGATGAGGAAGCCAAGACTCTGGGAAGCTAAGTCATTTGCTCAAGGCCACATAGGCGACAAGTAGCAGAACTCTTGGGGTGGCCAACCATTCCAGTTTGCCCAGGACTGTTGCTATTTTAGCCTTGATTGTCTCATGTCTTGGCAAATCCCTTCGTCTTGAGCCACCTAGAACAGCTGGTCACCCTAGAAGGATTCAGCCTAGTTTGCCTGTGATACAACTGAAATGGCTGTAAGTGATAAAGATGTCTAGTATCCTTCAAGTGGAAGGAAACCAGCATCTCCTAAAATAATATAGAAACCTCGGACATTATCTCGATATCACCTAAATCAAGCTCTAGTCTCCTTTCACTTATTTAAGTCTCTTATTTTCTCTTTGGCTGTGGCAGGTCTTAGTTGCATCACAGGGCTCTTCAGTCTTAGTTGAAGCATGCTGGGTCTTTCTAGTTTTCTGACCAGGGACGGAACCTGGGCCCCCTGCAAGGGGAGCACAGAGTCTTAACCACTGGACTTCCAGGGAAGTCCTCTCTCTCTCTCTTTTTTTTTTTTTTTGAAAAGTTTTGAGTTTCAGGTTAATTTGAAAGAAAGAACAGTTCAATAAACCTCCTAAATTCTTTACATGCATGCACGCTAAGTCGCTTCAGTAGTGTTCAACTCTGTCTAACTCTATGGACTGTAGCCCGCCAGGCCCCTCTGTCCATGGGACTCTCTAGGCAAGAATACTGGAGTGGGTTGCCACACCCAGCTCCAGGGGAATCTTCCCGACTCAGGGACTGAACCTGCGTCTCTTATGTCTCCAGCATTGGTAGGCCAGTTCTTTAACATTAGTTCCACCTGGGAAGTCCAAATCCTTTACATAGATTTACCAGTTATTAACAGCTTGCCACATTTGCCTCTGCACGCAGAAATACACACACACATCATATTTCGTTAAAAAAGTAGGATGCAGCTATCATGACATTTTATCCTTAAATATCTCAATATGTATCTCCTAGAAAAAGAACATTCTACCAAATAAGACAGTACCCCTACTATCACACATTAAAAAATTAACATTAATTCAATAATGTACTTTAATATTCTATCTATATTCAGATTTCTCCAAAGGTCTTTGAAATTTCTTTTATAGTCAAATTTTACCCCTTCGGTCCAGAATCTAAGCAAAGTTTGCTGTGCTTGCTCAGCTGCTAAGTCATGTCAGATTCTTTGTGACCCCATGGACTGTAGCCCACCAGGCTCCTCTGCCCATGGGATTTCCCAGGTAAGAACACTGGAGTGGGTTGCCACGCTCTCTTCCAAGGATCTTCCAGACCCAGAGATCAAACCCACATCTCCTACGTCTCTTGCATTACAGATGGATTCTTTACCACTGAGCCACCGGGAAGGCCCTCTACACTGCAATTGGTCGTTATCTCCTTAGTTTCTCTTAGTCTAGAAAAGTCTCCACCTTTTGGGTTTTCCATGATGTTGAACGTTTTAAAGAATCCTAGCCAGTTGTCTTGCAGGTTTTTCTAAATTCTGGATTTGCCTAATTGCTACCTTATGGTTAGATTCAGGTTAAACATTCCAGAAAGAATTCTGCATAGAGGGTATTGCCTCTTAGCGCACAAGATAAGAAGGCTGTCTATTGTCTTGTCATTGGTAATGTCCAATTTTAGCTCTTGGTTAAGATGGTGTTTGACCAATCTTTCCATGGTGAACATACATTTTCCTTTTGGAATTATTAATTAATCTAGAGTTAATCTAGAGGATGCTACTTTGAAATCATGTGATTATCTTGTTCCCCAACATTCCTTCACTCAAAGGCTTTAGCATTCATTAATGATCCTACCCTAAGCCAATACTGGCAATTGCAACTCTTATTCTATCATTTATCTACATTTATTAGCTGCCATGCTTGTGAATCACTGTGGACTCACAATTTTCTTTTTACTTTTCTGTTAATGTGTTACAATCTATATCATCGTTCTTTTTTTTTTTTTTTTTGGTGCTAAAATTGTCCAAAATTTGGCAACTGGGAGCTTTTAAAAAACAAAATTTGAAAGATCTTTATAATAACCTAATGTATATGTCACAAAATCTGATAGCTTTAGGGGCCATGAAACTTTAAAATGTTTAGAATATACTCATATATTTTAAACTATTTTTGGGATAGTTTGTTAACATAAAATATTTGCTACCTAACTAGTTCAAAAAGAATCTGTCAACAGTATCTTTGATTTTCTTAGAAGCTGTATTGTAGAACATTTTCTTTGAAGTTGATGTTGATGTATTATAATAGGACTTCCTAAGAAAACCAACGAATTTTGATCTTTACATATTATTTGGGTTTGTATCAAGATTTAGAATGTCCTTAGCCCAACTCTTTAAAGCAGCATTAGGAAGAGTTGGAGAATTGATACGACTACATTGGATGCCAGAAATTTCATTTCCTGAGCAGCGGTGATGAAGTGTGAGAATAGAAGCAACCTCTAAATAGCCCCAAATAGATGGGATTGGGTTGGGTTGCAAGAAATAGAAAACCAGGTAATAATGGCTTTGCCTCTCGGGGAAATTTTTTTTTTCTCATGTAATAAGAAACCCAAAGGTGGTAAGTTATGGGCTAGTGAAACTGGGGCTTCCCTGGTGGTCCAGTGTTTAGGACCCCGAGCTTCCGCTGCAGGGAAACTAAGATCCCAAACAGTCCTCAGTGTGGCCAAAACAACAGCAACTACAAATGGTTAGTGCTAGCTGCTCAGTGATATCATCAAACCTTCCTTTTTCTTTACACTCCACATTCTGTCTCTTGCTTTTGTCCTCGTGGTTTTGAGATGCTGCAGAACTGCTAAGGTATTATGTCTGTGTTCTGGGTTAGGAAGAAAGAGAAGGGATATGAGGTCAGACTGAATCGGTGCCTGTTAGGAAATATTCTTTGAAGCCCCCAGCAGGTCCTTGGGTTTATATCTTGTTGATCAGAATTGGGACATATGGCCCCTTTCCCAGCAAGAGAGTCTATAGTAGAAGAAAGCAAAGGAGAAAGAGGCTTTAAAGAGCTTCAGTAACCAATATACAGGGTTCCCAGGCAGCGCTAGTGGTAAAGTACCCGCCTGCCAATGCAGGAGGCATAAGAGACATGGGTTTGATCCCTGGGTCGGGAAGATCCTCTGGAGAAGGGCATGGCAACCCACTATAATATTCTTGCCTGGAGAATCCCATGAACAAAGAAATAAGACAGGCTACAGTACATAGGGTCACAAAGAGTTGGACACGACTGAAGTGACTTAGTATGCACACACACACAACAAATACCCAGTATCTACAGCCATTCAAATAGCTAGGCATTGTTAGTTGACAGTTCATAAACATGAAAGAGTCAGACATGACTGAGTAACTAATCACTTTCAAACATACATCAGAAGAAATTAACATGGACATACTGCCTCCTCTTCATAAAGCAAAAAAATGTTGAGCATCTTCTATGTACTATTCTCTTATTAAGAATAAAAAGATGAAAGTGATATTGCTTCATTTGTTCTCTTCAGAACACACTTACGAAAGTTCCAAGTAGTAAAGCCTAGGACTCAGGAAACAAACAGGTGTGTTCAGTTTTACGTTGTTTCTTTACAACAGATTCAAATGCCAACAAACAAGCATTTAATCACTCTATTGAGATAACTGGCTCAGTTGATGTTCTCCTGTATAAACAGTTCTCTTTGTGAAAAAATTTTCCTACATTAAATTCATATGCAGACAGCCTTGCCAAACTAACTTCAGTAGCTAGAATTATTTCCAATATTTATAGGAACTTATTTATGTTTACTGGGCTTCCCTGACAGTTCAGTTGGTAAAGAATCGGCCTGTAGTGCAGGAGACCCCAGTTCGACTCCTGGGTTGGGAAGACCCCCTGGAGAAGGGAAAGGCTACCCACTCCAGTATTCTGGCCTGGAGAATGCCATGGACTCTATAGTTCATGGGGTCGCAAAGAGTTGGACACGACTGAGTGACTTTGGTGGCTCAGATGATAAAGTGTCTGCCTGCAATGTGGGAGACTTGGGTTCAATCCCTGGGTCAGGAAGATCCCCTGGAGAAAGAAATGGCAAGCCACTCCAGTACTCTTGCCTGGAAAATCCCATGGACTGAGAAACCTGGTAGTCTACAGTCCATAGGATCTCAAAGAGTCAGACACAACTTAGCAACTTCACTTTGTTTATGTTTACAGAATAGTTATGATCATTTGTATTCTACTAAATGATAATCGAGAGCTATGTGGAGCTTCTCACAAAAATATCTTTAAAATCATAGTGATAATACCCTGAACCCTGGTCTTAGAAAGTAAAGCATAAGCATGTCAGGCTCCTTAAAGAAAACTGTTGAGAATTCCTTGGTGGTCCAGTGGTTAAGACTTTGCCCTGCAATGCAGGGGGCGCAGGTTTGATCTCTGGTCAGGGCGCTAAGGTCACACATGGTGCAACCAAAAGATTTTAAGAAAAAGAGAAGAAAGAAAACTATTGCATTAGGCTGCAAGTTCTCAGATATTCTAGATCAAAGATTAGCAAATTATGGACTACTGCTGCCTGTTGTAAATAAAGTTGTTGTTTTTTTTATTTTAAGAACAACCACACCCATTTGTTTATATATAGTCTATTGATGCTCTTGAACTGTGGTGTTGGAGAAGACTCTTGAGAGTCCTTTGGACTGTAAGGAGATCCAACCAGTCCATTCTAAAGGAGATCAGTCCTGGGTGTTCTTTGGAAGGAATGATGCTAAAGCTGAAACTCCAGTACTTTGGCCACTTCATGCGAAGAATTGACTCATTGGAAAAGACTCTGATGCTGGGAGGGACTGGGGGCAGGAGGAAAAGGGGACGACTGAGGATGAGATGGTTGGATGGCATCACCGACTCGATGGATGTGAGTTTGAGTGAACTCTGGGTGTTGGTGATGGACAGGGAGGCCTGGCGTGCTGCAATTCATGGGGTCGCAAAGAGTCGGACACGACTGAGCAACTGAACTGAACTGAACTGAACTGAACTGAAGGCTGCTTTGCAACTGTAACTGGCAGAGTTGAATAATTTTGTGGAAGACCACACAGCCCTCAAAGTCTAAAATATTTATTCTCTGGCCCCTAATAGAAAAAGTTTTATTTATCATTATTTAGCACATATTAAGTGCTCAACAAATGCTTCTTGATTTATTGAATGGATACATTCAAGACTTTCCAGCTGGATCTGAAAAATTAACAGATGAACACAGTCTAAAAACAAAGCATTCTATACTTCCCCAATTTATATGGTATTTGCTTGTTTGATGGTAGTTTGCTATTGTTGACAAAAGACCACATGCCTTGCCAGGATCGTGTTAGTGCTTTGAGATTCCAGAATGCAAATTTCTCTGGGTCCAACTTTTCAAAGAGTTGGTCTTTGGGCTAAATATGTCTCACCAACATGTTTTATTTGGCCCACACAATGCTGCTGTTTGTTTTCAAAGCAGGATTAGCTGCCAGCATTTAAAATAAGGGGACTTCACATAATAATTCAAATTTCCAGCTTCCCTTTAAAATTTGAAAGATCAGGCAATACAGGTACACATTTTGGTTAGGGCCATAACCACTTGTGGCTGAGTAGCTGTTCCCTTCTTGGATGGGGTAAGTGCCCTCCAATTACCACAATCCCCACTGCTCCTTATAGCCTGACCCCAGGCTGCTCCCATCTAGGTACTTTATCTCCCTGGCCCTTCTGCAACATTTGCATCTAGGATCCTTATTCCAGAGGAGTATCATTTGCTACAAAGTTCCCTGAATTACACTAGCTATACATTTACTTCCTTTTCCTGGCTTGAAAACAGACTGGTACACCTGAAGACAAAACAGGAAAGAATAGCAATGCTCTTAAACCATTACCTTCATTCCAACCAGAAGGCAGTGTCATTCTTCCACCCCCCGCCTTTCCTTTTTCAAACCAGCCTGAAGACAACCTGCTTTCCGTTCAGCTCTTGGGCTCCATCCACCTCCTCCATCTCCTGGAGCTGTTTACCTCAAACCCGGGAGTGTAGTCTCCCCAGTTCCCTGCCTCCTGTCTGCCCTGGAAAACAAACACCTTGGCCCTTTTTTGTTTTTAGAGTTTTACTGCTAATCACTACAGGGAAACAGACAGGAAACAACAATAAGGAGGAAATTACAAAGCTTAAAAAGCGCTTACAGTTCTAATAGTCATAGTCCTTCTGGAATACTCTATTTTTATTCTCTCTTGTTACATTCTCATAGATGAAGGATTGTAAGGGCCTAAAGTGATAGTGAAAGTGAAGTCTCTCAGTCGTGTCCAACTCTTTGCAACCCCATGGACTGTAGCCTACTAGGTTCCACCATCCATGGAATTCTCCAGGCAAGAATACTGGAGTGTGTTGCCATTTCCTTCTCCAGGGGATCTTCCCGACCCAAGGCTTGAACCCGGGTCTCCTACATGGTAGGCATTGTAGGCAGAGGCCTAAAGACTACAGTAAACAAATGATTTACTTTCCTGATGCTTGAAGGCGGGAGGAGAAGGGGACGACAGAGGATGAGATGGTTGGATGGCATCACTGACTCAATGGACATGAGTTTGAGTAGGCTCCGGGAGTTGGTGATGGACAGGGAGGCCTGGCGTGCTGCAGTCCATGGGGTCACAAACAGTCGGACACGACTGAGCGACTGAACTGAACTGAGCTGAAACAAACGATGCTGAAGTATCACCTTGATAGCAGAGGAACCGTTAGGTGGCAGCACAGGGCATATCTTTTCCAGTCTTCCCACAACAGGCTGGCAGATGTGAGGCACCCAGTTGTCTAGGATGGGACAACTGAGCACCATATCAAAGTAAGCCTTTGGGCTGAGATCAGGCAGAGGTTAAGAGCCAAGAGGCGCCCAGTCACACTGTGCCCTCAGGGAGCCAGGTGTGGAATTCTTGTCTCCTGTGCCTTCCCCTGATGTGTTGATTAGAGTCACACACTTTAAGGAATGATAAGATTCTTCCTGGCTTCTCAGGTGGCACTAGTGTTAAAGAACCTGCCTGCCAATGGAGGACACATAAGAGACTCGGGTTTGATCCCTGGTTCGGGAAGATCCCCTGGAGGAGGGCACAGCAACCCACTCCAGGATTCGTGCCTGGAGAATCCCATGGACAGAGGAGCCTGGTGGGCTACAGTCCACGGGGTCACAAAGAGTTGGACATGGAAGCAACTTAGCAGCAGCAAGAATGTTCCAGACCAACATCTTGATTCTATGACAACCAAATCGAGGTCTCAAGAGATTTGACTTGTCCTAGCTGTCTTTGC
The DNA here is from genome assembly GCA_006410675.1 of Oreotragus oreotragus. Lineage (NCBI taxonomy): Eukaryota > Metazoa > Chordata > Mammalia > Artiodactyla > Bovidae > Oreotragus > Oreotragus oreotragus. The sequence goes on along the minus strand of SJYX01009561.1, from coordinate 728,065 downwards.
AGTTTTGGTGGTGTCAGCTTATCCTTCTGATCTGTCCCTCTGGTTAAAAAGCATTTATTGAGGTCTACTTAGAAATAAAGACTGATTTTACTCATTTCAAAGGTGAAATGAAAAGGGGCATTTTGCCTCTAACAGAGCAAGACTTTATATAGAAAACAGAGATTTACTGGATACAGGTAAACACAAGTGAGCTTTGTTTCTGCTTCTGCTTACCTAAGCCATCGGGGAGAAAAGTGAGGGCCCCTATTCCAGAAGGGGAGTTGCAGGTCTCAGCACTCTGGGCGGGCTGGTATGTGCTCCCTTCCGTGGGACCAGATAGTGTAACTGTGACTCTTATCAAGAGTGGCCTAGGGAGACTTCCCTGCCAGTCCAGTGGTTAACACTTCACCTTCTAATGCAGGGGCTGTGGGTTTGATTCCTGATGGAGTAGCTAAGATCCCACATGCCAAAAAACCAAAACATTAAACAGAAACAATGTTGTAACAAATCTAATAAAGACTTTAAAACATGATCCACATTAAAAAAAAAAAAAAAAAA
>SJYX01009561.1:705496-727428 GCA_006410675.1 Oreotragus oreotragus | reverse complement strand
GCAGGCACACTCGAGCTGCAGTGGTTGTGGCCTGCAATCTCAGTTGCCCCGAGGTGTGTGGGATCTTCCTGGGTCGGGGATCGAACCTGTGTCTCTCGTATTGGCAGGAGGATTCTTAACCACTGGACCACCAAGGAAGCCCTAGCCTGAAATATTTTTTAAATATCGCCTGCTTGGGAATTCCCTGGCAGTCCAGTGGTTAGAACTTGGTGCTTTCACTGCTGTGGCCCAGGTTGAGTCCCCAGAACTAAGTAAGATCTCACCAACTGCAGAGCAAGGCCAAAGAAATTTACCTGTAAACTGTTCTGTTGTAATAAAATTCACATACCATAAATTCGATTCACCCATTGAAGTACAATTCAATAGCGTTTGGTATATTGATAGGGATACGCAACCATCACCACAATCAAGTTTAGAACATTTTCATGACTCCAAAAAGAAACCCCATATCCATTAGCAGTCACTCTCCATTTTCCTCCAGCTCTCCCAGGCCTAGGCAACCTAATCTGCTTATCGATTTTTCTATTCTTAGGAGTAGAATTGCTGAGTTATATGGTAATTCTGTGTTTCTGAATTTTTTTAAAAGCGGCTTTATTGAGATGTAATTAACATGCCATAAAATTTACACTCTTAAAATGTACAAGTCAGTGGTTTTTAGTATATTCACAAAGTTGTGCCACCACTAATATCTAATTCTAGAACATTTTTATCACCTCCCCCTCCAAAATCTTATATTCCTTAGCAGTCATTCCCCATCTCCTCCTCCTCCAGACCCTGGCAACCATTCCTCTGCTGTCTGACGCTATGGATTTGCCTGTTTGGGAAATTTCACATAAATGGAATCATAGACTATGTGGCTTCTAGCTCTAGTTTCTCTCACTTGGTATAATGTTTTCAAGGTGCATCCATGCTGTAGCATGTGGATAATCTGCTTTTTATAGATGAGGAAGCCAAGACTCTGGGAAGCTAAGTCATTTGCTCAAGGCCACATAGGCGACAAGTAGCAGAACTCTTGGGGTGGCCAACCATTCCAGTTTGCCCAGGACTGTTGCTATTTTAGCCTTGATTGTCTCATGTCTTGGCAAATCCCTTCGTCTTGAGCCACCTAGAACAGCTGGTCACCCTAGAAGGATTCAGCCTAGTTTGCCTGTGATACAACTGAAATGGCTGTAAGTGATAAAGATGTCTAGTATCCTTCAAGTGGAAGGAAACCAGCATCTCCTAAAATAATATAGAAACCTCGGACATTATCTCGATATCACCTAAATCAAGCTCTAGTCTCCTTTCACTTATTTAAGTCTCTTATTTTCTCTTTGGCTGTGGCAGGTCTTAGTTGCATCACAGGGCTCTTCAGTCTTAGTTGAAGCATGCTGGGTCTTTCTAGTTTTCTGACCAGGGACGGAACCTGGGCCCCCTGCAAGGGGAGCACAGAGTCTTAACCACTGGACTTCCAGGGAAGTCCTCTCTCTCTCTCTTTTTTTTTTTTTTTGAAAAGTTTTGAGTTTCAGGTTAATTTGAAAGAAAGAACAGTTCAATAAACCTCCTAAATTCTTTACATGCATGCACGCTAAGTCGCTTCAGTAGTGTTCAACTCTGTCTAACTCTATGGACTGTAGCCCGCCAGGCCCCTCTGTCCATGGGACTCTCTAGGCAAGAATACTGGAGTGGGTTGCCACACCCAGCTCCAGGGGAATCTTCCCGACTCAGGGACTGAACCTGCGTCTCTTATGTCTCCAGCATTGGTAGGCCAGTTCTTTAACATTAGTTCCACCTGGGAAGTCCAAATCCTTTACATAGATTTACCAGTTATTAACAGCTTGCCACATTTGCCTCTGCACGCAGAAATACACACACACATCATATTTCGTTAAAAAAGTAGGATGCAGCTATCATGACATTTTATCCTTAAATATCTCAATATGTATCTCCTAGAAAAAGAACATTCTACCAAATAAGACAGTACCCCTACTATCACACATTAAAAAATTAACATTAATTCAATAATGTACTTTAATATTCTATCTATATTCAGATTTCTCCAAAGGTCTTTGAAATTTCTTTTATAGTCAAATTTTACCCCTTCGGTCCAGAATCTAAGCAAAGTTTGCTGTGCTTGCTCAGCTGCTAAGTCATGTCAGATTCTTTGTGACCCCATGGACTGTAGCCCACCAGGCTCCTCTGCCCATGGGATTTCCCAGGTAAGAACACTGGAGTGGGTTGCCACGCTCTCTTCCAAGGATCTTCCAGACCCAGAGATCAAACCCACATCTCCTACGTCTCTTGCATTACAGATGGATTCTTTACCACTGAGCCACCGGGAAGGCCCTCNCACGCTAAGTCGCTTCAGTAGTGTTCAACTCTGTCTAACTCTATGGACTGTAGCCCGCCAGGCCCCTCTGTCCATGGGACTCTCTAGGCAAGAATACTGGAGTGGGTTGCCACACCCAGCTCCAGGGGAATCTTCCCGACTCAGGGACTGAACCTGCGTCTCTTATGTCTCCAGCATTGGTAGGCCAGTTCTTTAACATTAGTTCCACCTGGGAAGTCCAAATCCTTTACATAGATTTACCAGTTATTAACAGCTTGCCACATTTGCCTCTGCACGCAGAAATACACACACACATCATATTTCGTTAAAAAAGTAGGATGCAGCTATCATGACATTTTATCCTTAAATATCTCAATATGTATCTCCTAGAAAAAGAACATTCTACCAAATAAGACAGTACCCCTACTATCACACATTAAAAAATTAACATTAATTCAATAATGTACTTTAATATTCTATCTATATTCAGATTTCTCCAAAGGTCTTTGAAATTTCTTTTATAGTCAAATTTTACCCCTTCGGTCCAGAATCTAAGCAAAGTTTGCTGTGCTTGCTCAGCTGCTAAGTCATGTCAGATTCTTTGTGACCCCATGGACTGTAGCCCACCAGGCTCCTCTGCCCATGGGATTTCCCAGGTAAGAACACTGGAGTGGGTTGCCACGCTCTCTTCCAAGGATCTTCCAGACCCAGAGATCAAACCCACATCTCCTACGTCTCTTGCATTACAGATGGATTCTTTACCACTGAGCCACCGGGAAGGCCCTATACACTGCAATTGGTCGTTATCTCCTTAGTTTCTCTTAGTCTAGAAAAGTCTCCACCTTTTGGGTTTTCCATGATGTTGAACGTTTTAAAGAATCCTAGCCAGTTGTCTTGCAGGTTTTTCTAAATTCTGGATTTGCCTAATTGCTACCTTATGGTTAGATTCAGGTTAAACATTCCAGAAAGAATTCTGCATAGAGGGTATTGCCTCTTAGCGCACAAGATAAGAAGGCTGTCTATTGTCTTGTCATTGGTAATGTCCAATTTTAGCTCTTGGTTAAGATGGTGTTTGACCAATCTTTCCATGGTGAACATACATTTTCCTTTTGGAATTATTAATTAATCTAGAGTTAATCTAGAGGATGCTACTTTGAAATCATGTGATTATCTTGTTCCCCAACATTCCTTCACTCAAAGGCTTTAGCATTCATTAATGATCCTACCCTAAGCCAATACTGGCAATTGCAACTCTTATTCTATCATTTATCTACATTTATTAGCTGCCATGCTTGTGAATCACTGTGGACTCACAATTTTCTTTTTACTTTTCTGTTAATGTGTTACAATCTATATCATCGTTCTTTTTTTTTTTTTTTTTGGTGCTAAAATTGTCCAAAATTTGGCAACTGGGAGCTTTTAAAAAACAAAATTTGAAAGATCTTTATAATAACCTAATGTATATGTCACAAAATCTGATAGCTTTAGGGGCCATGAAACTTTAAAATGTTTAGAATATACTCATATATTTTAAACTATTTTTGGGATAGTTTGTTAACATAAAATATTTGCTACCTAACTAGTTCAAAAAGAATCTGTCAACAGTATCTTTGATTTTCTTAGAAGCTGTATTGTAGAACATTTTCTTTGAAGTTGATGTTGATGTATTATAATAGGACTTCCTAAGAAAACCAACGAATTTTGATCTTTACATATTATTTGGGTTTGTATCAAGATTTAGAATGTCCTTAGCCCAACTCTTTAAAGCAGCATTAGGAAGAGTTGGAGAATTGATACGACTACATTGGATGCCAGAAATTTCATTTCCTGAGCAGCGGTGATGAAGTGTGAGAATAGAAGCAACCTCTAAATAGCCCCAAATAGATGGGATTGGGTTGGGTTGCAAGAAATAGAAAACCAGGTAATAATGGCTTTGCCTCTCGGGGAAATTTTTTTTTTCTCATGTAATAAGAAACCCAAAGGTGGTAAGTTATGGGCTAGTGAAACTGGGGCTTCCCTGGTGGTCCAGTGTTTAGGACCCCGAGCTTCCGCTGCAGGGAAACTAAGATCCCAAACAGTCCTCAGTGTGGCCAAAACAACAGCAACTACAAATGGTTAGTGCTAGCTGCTCAGTGATATCATCAAACCTTCCTTTTTCTTTACACTCCACATTCTGTCTCTTGCTTTTGTCCTCGTGGTTTTGAGATGCTGCAGAACTGCTAAGGTATTATGTCTGTGTTCTGGGTTAGGAAGAAAGAGAAGGGATATGAGGTCAGACTGAATCGGTGCCTGTTAGGAAATATTCTTTGAAGCCCCCAGCAGGTCCTTGGGTTTATATCTTGTTGATCAGAATTGGGACATATGGCCCCTTTCCCAGCAAGAGAGTCTATAGTAGAAGAAAGCAAAGGAGAAAGAGGCTTTAAAGAGCTTCAGTAACCAATATACAGGGTTCCCAGGCAGCGCTAGTGGTAAAGTACCCGCCTGCCAATGCAGGAGGCATAAGAGACATGGGTTTGATCCCTGGGTCGGGAAGATCCTCTGGAGAAGGGCATGGCAACCCACTATAATATTCTTGCCTGGAGAATCCCATGAACAAAGAAATAAGACAGGCTACAGTACATAGGGTCACAAAGAGTTGGACACGACTGAAGTGACTTAGTATGCACACACACACAACAAATACCCAGTATCTACAGCCATTCAAATAGCTAGGCATTGTTAGTTGACAGTTCATAAACATGAAAGAGTCAGACATGACTGAGTAACTAATCACTTTCAAACATACATCAGAAGAAATTAACATGGACATACTGCCTCCTCTTCATAAAGCAAAAAAATGTTGAGCATCTTCTATGTACTATTCTCTTATTAAGAATAAAAAGATGAAAGTGATATTGCTTCATTTGTTCTCTTCAGAACACACTTACGAAAGTTCCAAGTAGTAAAGCCTAGGACTCAGGAAACAAACAGGTGTGTTCAGTTTTACGTTGTTTCTTTACAACAGATTCAAATGCCAACAAACAAGCATTTAATCACTCTATTGAGATAACTGGCTCAGTTGATGTTCTCCTGTATAAACAGTTCTCTTTGTGAAAAAATTTTCCTACATTAAATTCATATGCAGACAGCCTTGCCAAACTAACTTCAGTAGCTAGAATTATTTCCAATATTTATAGGAACTTATTTATGTTTACTGGGCTTCCCTGACAGTTCAGTTGGTAAAGAATCGGCCTGTAGTGCAGGAGACCCCAGTTCGACTCCTGGGTTGGGAAGACCCCCTGGAGAAGGGAAAGGCTACCCACTCCAGTATTCTGGCCTGGAGAATGCCATGGACTCTATAGTTCATGGGGTCGCAAAGAGTTGGACACGACTGAGTGACTTTGGTGGCTCAGATGATAAAGTGTCTGCCTGCAATGTGGGAGACTTGGGTTCAATCCCTGGGTCAGGAAGATCCCCTGGAGAAAGAAATGGCAAGCCACTCCAGTACTCTTGCCTGGAAAATCCCATGGACTGAGAAACCTGGTAGTCTACAGTCCATAGGATCTCAAAGAGTCAGACACAACTTAGCAACTTCACTTTGTTTATGTTTACAGAATAGTTATGATCATTTGTATTCTACTAAATGATAATCGAGAGCTATGTGGAGCTTCTCACAAAAATATCTTTAAAATCATAGTGATAATACCCTGAACCCTGGTCTTAGAAAGTAAAGCATAAGCATGTCAGGCTCCTTAAAGAAAACTGTTGAGAATTCCTTGGTGGTCCAGTGGTTAAGACTTTGCCCTGCAATGCAGGGGGCGCAGGTTTGATCTCTGGTCAGGGCGCTAAGGTCACACATGGTGCAACCAAAAGATTTTAAGAAAAAGAGAAGAAAGAAAACTATTGCATTAGGCTGCAAGTTCTCAGATATTCTAGATCAAAGATTAGCAAATTATGGACTACTGCTGCCTGTTGTAAATAAAGTTGTTGTTTTTTTTATTTTAAGAACAACCACACCCATTTGTTTATATATAGTCTATTGATGCTCTTGAACTGTGGTGTTGGAGAAGACTCTTGAGAGTCCTTTGGACTGTAAGGAGATCCAACCAGTCCATTCTAAAGGAGATCAGTCCTGGGTGTTCTTTGGAAGGAATGATGCTAAAGCTGAAACTCCAGTACTTTGGCCACTTCATGCGAAGAATTGACTCATTGGAAAAGACTCTGATGCTGGGAGGGACTGGGGGCAGGAGGAAAAGGGGACGACTGAGGATGAGATGGTTGGATGGCATCACCGACTCGATGGATGTGAGTTTGAGTGAACTCTGGGTGTTGGTGATGGACAGGGAGGCCTGGCGTGCTGCAATTCATGGGGTCGCAAAGAGTCGGACACGACTGAGCAACTGAACTGAACTGAACTGAACTGAACTGAAGGCTGCTTTGCAACTGTAACTGGCAGAGTTGAATAATTTTGTGGAAGACCACACAGCCCTCAAAGTCTAAAATATTTATTCTCTGGCCCCTAATAGAAAAAGTTTTATTTATCATTATTTAGCACATATTAAGTGCTCAACAAATGCTTCTTGATTTATTGAATGGATACATTCAAGACTTTCCAGCTGGATCTGAAAAATTAACAGATGAACACAGTCTAAAAACAAAGCATTCTATACTTCCCCAATTTATATGGTATTTGCTTGTTTGATGGTAGTTTGCTATTGTTGACAAAAGACCACATGCCTTGCCAGGATCGTGTTAGTGCTTTGAGATTCCAGAATGCAAATTTCTCTGGGTCCAACTTTTCAAAGAGTTGGTCTTTGGGCTAAATATGTCTCACCAACATGTTTTATTTGGCCCACACAATGCTGCTGTTTGTTTTCAAAGCAGGATTAGCTGCCAGCATTTAAAATAAGGGGACTTCACATAATAATTCAAATTTCCAGCTTCCCTTTAAAATTTGAAAGATCAGGCAATACAGGTACACATTTTGGTTAGGGCCATAACCACTTGTGGCTGAGTAGCTGTTCCCTTCTTGGATGGGGTAAGTGCCCTCCAATTACCACAATCCCCACTGCTCCTTATAGCCTGACCCCAGGCTGCTCCCATCTAGGTACTTTATCTCCCTGGCCCTTCTGCAACATTTGCATCTAGGATCCTTATTCCAGAGGAGTATCATTTGCTACAAAGTTCCCTGAATTACACTAGCTATACATTTACTTCCTTTTCCTGGCTTGAAAACAGACTGGTACACCTGAAGACAAAACAGGAAAGAATAGCAATGCTCTTAAACCATTACCTTCATTCCAACCAGAAGGCAGTGTCATTCTTCCACCCCCCGCCTTTCCTTTTTCAAACCAGCCTGAAGACAACCTGCTTTCCGTTCAGCTCTTGGGCTCCATCCACCTCCTCCATCTCCTGGAGCTGTTTACCTCAAACCCGGGAGTGTAGTCTCCCCAGTTCCCTGCCTCCTGTCTGCCCTGGAAAACAAACACCTTGGCCCTTTTTTGTTTTTAGAGTTTTACTGCTAATCACTACAGGGAAACAGACAGGAAACAACAATAAGGAGGAAATTACAAAGCTTAAAAAGCGCTTACAGTTCTAATAGTCATAGTCCTTCTGGAATACTCTATTTTTATTCTCTCTTGTTACATTCTCATAGATGAAGGATTGTAAGGGCCTAAAGTGATAGTGAAAGTGAAGTCTCTCAGTCGTGTCCAACTCTTTGCAACCCCATGGACTGTAGCCTACTAGGTTCCACCATCCATGGAATTCTCCAGGCAAGAATACTGGAGTGTGTTGCCATTTCCTTCTCCAGGGGATCTTCCCGACCCAAGGCTTGAACCCGGGTCTCCTACATGGTAGGCATTGTAGGCAGAGGCCTAAAGACTACAGTAAACAAATGATTTACTTTCCTGATGCTTGAAGGCGGGAGGAGAAGGGGACGACAGAGGATGAGATGGTTGGATGGCATCACTGACTCAATGGACATGAGTTTGAGTAGGCTCCGGGAGTTGGTGATGGACAGGGAGGCCTGGCGTGCTGCAGTCCATGGGGTCACAAACAGTCGGACACGACTGAGCGACTGAACTGAACTGAGCTGAAACAAACGATGCTGAAGTATCACCTTGATAGCAGAGGAACCGTTAGGTGGCAGCACAGGGCATATCTTTTCCAGTCTTCCCACAACAGGCTGGCAGATGTGAGGCACCCAGTTGTCTAGGATGGGACAACTGAGCACCGTATCAAAGTAAGCCTTTGGGCTGAGATCAGGCAGAGGTTAAGAGCCAAGAGGCGCCCAGTCACACTGTGCCCTCAGGGAGCCAGGTGTGGAATTCTTGTCTCCTGTGCCTTCCCCTGATGTGTTGATTAGAGTCACACACTTTAAGGAATGATAAGATTCTTCCTGGCTTCTCAGGTGGCACTAGTGTTAAAGAACCTGCCTGCCAATGGAGGACACATAAGAGACTCGGGTTTGATCCCTGGTTCGGGAAGATCCCCTGGAGGAGGGCACAGCAACCCACTCCAGGATTCGTGCCTGGAGAATCCCATGGACAGAGGAGCCTGGTGGGCTACAGTCCACGGGGTCACAAAGAGTTGGACATGGAAGCAACTTAGCAGCAGCAAGAATGTTCCAGACCAACATCTTGATTCTATGACAACCAAATCGAGGTCTCAAGAGATTTGACTTGTCCTAGCTGTCTTTGCAGTTTTGGTGGTGTCAGCTTATCCTTCTGATCTGTCCCTCTGGTTAAAAAGCATTTATTGAGGTCTACTTAGAAATAAAGACTGATTTTACTCATTTCAAAGGTGAAATGAAAAGGGGCATTTTGCCTCTAACAGAGCAAGACTTTATATAGAAAACAGAGATTTACTGGATACAGGTAAACACAAGTGAGCTTTGTTTCTGCTTCTGCTTACCTAAGCCATCGGGGAGAAAAGTGAGGGCCCCTATTCCAGAAGGGGAGTTGCAGGTCTCAGCACTCTGGGCGGGCTGGTATGTGCTCCCTTCCGTGGGACCAGATAGTGTAACTGTGACTCTTATCAAGAGTGGCCTAGGGAGACTTCCCTGCCAGTCCAGTGGTTAACACTTCACCTTCTAATGCAGGGGCTGTGGGTTTGATTCCTGATGGAGTAGCTAAGATCCCACATGCCAAAAAACCAAAACATTAAACAGAAACAATGTTGTAACAAATCTAATAAAGACTTTAAAACATGATCCACATTAAAAAAAAAAAAAAAAAAAGTGGCCTAGAGACTTCCCTGGTGGTCCAGTGGCTAAGATGCCACACTCCCAGGGAAGGGGGCCCAGGTTCAATCCCTGCTCAGGGAACTAGATCCCGCAAGCCACAACTAATTGTTTGCATCCGGCAGCCCGAAGAGCTGGTGTGCTGCAGTAAGACCTAGTGCAGCCAAACTAAGTAAGTAAATACTTTTTTTTTAAAGGGATTTTGCTTAAATGAAAATAAGAGTGGCCTAGCATGGCAAGGCTGGGCAATGCTGGGCAATGCTCTCAAGTTACTTCAGTAAAACTACCCATTTTCCTAGAATTTAAACACAAACCCACACTGCACTGTAATAAAAGCATCTCCTCAGGCTCTAAACGGTTTAGAGAGCAGCCTAGTGATCAAAGGACAAGGCCTTACTGGGAAGTAACTTTTGCCTGAAGGGGTCAGGCCTCAGTACAGGAATTTTCCCAGAACTACACCTAATAGAAAGCTGAACTTGTTTATTTTGAAACACCTTACTGGGTGTTATAGGGCCTTGCCACTCAAACTGTGGTCTTCCACCCAGAAGCAACACCCGGAAAAATGTTTGAGAATAGAGAATATTGGGTCCAATCCATTCCTGCTGAATTAGCATCTCCATTTTAGCAAGATTCCTTGTTGATTCCCCTGAGTATTCAAGGGTGAAAAATGCAGCTTTAGGGCACTCTAGAAGAAAGACCCAAACCACCAACACCTCCCTCTACTCTAATGGTCCCTACCTCAAGGAGCTTATAGATGGGTTTAAGAGTTCAAACTGCACATGTGAAAATGACCATTTACAAATGTGTTATTAACACCATATGGACTGCTCTAAGACACACAGGACACATTTTGAGAGGGTGCAAGACAATGATTACCTTCCCAGCTGGCTCAGTGGTAGATAATCCGCCTGCAATGTACGAAACGGGTTTGATCCCTGGGTCAGGAAGATCTCCTGGAGAAGGAAATAGCAACCCACTCCAGTATTCTTGCCCGTGAAATCTCATGGACAGAGGAGCTTGGCGGGCTACAGTCCATGGGGTCATAGAGTCAGATACAACTTAACCACTAAACAAAAAGTATGATTACAGGTGAGAGCGGTCACCCTGGGCAGTCTTCCCCAGAGTGGTGAAATTAAATGGCAACCCACTCCAGTATTCTTGCCTGGAAAATCCCATGGAGGGAGGAGCCTGGTAGGCTATAGTCCATGGGGTCGCAAAGAGTTGGACGCGACTGAGCAACTTCATGTATGAATGGAAAAGGACAGGGAAAGACTTTCTAGAGGACAAGTCAGGGGCAAATTATAAATTCTNTATTCTTGCCTGGAGAATCCCATGGAGGGAGGAGCCTGGTAGGCTATAGTCCATGGGGTCGCAAAGAGTTGGACGCGACTGAGCAACTTCATGTATGAATGGAAAAGGACAGGGAAAGACTTTCTAGAGGACAAGTCAGGGGCAAATTATAAATTCTAGGCAGTGGCCTCCAGATACTTTATTATCTAATGCAGGTCTCCTGACTCTCACTGGATCCTTCCAGCCTGTCACGTGTTGCTGTGGCTACACACACAGCTAATCTTATCTCATGTTACACATTTTGGGTTAATCAACAGTTTTCTTGGGAATTCTTCAAGGGTTCTCACCAACTGGCAAACATTTTTTCCTTCAGAGTCAAAAGGCAACAGGTCCTCACCCCTTTCTTGGATAGTTGGCTGTGATTTCTAACTCTTCTTTTATAATCGGGTAAAAGGAAATTCCTTACATGTACACTCTCCCAAATTGCTGGAGCCTTTAATGTGGTGCAAATCTTCCCTGTAAAGCTCTTAATCAGATCTCATAAACGATTAGCCCAGTGTGTTTACAGTTTCTCAATAAAGTTAATCATCCTCGAAAGCCAGGAATTAACAGGAAAATGGGGAACTTAGTGGTTTCCCTGTCTTAACATCTAGATTTACTTTGCAAAGCAAAAATGATGGCACTGAAGATGAAATCCAGAGTTTCAGCGTTTATTTTCCAAACGAGCTGGTATGATTGTTACCCTCTTCTTGTCACACACAGTGTATCCAGTAAACCAGGATTGTTCCAAGAATTAAACAACTCTTTGTGACCCCATGGAGTATACCGTCCATGGAATTCTCCAGGCCAGAATACCGGAGTGGGTAGTCTTTCCCTTCTCCAGGGGATCTTCCCAACCCAGGGATCGAACCCAGGTCTCCTGCATTGCAGGCAGATTCTTTACCAGCTGAGTCACAAGGGAAGCCCAAGAATTAAACAGTGGGGATGAGATGGAGGCTATGAGAGTGCCTCCACTGGATGCCTGTAGGAAACCTTGTAAGGAGAACCTGCCCTCTCTCCCGCCCTTATCTCCAACTTCCTGAAGAGGCACAAGTACACTGGAGACTCCAGAAGAGAAATATGATCAGTAGGAGGAGATAATGCTGTCATTGTTTAGCCTCTAAGTCGTGTCTGACTCTTTTGCAGCCCCATGGACTGTATGTAGCCCGTCAGGCTCCTCTGTCCATGGGATTTCCCAGGCAAGAATAGTGGAGTGGGTTTACCATTTCTTTCTCCCAACCCAGGGATCAAATATGAGTCTCCTGCATTGGCAGGCAGATTCTTTACCACTGAGCCACCAGGGAAGCTTATGAGGAGATTAGCTTTAAATAATTCTTTAGATAACTAAATAATTCTTTAAATAATTCATTAGACCCTTTAACTAATTCTTTAGAATAGTGCCACCATAAGCTCAAGGGCCCTTCGCCTTGTCTGAGCCCCGTTACAGGTCCCTGAAATCAGGATGGAGGTCAGTCTGTCGGGTGGGTGTCTGCCTCTTGGCTTCAGGGCTGCAGACTCAGGGCTGACTGTTCATCTCTGTCAGAGCCTATCAGCAAGGTGCTTGTCACCAGCTGCCCAGCACACCAGGGAAAAAACGCTTCCTATACTCACAGAGATAATTTGGGTTGATAGGAATAGCATCAGGGAAGAGAATGGTGTCACCAAATCAATACTTGAGCTTTACGAATTAATATCTTTCTTGGCTCCGGTTCTTCATTTATATCCAGGAGACCACTGCTCCCAGACAGAGATGCTAAATGGAACAGACGTTTCGCTCCAAACAACAGCAAATTCCTTTCCTTAATGAGGAGTTGACTCGAGGCTTGACATATTAAAGAAAATTCACTTAGAACATCCATTAGCTGTGGATTTTATCATGTTCCTTGTGGCACACTACTAGGAAATAATGTGAATAAGCTGGGAAAATAGGGAGCTGCATGCCTGGCATGAATGTTGGTCACAAGAATGAATCTTTCTACACCCATGTTCATAGCAACACTATTCACCATAGCTAAAACATGGAAGAAACCCAAATGCTCACTGATGGATAAATGGGAAACAAAATACGATATATACACAGAATGGAATATTACTTAGCCTTAAAAACGGAGGGAATTCTTTTATATATATATATATTTTTAAAATTCATTTATTTGGCTGCATCAGGTTTTAGTTGCAGAGGTCTTAGAGAGCCAGCAGCTCTAGTTGCAGACTTAAGTTGCCCCATGGGCATATGGGATCTTAGTTCCCTGATCAGGGATCAAACCCACAACCACTGTATTGGAAGGTGGATTCTTAGCCAGGGAAGTTCCCCAAATGAAGGAAATTCTGATATCAGCTACAGCATGGATGAACCTTGATGACATTATGCTAAGTGGAAAAAGCCAATCACAAAAGCAAAATACTGGATGATTCCGCTCATAGGAATCTAATTTCCTGGCTGCAGCACTTACCTAAGCCTTAGTCCATCTCTAGGCTCAATACTTGCCCGTCTGAAGGTCATGTGCGTATCTTGAAGGCAGTATGTCTTATCTTTCCTCTCAAACCTGTTCTTTTACCTATTGTAGTTGATGGAGCCCTCATTTCCCTGGTGGCCCTGGCAATGGGAGTTACTGTTTAGTGGATACAGCGTTTCAGTTTGGAAAGATGAGAATGTTCTAGAGATAGATGGGTGTGATGGTTGTACAACAATGTGAATGGACTTATTGCTACTGAATTGTACACTTACAAGTTGTTAAAAATGGTAAATGTATGTTATGTATATTTTGTCCCAGTGGCACAAAAACAATGAACCTTTCACCCATCAGCCAGAGAGCGAGCCCTCCATCTCAAGGGATCTCAACCTCACCGGCTCTAAGGAGATTTCTTGGAAATGTTTGAAGTGAAGTCAAGTGAAGTCTCTCAGTCGTGTCCGACTCTTTGCGACGCCATGGACTGTAGCCTCCCTCCACGGGATTCTCCAGGAAATGTTTAGTCAAGTACAAACAGTTTAACCCCTGACTGGGTTTACTTTTGGACATAAATCAGACTCATAGGGGCTGATAAGTGGACTACATATCAATTAGCCATGCAAAAAAACAAGATTGCAACATGGTAACAGGTTTTACCAGTTAAGCAGTTTTCCTATCTTTAAATCAGGGCTTTTCAAACTTGCGTGTACATGGGACTCACCAGGGCACCTGGTTAATAATGCAGATTCTGACTCAGGTTTGAGGTGGAGCTTGAGATTCTATTTGTCTAACCAGCTCCCAGGAGATGCTGATTCTGCTAGGCCAGGAGTCTCATTTAAGCAGCAAGAGAGTAGACCTCTCTTCAGTGACGATTCCTGTCCACACATTGGAGGTAACAGCCTCTCTGATAAGAATTATTTCTGGAATCCTGTCAGTCTTTTGCCAACAAAGGCTCAGGCATCTCCAACTCCTTTTCCGAGCATGGACAAATCATAAATCGTGCCCTTATCCTTTAGGTACAGGCCAGATCAGCCACGATGTCCAAAAGTGGCTCGTGGGGAGGACTGAAGGAAGGAAGAAGGATGGAAGGGTGGGAGGGAGGGAGCAAGGGAGAGAAGAGGGAAGGAGGAGAGAAGAGAGGAAGGGGGTGAGGACAGAAAGAGAAGTAAGAAAAACGTCAAAAGCAAAAGACTTGCTTTAAAGTTCTCTATAAGAAAAAAAAAAAAAGCCCTCTGTAAGAATCCTTCGGTGGCTCTGTTGCTTTCAAGCTAAAAGTTCAGACTTCGTAGAAGGGCTCCTAGCGGCCTAATGAAGTCCTTGTCCACCTCTCCCAGCTCATCCCTTACCATCACCTCCATGTACTCTGTGTCCAGCCATAATTTCTGTT
Source organism: Oreotragus oreotragus (assembly GCA_006410675.1). NCBI lineage: Eukaryota > Metazoa > Chordata > Mammalia > Artiodactyla > Bovidae > Oreotragus > Oreotragus oreotragus. The sequence goes on along the minus strand of SJYX01009561.1, from coordinate 712,732 downwards.
CTTCCTTGCCTTTATTTCCCTGATAGCTCAGAACCTGCCTGCAATGCAGGAGAGCCCGGTTCAATCCCTGGTTGGGAAGATCCCCTGGAGAAGGGAAAGGCTACCCACTCCAATATTTTGGCCTGGAGAATCCCATGGACCGTATAGTCCATGNGCCCCCCTGCCGGGGGAAGTGCCTCTACCAAAGGCCCTTTCAAGAGAGGAGGAAGCACCTGGAGAAGGTGCTGAGATGTCAGCTGGGCCCTGTGCGGCCCTGGGCCCTGGGGATGTGCTTTCACAAAGGTGGGTATCCTATGTCAGGAATTAAAGATCCAGCTGTGAACACTACTTAGAGACCTTGGACATGGACCGTCCCCTGGTCCTTCAGTAAATGAAGGATGCTGTGACCATTAAGCCCTCAGCCACAGCAGCACCCCTCCCTGCAACTATGGAGATTCAGGTTGTGAAAGAACAAACCCTAGGCTCACTGAAATCCTTCCTTCCGTGTGGCCCTTAGCTGTCTAGGTCTAGTATCCTGTTTCTCCATCCTGAAACCCTTCAGGGAGCACAGTTGGGAGGCAGTGGTTGAAGGTTTGATGGCTGTTTACTGATATGGCAGGTGGCATTTTTTGTCCACATTTTTGTAAGTTAAAATGAGGCCGTGAGTGCAGACCCCAATCCTGTGTGACAGTGTCCTTAAGAAGGGGGGACTTAGGACAGGGACAGAAATAGAGGAAATGTGAAGAGAGGGAGAGACAATAAGTGTGAAGATGGCCACGCACAAGCCAAGGAGAGAGGCTGAGAGCAGACCCTTCTCTCACGGTCCTCAAGGGGAACCAAGCCTGCAGACAGCTTGATCCTGAGCTTCTGGACTACAGACTGAGACAGTGCCTTCCTGTGTCTAAATCCCCTGGTCTGTGGAAATAGGGTCGGGCTGGAAGACTGACACAGGTTTATCTCCAAATCTATCTCTTGCCCTTGTTGAATAAAGAAAATAGGCACCACCTAAAAGTTGAGAGCTTTGTGCTATTTGGTGGGAATTTTTAGGACTTCAGTAACTTCCCTGGTGACTCAGATGGTAAAGTGTCCGGCTGCAGTGCGGGAGACCCGGGTTCGATCCCTGGGTCAGGAAGATCCCCTGGAGAAGGCAATGGCACCTCCACTCCAGTATTCTTGCCTGGAAAATCCCATGGATGGAGGAGCCTGGTGGGCTACAGTCCACAGGATTGCAATGAGTTGGACACGACTGAGAGGCTTGACTCCCTTTCTTACTCTTAGGACTGCAAGCCTTGGAAACAGCATTGCAAATGACCCTGAAAGAACTCCAAGGAGGTGAGGGGAGGAGCCAGGCTATATGGAAGTTTGCAACAAGGGTGGGTAGTCTGAATATCAAATGATTATTGTTAATTAAGGAAAATCAGATATTTCACATTAAGGAATTTAGCACTCTTCAATCTATGGGAAGATATGAGAGGCTGGACTTACTGAAACCATTCCTTTCATACACATCTCAGCTGTCTGGGGCCAGTAGCCTGCATCTTTTCAGATACCCCACCACCCACCTGCCCCCAGATCCTCAGTGCTAGCACAGGGATTGGTGGCAGCCCTACGGCTGCCAGGGAGCAGGCATTGATCATCCTGGGTACCCTCAGGGCTCAGAAATCCACATTTAGAGGGCCAGAACCACTGACAGCTGTGACATCCTTCTTTACGGATATGGCAGGAAATGCTTCATTCCTTGACACTTGGTCTCATGGTCTGCTAAGATAGGAACCCAAACCGTGAAGACCAGCTGTCCTTCCCTCCCCACAACAAATGTGGAGGCGGGCTTTGTAGTCATCAGCTTTGTTAACAGGTCAGCAAAGTGAAGCTCACAAAGATAAGGGGAGGGGCATGTGGCATTGAGTTTTGCATGAATCCTACCCCATGCTCTTTCCCATGCTGCCCCTGCCCAAAGCCTGTGGCTGATCTCATTCAGGGACACTTTCTGTTCCCTTTGCACTTGGGACTTGTGACTGGCCTCAATGAGACTTTAGCCTGGGGATTGCTTTTCTGTCACCTCCATGAGTCAAGAAAGGCTTGGGCTTGTCTCCCAGGGAGAGCATGATAGAACTGCTGAGGCTCCACCTCCCTCTCCAGTGCTGGTTATGTGACTCCGATTTAAGGCTGAAAGACGGATGAGAGGAAAATGTTTCCAGTTTCACCACTGATGCTTTGACTCTTGGAAATGGTCGGAGACCTTCAAAGGGGGGAAAAAATAAACTCGGAATGCAGCATATATGGGGAGATTAACGCCTGACCTCCCCAAACTGGAAAAGACTGTGAGTATGTCGATGACCTGTGGGAAAAGGAAGCAGGACTGAGTCCCCAAGGGAAGAGGGGGTCAGGGGTCCCGAGATGGCGGGGGCCAGTGGGGTGGCTGGAGCCGCGGCGAGTGTCCCTGTGTGGGAAAGGGAGCTGGAAACGCGGCCATTACGAGGAGGTGGCCCAGGAGCCCAGTGCCTTGTCATTTCTGGGACAGGGAGATTTATCCCAGTAAATGGCTCATGGTTCTTGGAGACAAATGTGGCCCTTGTTCAACACTGCAGCCAGATCATCTGTTTTGCTTTTTTTCCCCACAAATACGTTTCTCTCAATGCTGACAGGGCGAGATTTGGAAATAAAACACCAAATCGTTTTTTATAGGCATGAAAGGCTTAATTTATTACCAACCTTGCAACCAGATGAAAATGATTTGCTTTTTTTTAAGAGACTGTTTGCTGAACAAATGTTTTAAAAATGCAACAGATTATTGCAATTATTGTACCTACTTTTTAAAAAATTTACCAACGGATAGACAGGTGCTCTGAGAATGTTTTCATACATTTCTCTCTGAGAAGGTGGAACATGAGATGAAATTGCCTGGGAAGATTTTCATGTACAGACTTTCAATTTGCTGGTCCTGCTGCTCTTCGGTGCTGTGCCTGAGATAAGCCTTGAGGTGGGCAGTGAGCAGTTGCCATGAAGCGCTCGCTGTTACCCTGCCCGTGGCGGTGATGTTGGCCTTCTCATCCAGTTTATGGAGTCCATGATCTATCAGGGTCCAGAGGAGAAATACGTTTTAGACTTCACCCACAAGAAAGGCAGTAATGCTCTTGAGGGTGTGGGCTTCCCTGATAGCTCAGTTGGTAAAGAATCTGCCTGCAACACAGGAGACCCTGATTTGATTCCTGGGTTGGGAAGAGCCCCTGGAGAAAGGAAAAGCTACCCACTCCACTATTCTGGCCTGGAGAATTCCATGGACTGGATAGTCCATGAGGTCACAAGAAGTCAGACATGATTGAGCGACTTTCACGTTCTAGAGGGTGTAGAACACATTTGTCTTATAGATTCTGTGAATCTTGAAGACGATCACCTTTCCTCTTGTTGCCATCTCTGGGAAGCTTACAACCAAGTTTGTGGCTCCTGTTTAATAGATGTGTAGCATCTTTGGGGCAAATTTTTGTTGCTGATCCAAATGGGTCCACTTGCCCATAAACAATAAATTTACTGACACTGGGTTGTGGTGAAGGAAAATTAGGCATTTATCACAGTGCTCTGTGTAAGGAGTCTGAGAAGGCAAGTGCTCAGAAAGCCTTTACTCCCAGATGGATTTGAAAAAAGCCTTTTTAAAGATGAGGTATGTTTTCCCAAGTGGCGCTAGTGGTAAAGAACCTGCCTGCCAATGCAGGAGACGTGAGAAGTGAGGGTTCATTCCCTGGGTCGGGAAGATCCCTTGCAGGAGGGCATGGCAACCCAATCCAGTATTCTTGCCTGGAGAATCTCACTGATGGAGGATCCTGGCGGGTGACTGTCCATAGAGTTTCAAGGAGTTGGACACGACTGAAGCAACTTAGCACGCACGCACCAGGGAAGGGGATCACAAGGATTGTGATCAGCTTGTACACAGTTCTCTGACTGGTTGACAGTGAGGTAACAAGGTGATGTCTCAGGGGTTAACATGATCAACTCTTAGGCAGGGGTAGGTCTGGGGGCAGGTCTGGGGGTAGGTCTGGGGGCTACCACTCATGGTCATCAAGTAAATTTCTTCTGCTTGGTGCCTTGAGTGAGCATCTGTAAAGCAACTCAGGAAATGTGCATCAGATACTGTTATCTAGGCCTTTCAGAGAGGAGTGATGACAGGATATGGGTGGGGTCTGTCTTGAGGAGGCTCCTTCAGGTCATGCTTGGTTACTTTTTATGTGCTTTTCTATCTTCTTCTTCTTTCCCCACCTCTGTGTGTTATGGTTTCTGCACGTTTGTTTGATTTATTTAGACTAAGATGCTCTAGTGGATGCTGGCTATGGTACCTGAATCTCCCTTTAAGACCAAGGCCCTTGTTCCCCTAATTTCTGGGGGTGGTGCCTGCTGACCACGGGAATCGTGTCCCTCTCCAGGTATTGTCCTCTCTGGGTCTTATGGGATGTATCTCACCCGTGGCTGTATCCCTTCTCTGGAGGCAGTCTGCATCCAAGGACAGGTTGATGGGGACTGAAGGCTGGGCAAACTTGCCTCATTTAGAGACACCTCAGTTTCAGGGCCATCACAGCCTGTTTTCTGGGGAGCTTGACCAACAGCTGTTGGTGCCAACAATGATCTGAGGAAGCAGATTCAAAAATGGGATTTGGGGGCTGGGTCACTCCTGGCCAAGGAACAGTGAAAGCACCCTCCCCTGTGATAGGCAGAGTCTGATGGTTCTGGCCTGGGCACTGCTGTACTGCACAGACTGGGGCCGGCTGGCCAGATGAAGGTGGATACAACATCTAGGAAGTTTGGTAAAGCTTGAAATTTAGAAATTATAAGGCTAGTAATGGGGCTACCAATGCCTCAGAGAATGACAAGGAGAGGCGGAGGGTGATTAATCAACAATGTAAGGCAAAGCGTGAAAACACAAGGGCCTCCTTGGCAACTGAGGACCAAGAAGATGCATGGAAGTCCTTGGTAAGACACATGAACTCCAGAGAGTAAGAGAGAGCCTGTAGAAATTCCGGAGGCTGCCACACCGGTAAAGTTTGCAGGGGTCTAGTGGTCTTATGGCGGAGAAGGCGATGGCACCCCACTCCAGTACTCTTGCCTGGAAAATCCCATGGACAGAGGAGCCTGATAGACTGCGGTCCATCAGGTTGCGAAGAGTTGGACACGACTGAGTGGCTTCCCTTTCACTTTTCACTTTCATGCATTGGAGAAGGAAATGGCAACCCACTCCAGTGTTCTTGCCTGGAGAATCCCGGGATGGGGGAGCCTGGTGGGCTGCCGTCTATGGGGTCACCCAGAATCGGACATGACTGAAGCGATGTAGCAGCAGCAGTAGTGGACTTATGCATACTGTGACAGCTCCTTCAAGGAATAGAACAAACGATTGCTTCTTGCAGAGCAGGAAAGGGCTGTAGCAGTTTCAGGCTGTCGTTCAAGCTACTGAGCAGTTCCTGTGGTAACTGTGATGGAAGAGCTCCCAGGCAGTGTGAGAACCATCATGTAGATGCATCATGTAGATGCCTAGAGTTCTAAGGCAAGGCCACAGCATCTGTATCAGGAATTATCAACCACTTGAGACAAAGATCCTGACATGCAACTGGCCCTAGCAGAGGTACTGTATTAGTTGCTTAGTCATGTCTGACTCTGTGACCCCATGGACTGTAGCCCACCAGGCTCCTCTGTCCATGGAATTCTTCAGGCAAGAATACTGGAGAGGGTTCAATTCAGTTCAGTCGCTCAGTCCTGTCTGACTCTTTGCAACCCCACGAATCTCAGCACACCAAGCCTCCCTGTCCATCACCAACTGCCAGAGTCCACCCAAACCCATGTCCATTGAGTCAGTGATGCCATCCAACCATTTCATCCTCTGTCGTCCCCTTCTCCTCCTGCCCACAATCTTTCCAAACATCAGGGTCTTTTCAAATGAGTCAGCTCTTTGCATGAGGTGGCCAAAGTATTGGAGTTTCAGCTTCACCATCAGTCCTTCCAATGAACACCCAGGACTGATCTCCTTTAGGATGGACTGGTTGGATCTCCTTGCAGTCCAAGGGACTCTCAGGAGTCTTCTCCAACCCCACAGTTCAAAAGCATCAGTTCTTCAGTGCTCAACTTTCTTCACATGACCACTGGAAAAACCATAGCCTTGACTAGATGGACCTTTGTTGGCAAAGTAATGTCTCTGCTTTTTAATATACTGTCTAGGTTGGTCATAACTTTCCCTCCAAGGAGTAAGTGTCTTTTAATTTCATGGGTGCAATCACCATCTGCAGTGATTTTGGGGCCCCCAAAAATAAAGTCAGCCACTGTTTCCACTGTTTCCTCATCTATTTGCCATGAAGCAATGGGACTGGATGCCATGATCTTAGTTTTCTGAATGTTGAGCTTTCAGCCAACTTTTTCACTCTCCTCTTTCACTTTCATCAAGAGGCTTTTTAGTTATTCTTCACTTTCTGCCCTAAAGGTGGTGTCATCTGCATATCTGAGGTTTTTGATATTTCTCCCAGCAATCTTGATTCCAGCTTGCGTTTCATCCAGTCCACCATTTCTCATGATGTACTCTCAGTTCAGTTCAGTTGCTTAGTCTTGTCCGACTCTTTGCGACCCCATGAATCGCAGCACGCCAGGCCTCCCTGTCCATCACCAACTCCCGGAGTTCACTCAGATTCATGTCCATCGAGTCAGTGATGCCATCCAGCCATCTTATCCTCTGTCGTCCCCTTCTCCTCCTGCCCCCAATTCCTCCCAGCATCAGAGTCTTTTCCAGTGAGTCAACTCTTCACATGAGGTAGCCAAAGTATTGGAGTTTCAGCTTTAGCATCATTCCTTCCAAAGAAATCCCAGGGCTGATCTCCTTCAGAATGGACTGGTTGGATCTTCCTGCAGTCCAAAGGACTTTCAAGAGTCTTCTCCAACACCACACTTCAAAAGCATCGATTCTTCGGCGCTCAGCTTTCTTCACAGTCCAACTTTCACATCCATACATGACCACTGGAAAAACCATAGCCTTGACTAGACGGACCTTAGTCAGCAAAGTAATATCTCTGCTTTTGAATATGCTATCTAGGTTGGTCATAACCTTCCTTCCAAGGAGTAAGTGTCTTTTAATTTCATGGCTGCAGTCACCATCTGCAGTGATTTTGGAGCCCCAGAAAATAAAGTCTGACACTGTTTCCATCGTATTCCCATCTATTTGCCATGGAGTGATGGGACCAGATGCCATGATCTTCGTTTTCTGGATGTTGAGCTTTAAGTCAACTTTTTCAC
>SJYX01009561.1:683469-704089 GCA_006410675.1 Oreotragus oreotragus | reverse complement strand
TTTACAATATTATATTAGTTTCAGTTGTACAAAACAGTGATTCAACAATTTTATAGATTACACTCCATTTAAAGTTATTACAAAATAAGGGCTCTGTTTCCCTGTGCTGTACAATATATCCTTGTTGCTTATTTATTTTATACATAGTAGTTTGGAGAAGGAAATGGCACCCCACTCCAGTACTCTTGCCTGGAAAATCCAATGGACGGAGTAGCCTGGTGGGCTGCAGTCCATGGGGTCGCTACCAGTCGGACAGACTGAGCGACTTCACTTTCACTTTTCTCTTTCATGCATTGGAGAAGGAAATGGCAACCCACTCCAGTATTCTTGCCTGGAGAATCCCAGGGATGGGGGAGCCTGGTGGGCTGTCGTCTATGGGGTCACACAGAGTCGGACACGACTGAAGTGACTTAGCAGCAGCAGCAGCAGCAGTTTGTCAGCTGTACTCTTTTATTGCCCATTTGTCCCTAAAATACGTCTTCAAAATTGCAGTGACTTCAAACTTGAGGTCTCTGGACATCTCGCTATTACTAGCAATTTCCAAACTGGTATGTCTTTGTATGTTTCTATAGATTTTTACGTAGATACTGCTTGCTTTATGCAAAGTACTATGCTAGGGGTTTGGGAGACTATCAAGCTACTAATGTCAAAAACTTTGCCAGTCAGTGGTCTGATCTGTGCCATCTGATTCCATAGCCTCAGCACCTATCTAAATCTTAATCCATCTCTAGGCTCAACTCTGGACAGATAATTCTAACAGCACATGGGGCTTGCCCATCTGAAAGTCATGTGGGCATCTTAAAAGCAGTATGTCATTTTTCTTCCCAACCTGCTCTTCTTCTTTTATCTACTGTACTTAATGGAACCCTCATTTCCTCAGCTGTCCTGGCTACTGACTCTTAACTTCTTAAGTCATCCTTAACTTCTTCCTTTCCCACATCATCTCCCATCAGTCAATTATTAGGTCTTATTGGTTGCATCAGTCTTTCACTTCTTCCCTGAACCCATTCTGTTTCCTTCGGTTCAGCTTTCAAGACCTTGTCACTTCTCACCTCCCTGTTGATTTACCGCCTGTTGATTTAGGTGTTGAAATACCTCCTTGTTGATTTCTTTGCCTCCAATCCCTCCCCACAATAACTCTTCCTTCAGACTGCTGACAGAACGTCTTTTTAAAGCCCAAACCTAATATCGTCCTTCTTTTACATAAAGTCCTTCAACAAATTCTTTTTATCTGTAAAAATAAAGTCCAATGCCCACAGCAAGATCTATGTATGAAGCTCTGGTGACTTATCTCTTACCCTCATCTACCTTTTTAACCTCCTCTTCTGACGCTCTCCCTATATACTTCAAGATCTTTCCATACCAAACTATTTCCCATTTCGTCACACACCATGCTGGCTCCTTCCTTAACAGATTTTCCAGATAATCTGCAATTTCAGCCTAGAAAACTCCTGTTATCTTCAAGTTCAAATGTCGCCTCCTTTGTAAAGACTTCACCTCCAAGCACTCAGTACATGCTTCTGTTAGGGCACCTTTCACGTTATAATTATTTTTTCATATGCCTCTTCCCTGAGTCCTTGCAGGTGTACATCAAGGAAAAGGAAAAGTCTGTATGTCACTGTTTTGTATCCTGGTCTTTGACACTGTACTTGATGCATAACAAGCCTTCCATAAACCTTCAATGAGAGTCTGACCAAATAACTGAACGAATAAATAGGTGACTGTGACCGTTTCAGAATAAGAACGATAAGCAAGGTGCAAATATACTGTTGCTGCTTAGTGTTCAAAGGACTGAGTCACACTCATTTGGGAGACCAAGAAAGACTTTCATTGATTACAATCTTTCAGTGTAACCCTATTTATTTGTTTCTATCTTAAACCAAGATTTACTTAAATCTGGCCATGGCCCCCTCTGTCTCCAACATCTGACCCCAAATGAAATTAGTTTTACTGTGATCTGTCTCTGGTATAAAAGGAGGTCTTTAGTTCATTTTATGTAGCACATGGTAATCTGGTTTCTTATAATAATTGACCTAGGTACAAATGGAGATTCCTTCTTTCTTCCAAAAAAAAAAAAAAAGTGGTAGCCTTGATTATGTGTTCTTACTGTAACTTGTTATATAGAAAATACCCATTAAACATGGGTTGAATGAAGAGGTGAAGGATTGCTCAGGCCTGCTGGTACTCCTGAGTTACTTGGCAAGTACTGTGACCTCTTGAGAAGTAGCTGGGTACTTAGTAATCTTCCTACCCTGCATGTCTGATGGCATTTCTGTCTGTTTTCAGCTCATTTGGGTTACATATTCTTTTCCACAGATCTTTTGAACTTTGCACATCGACAAACGTGCTTCCCAGGTGGCGGTAATGGTAAAGAAAAAGCCTGCTGATGCAGAAGACATGAGACTCGAGTTCGATCCCTGGGTCAGGAAGATCCCCTGGAGGAGGGTGTGGCAACCCACTCTAGTATTCTTGCCTGGAGAATCCCGTGGACCGAGGAGCCTGGCTGGCTACAGTCCATGGGGTCGCAAAGAGTCGGACACGACTGAAGTGACAGCGTGTACGCACACACACTGACAAACAANCTCGAGTTCGATCCCTGGGTCAGGAAGATCCCCTGGAGGAGGGTGTGGCAACCCACTCTAGTATTCTTGCCTGGAGAATCCCGTGGACCGAGGAGCCTGGCTGGCTACAGTCCATGGGGTCGCAAAGAGTCGGACACGACTGAAGTGACAGCGTGTACGCACACACACTGACAAACAACCCTGAAGGCTTGTGTATCTTCAGGGTTCACGTCTCCTGTGGTGCCAGTCTGGCCCAGTGTGGTTAACGTTTAACCCCTAACTGCTGGCCGAATGTCCATAAATCAGAAAGCATAGCAAACACAGGCCAACTTAGCTTCGGTTTATTTAGCGACAGGCGCTGTGTGGCTCTCACCTTGGCCCTCTCAAGCACCTTGGCCTCCTTTCCCGAAAGAAAGGAGGGATCACAGAGCAGAAGAATCCAATGAGAGGGGCAGTTCCTGAGGGGCCAGATCAAGAAGCACAGTCTATTAACCTCCATGACGTGCAAAGGAGCCCTGCACAGAACTGGCAATCCAGATCTCTGATTCCGAGGCGTGTGCTTGACTGGCGAGGTGAAAATGCGATATCTGTGTTTTCTGTGAACTGAAGTGTTCCCTCGGAGAAGAATCACTTTACTTACTGCCTTTTCCTTCTATCATAGACAGTTAGTGGTTGCTGTCTCTGCTCTCTTCCTAAGAGACCTGCCCCCCAGTTTTTCTTTTTCTTCTTCAGTTTTCTTTTTATCGTTGTACCCACAGCTGTAGGAAGGGAGGGCACAGCCTAAAGCTCTCCCTAGGGCTGTCCCCTCCCATACTGCCTCCAGGAAGGTCCTGGGCCCATCCCATCTGTAGGTGGGCCCTCCTACCCATCCAGGGGCCCAAGGCAAGGCCTCAGGAGCCCCCAAAGCCACACTATGACTGCGGGGGTTGCTCTGCTCCCAGCTACCTGGACACCCACCATGCCCCACACCCCACAGTTCTTCACTGTGGATGCCTGGCTGCACTGAGGGTCCCTGACTTTCAGTGAGTTTAAGCCCATCAGTGCGTAAGTGCATCTGTTACACCGAGCCCCAGTCATTGCTTTAGGAATGGCCTGCTCCCCAGTTGGCACTAGTGGCAAAAAACGAGCCTGCCAAAGCAGAAGATGTAAGAGACCAGGGTTTGATCCCTGGGTCGGGAAGATCTCCTGGAGGAAGGCATGGCAACCCACTCCAGTATTCTTGTCTGGAGAATCCCACATACAGAGGAGCCTGGTAGGCTACGGTCCACAGGGTCGTAAAGAGTCTGACACAAGTGAAATGACTTAGCATGCACACACATGACCTAAAATGGTCTCATCAGAGTGGACCTCCAGAGTGTGTAGGGAATTTTGGGACTTGGACTCTTAGCTCAAATGGTAAATAGCATGTCTTATTTCCACTGCAGCCATTGTGGAAGCTGCCAGGAGAGGGGAAGGGGTGCATCGTGTGGCCACAAATGAATGGATCTCACCCAGGGAAAGCAGAACCAAGCAATGGAACCTGTTGTTTGAGTCCTGGGCCAAATTGTGCCTGCCTCTCCAGTGAGCCAATAAACTTTCTTGATTGCTTAAGCTTTTCTGAGGTTGTTTTATTTCACTTGGAAAATTAAATTTTCTGATACACATTAGCTAGATTATAAACTGTGTGATAACAGATGGTCCATCTTGATCACCCCTGGCACATGGTAGGCATTCAATGAACAAGTTCTGAATTGATACATTCAACTCCAAGGAATACCTGTAAACTCTCCTTTATTCATTTGACAGCTAAGGAATTCAGTGATGTGTAGGGAAGTAGTGATGTGGATCTAGATGCCAGGATCTCACCCCAACACAAAGCTTTTTCTAATCACCAGGAGGTCTCCAGTCAATGTTGAGGCCTTTGAGGAGGCTCCCAAGTAGTAGTCATCCCCTTTTCTCTGCAGATTTTAAACTAAGTCAGAGACAAGACAGCAGTAAGCTAGACAAGGACCAACAATGCCTTTTATCACTAATACAGCTGATATTCAGAAAAAAGTGTTAGCCGCTCAGTCCTGTCCTACTTTCTGCGACCCCATGGACTGTAGTCCACCAGGCTCCTCTGTCCACGAAATCCTCCAGGCAAGAATACTGGAGTGGGTTGTCATTCCCTTCTCCAAGGGATCTTCCCGAATCAGGGATTCAACTCACATCTCTTGCATTGCAGGCAGATTCTTTACCATCTGAGCCACCAGGGAAGCCTTATATTGTCAGGCCAATGAGCATCAAAAAAGCAAGAGAGTTCCAGAAAAACATCTACTTCTGCTTTATTGACTATGCTGAAGACTTTGACTCTGTGGATCACAACGAACTGTGGAAAATTCTTCAAGAGATGGGAATACCAGACCACATTTCCTGCCTCCTCAGAAATCTGTATGCAGGAAGAAACAACAGTTAGAACTGGACATGGAACAACACACTGGTTCCAAATCGGGAAAGGAGTATGTCAAGGCTGTATATTGTCATCCTGCTTATTTAACTTATATGCAGAGTACATCATGACAAATGCCAGGCTGGATGAAGCACAAGCTGGAATCAAGATTGCTGGGAGAAATATCAATAACCTCAGATATGCAGATGACACCACCCTTATGGCAGAAAGTGAAGAAGAACTAAAGAGCCTCTTGATGAAAGTGAGAGGAGAGTGAAAAAGTTGGCTTAAAAATCAACATTCAAAAAACAAAGATCATGGCATCTGGTCCCATCACTTCATGGCAAATAGATGGGGAAACAGTGGAGACAGCGATAGACTATCTTTTGGGGCTCCAAAATCACTGCAGATGGTGATTGCAGCCATGAAATCAGAAGATGCATACTTCTTGGAAGAAAAGTTATGACCAACCTAGACAGTATATTAAAAAGCAGAGACATTACTTTGCCAACAAAGGTCCGTCTAGTCAAGGCTATGGTTTTTCTAGTAGTCATGTACGGATGTGAGAGTTGGACTGTGAAGAAAGCTGAGCGCCAAAGAATTGATGCTTTTGAACTGTGGTGCTGGAGAAGACTCTTGAGAGTCCCTTAGACTGCAAAGAGATCCAATCAGTCCATCCTACAGGAAATCAGTCCTGAATATTCATTGCAAGGACTTTTGCTGAATTGAAACTCCAATACTTTGGCCACCTGATGTGAAGAGCTGACTCATTTGAAAAGACCCCGATGTTGGGAAAGATTAAAGGTGGGAGGAGAAGGAGACGACAGAGGATGAGATGGTTGGATGGCATCACCGCTCAATGGATATGAGTTTGAGTAAGCTCTGGGTGTTGGTGATGGTCAGAGAGGCCTGCATGCTGCAGTCCATGGTGTTGCAGAGTCGGACACGACTGAGCGACTGAACTGAACTGAACTGAACTGAATGAGCATGAGCTACCCAGTACTCAAACTCAGAATCTGACAGATCTGACCACTTAGCAATGGACAGGTGGGCCAGAATGGACCTCCCCTTCCCACCATGTAGAAGCAGTGTGAACTCTCAAGAGGAAAGGAAGAGAGGCACAGACTTTCCTGGGAAACGCAACAGTCCTATTAAACCACTCTTTCTTCCCAGGTAAGCAAGAGGGAGCGATTAGTGAATTCGGCTTCTTTCACCAGGAAACAAACAGCAAGAGTTGAAGGAAGATGTCCCCCCATCCCCAACACACATCAAGTGTGATTTGATCAGGTCAGTTGATTCCGCTCTGTTTTCAATCAAAATGGGTTCTTTTTCAAAGTGATGGAATTTGTTTGCTGTTTAAAATATCTTTCTCCATGGAATTAACTCACACACCACTGTAACATCAGGCCCCCAAAAGAGCTGGAGATCTTCATTAAAAATCATGCAAAGTTCAGAGGAAGAACCAAGAATTCATGATAAAAGGACATAGTTGAAGGCACTCAATGGCAATCCTCCTTGCTCCCGCACACCAGGCACATCAAAGGTGTCGCAAGAGCACTGAAATCTCACACGCTTCCCACGCCGACTGTCAGTTTCTTTCTCGCTGAGTTCAGACCCACACGGTGCCTATTAGTCACCGGAGAGCAGAGCCAAGGTTTAACTCCTTGGTGGTGTAGGGGGAAACAGTGCTTCAAATTGGATTCCAGGAAATCTAGGGACGTATTAGACAGGAAGTCTGGTACAGCCTTCCCAATTTGCCCAACGTCAAGGCTGGAGCTGGAAGCATTTTTCGAAACAATTAGTCAGCTTAGCAATGGGACTGCACATGGTTTTCATTTTATTCACCAGGGCACTCTTTCCAGATCCAGGTTTTTTGGGGGGTTTTTTTGTGTTTGTTTTTTACAGTAAACATTTACCATTCACACTTCAAGAGGCTTTCCCCAGAAAGCCATTGTTTATAATTTTGAAGTTTCATAGACAAATTACCGCATCAACTGGACAATAATAATTCCACGCATTAGCTAATCATACATGTCAAATTCATCAGGTTTCACTAAAAACTGTGGGGCTGGCTCTTTAACATGACTCTGAGCACAGTGACGACCAAAATGTCCTGAACTCAGCATGGATGTCCTCTGGTCTGGCTGTTAAGACAAAGCTTTGATCTCATCTTGAGAGGCTCCCGGGCAGACTTTTGGCTGGAGGTCAGGAAATAGGCCCCCCTGGTCAGTCCTGGGAGAGAGCCCACACTGACAGCGGAAACCCAGATTGAAACAACATGTTCCCAACCTCTCTCCTCAAATGCAAAGCTCTCTTCTCATCGATTGTCTGCACCTATTTTTACCGTGAAAATCTCTCCAATGTCATTTTAGCTATCAATAATTGGCAGTGAGTTTTTGCAATTAACAGCTGCCCAGGATCAATTTCAATGAGCTGCACAGAAAAATCATTGTCAAAAAAGCACATTTGGGGATTACTCAGCTGCTTACCTGTTCCTCAGTCTTTTTCTTACCCCACACGTCATCTCCAGGAAGAACCTGAAACCTGAACCGTGTGCCTAAAGGCCCAGTTCTGAGTATCTGGTAGATATTTGAGAAATTCTCTGATCAATGTGTCCCTAGAGGAAAGGAATGGGCAGTTCCACAAGGAGCTGCTGTGTAATTCATAACAAAGAGCTGACTCATAACTCCTGTCTAATTTCAGACAAAAGACCCCAAGGAAAGATTTGGGTAAATAAGTTGGCCTCAAAGGAAAGCCACTGAAGTTTATTTGTTCCTTCAAAGGAAAGCAATAAAGAATCGCCAACTCTGAAGGGCACATCTCAAGCTTTGCTGGTTTATCTCACTCATCAATAATACCAACGAGGGTCTTCTGGGAAGCTGAACTCCCCACCCATCACACCCAAGCCAACTGGAGACATAACTCAAAGCCTTGGTGAGTTTCTCAGCTTCGGAGGGAGCCAACCCTCTAAATGACACTTTCCAATGCTGAAGACCGCCGGGCTGCCAATCACTTGAGAACTAGGAGGGATATATTTTTAGAGACATTCCGTCATCTGGGCAGCCTCAAGTGGATTTTGTTTTTTTCTATCTCTCCTCAGTTCCTTATCTGGTGGGCTTGGGGCAAGAAACCCTCCACCGGCAGCAACCTGGGAGGAAATGCTTGGTAAGGCAAGAGGTGGGGCAAGAGGGAGCCCAGAGGTGCACAAGCTCCCAGAACCCTCAGCCGCTCGGTCTAAGACTTTCCTGCCTGATTCCACCTAGATCTTTAAATCAGCCTCAGCCCAGGAGTTATCCCAGGGCCTGGTGTTTACAGCCGAGTCCCAGATAACAGAACCATGGAGATGCCACCCCGGTTTCTATACTGACCAGGTGCTCAAGGATCAGCCCCTGGGCCCAAGGACAACCTGTGTTGTTTCCTTGCTGCAAACGCCAGAACGCCTTCGCCTCCAAGACGTCGACCCTATTGTGGGAAAAAAAAAAAAACAGCCACCGTTGCTATTTACACCCTGAACTGCAAGCTGGGTAAAAATAGCTCTAGCAGCTTGGTCCAGCTTTAAACCTCGCTACAGAAAGACATTATTTTTGGAAGAGAAGATTTTCCTCCCCACCCACAGATCTGAAAACGGTCACTTCCCTGGAGAAGAGGAGAGACAAGCCCACGCACATGTGAAACGTACCCCCCTTCTCCACCCCTCCAGATTAGAAAGTCTCTTCCTCCCCTAGCAGCCAGGTCAGGCCCCAGCACAGACCTGCGGTGACCTAGTTCAAGGTACAGTGGGAATTAATTAACTTTGACTACAGTGAGAGGAGGCAGCTGTCTGAACCTGGGTCCTGACACCATCTTGCTGACTATTTTGACTGGTAGGCTGCTTGTTGGCCTTTCCAAAAAAAGGAAGAAAACAGAATTGACCAACAGAGTCTATAAGGCTTCCCCGGTAGCTCCGTGGGAAAGAATCTGCTTGTCAATGCAGGAGACACGGGTTTGATATCTGATCCAGGAAGATCCCCCATGCCAAGGAGCAACAAAGCGTGCACCACAGCTGTTGAGCCTGTGCTCCAAAGCCCAGGAGCCGCAACTGCTGCGCCCAAGCACGGCAGCTTCTGAAGCCCACGTGCCCTAAAGCCTATGCTCTGCAACGAGAAAAGCCTCCGGAAAGAGAAACCTGTGCACTGCCACTAGAGAAACGCTGGTGCAGCAACAAAGACCCAGCGCAGCCAAAAAAAAAAAAAAAGAGTACATAGACCCCAGCTCAGATGATCTGCCTGAGAGCTTGGAAATTATCAGGCTTGGTCTGGTCCCACCTCTGTATTTGGGGCCCCTGACAGCTGGCAGCTGAAACTCTTCCCTCACGTATTTGCAAGCGCTTAGGGCCTGGTGTTTGGGATCCTGGAATTTCCTTCAGGTTCAGGAAGTAGTCTGTATGACAATCAGTGGAAGGAAAGTCACTACTTCTCTCTTTTCTGTGAAAAGGTATTTGGTAGATGCACGTAAGTGTTTAGATTATGACACCTTTGTAACTCTCAAGAGACATATATGGATAGTTTTTAGGATATGTGAAAAACAGCAGAGAAAAACACCAGATCCACAAGATCATTCAATTGTCCTACCATTTGAAAGTACCCAGAGCTGAGCTCAATAGGTGCTTAATAAATATTTTTAGGGAGGAAGGGAAAGAAATCTCCCAGATCCGATCTCCATCTGAACCTCCTTCTTCAGAGATCCAGGAACCAAAACAAATCTACTTTGAAACATGCCTAGGCATGCCTAACCAACTAAAAGAAGGGTGACAAGATTGTAACATGTCAGTCCCCCACTTCTCAGCACCTCCCAGCAACACACATACAGACCTCTAGCACCTTGACTTCAGTGTCAGTACTAGGGTAGCTACAGGCGTAGGGGGATGGCGGGGTCCAGGTAGAAGAAGCCGAAAGAATGGGGGTATGCTTTGGGCACAGAGGCGGGAAGCCTGGCTGCCCTCGGCCTCTGACAGACCCCAGTTTTAGTGCGATCTTTGTCACCCACTGTGTGGCCCAGTCGCTTACCTTTCTGAATCTCACTTTTTCCCTCCGAGAAGAGGGGTGATAACACCCACCGTGGGGGTTGGTGCAGACTAAACGCGGCAGCATGCGCAGAACATATGTGCGTTCAGTGCCCGGTTCAGAGTGAAGGATATGCCGAACGCAGCATCCATGGCTAAACTGGTGTTTTGTCTTTTTTTTGGCGGCACCGTGTGGCATGCAGGAGTTTTTGTTGTAGCCATGGGTTCTGGGAAACAAACTCACTCAGAAGGACGATGCAAACAGTGGAGTGCAGTTTGTTACACCGCCGGGCCCAAGGCAGAGTCTCCTCTTAGCCAAGGACCCTGACCAGCATTTGTGAAAATCTTTTATACCCCATGTGTATGTGTCTGAACCCACCACTCCAAATTCCTTGAGACTTACATAAACCAAGGAAAATACTGTCCCAATAACCCCATCATTCACGTGCTATGTGCTCATGTGCTCAAACAGTCAAACAATTAGCCAATAATCAATAAACCTGAGGTTACACTCCGATAGATACAGAAAACCTTATGGCCTGTCTGGAGGAAAGGGTGACTAGTGTATGTTTTCTTTTAGGCGATGAGTAACCTAGATACGATCTTCAAGGTTCCCCTGTCTGGAGGGGGTCTTATGCTTCTGTTGCTGTTTTCCTAGGCACTAAACACAGAGTTCAGAGTCCATTGGAAAGGTGGCCGAGCATGATCAGCATGAACAGGCCTAAGATGGAGTCTAGGCCCTATGAATTCCTTCTTCATTTTAGTTTCCTGACCAAGGATGGAACCCGTGTTCCCTGCTTATGGAAGCTTTGAATCTGGACCGCCAGGGAAGTGCCCATGGCCAGATTTTGCAATGTATCCTGTTTCCAGCATCCAGAGGTTACCAAATTCTACTAAATGTCAAAAATCTTAACTCCCTGAAAAAGGCATTCCATTGACAGAAATTACCGAAAACTTTCTTCCGCATTATTAGGCCCTTTTGCACCATGCCCTTCCTTCTCCCCTTGCACCTTTCTGTAACACCCACTTCCCCAAGCCTTATCAAGCAGCCAGAAATAGAATCTCCCTACTCTGACGTCTCTGCCAGTGGGAAGGGCTGGCCAGCCAAGCGGCTGGGTCAGCACCGGCTTGTCATTTGAGAGAGACCACAGAAATATAGCCCCAGCACCTTTCCAAGTAGCACTGACTGATGACATAGCTATTTAAGCTATGTGTTCTCAGGGCTCCAAGACTCCCCAAGGACTTGGGAAAGACGGCTGGATATCCTTTTGATTGGGACCGCTTTGGGTTTCTATTTCCAAAGTTGAGAAAGCCAGATAGTGCTGACTGTGGCCCAGGAATGAAAAGAGCTCAGGCCTCTCTTTCTCTCTCTCGCTGACCTGTGGCCGAGGACTGTGGGCCAAGGTGGCCAGGCTCTTCCCTCCAGTCTAAGTCCGCTCCCTCCTTAGTCAGCTTTCCTCGCCTGCCTATTAATAGCCACTGCTTTGACTGGCTCCTCTTGCAGTCTGATTACAGTTTAATAAGACATCTCGAATAAGGAAGTGGCAGACTTCTTGGACTGCCGAGGGCCGGGAGAGTTCAGGTTCCCTCCCAGAAGGTAAAGGCAAGGTCTCAGCTTCTGCAGAAGCACAGAGCCCCAGGTGACCAAGTTACTGGTCCCAGAGACAAGACACTGCTCTGGGGTTTCTGTCTTGCTGAATTGCCTCTGGTTTAGGGCAGGAGACAATCACCCAGGCTACCTTGCATTTTACTGAAGTCTTTATTCCCATGGATATTCCTGGGCAGGACTGAAAAACTGTGGTTCTTATTCAATGATGCAGTAGCAGTAGCTACTCTATAAGAGTAGCTGGAAAGCTAACTTTGGACCAAGTCAGCATTGTGGTTTGGTTTAGTTGCTGTCGTGTCTGACTCTTGCAACCCCATGGACTGAAGCCCACCAGGCTCCTCTGTCCATGGGATTTCCCAGGCAGGAATACTGGAGTGGGGTGCCATTTGCTTCTCCAGGGGACCTTTCTTACCCAGGGATCAAACCTGAGTCTCCCAAATCCAAAGGTGGATTCTTTACCAACTGAGCCACCAGGGAAGCTAAGTCAGCATTAGTCCCTCCCAAGTCATCTTTTCTCTGATACTACAGAAGCAAGGTAGCATACTTAGGTTCGGGTTGTCTGTATGGGACAGTGTGCTGAGAACAGACTGAATCCCAGTTTTAAAAAAAATTTTTCATGCCCCCCTCCTCCCCCTCCTCTGTCTCTCCCCAGTAAATGCAGACATGCTTAACAATCTTTAGTGTTAGATTCATGCTGATAAGTAATGTATTTGGGTTACCGTGTAATTTATTCCAGCATTCCTGTTCTTCCTGGGCCCTGGAGGGGAAAAACACACAAAATTTAGGAGCAAGGCAACCTGAGTTCATCTTCTGACTTAGTCTGTCAGCTGAGGGGCTATCTTTACTCTATTTTTCTGAGCCTCCATCTTCTCATTTATATAAAAAAATAATAATCTATCCTGAAATGGTTTTATACAAATGAAACTTTGGAAAATTTGCCCAGTACAATGCCTGGAATATAGTAGGTAGTCAATAAACAGTCTTTTCTTTTCTTCTTCTTCTTTTATATTTTTAATAGTTTCATTTCCATTCGATTTTTCTTTTTTTTTTTTTTTTTTTTGACCACATCAAGTCTCAGTTGCTGCAGCAGGATCTTCAGCTGGGGCATATGTGACCTAGTTCCCCAACCAGGGCTTGAATCTGGGCTCCCTGCATTGGGAGCGTGGAATCTTATCCAGTGGTTTTAATTTTCTTTCCGGAAAATAAAAAGGAAGGGAAATGTGAGGGCAAATCAGGGTCATCCAAGTCCCTCAAACCAGTGGGGAAAATAACCAGCCAGCATCAAGACCATCTCCGCTATGAAATCTCATAAGAACAAGTAAAACTTTTTTTCCCTTCTCTAGATTCATACCATTCAGAAGTCCCAAAGAGAGGCCCAATCTAGACTGTGATGCATCTTGCTGAGGCCATAGTGAGGAGTCTCCCAGCTCCATTCATCATCCCTCAGGACATTTATCGGAGGTCTCACAGTTGATAAAGGAAGGATGACATCAGGAAGAATGGCTTGACTGTACCCTTAGCTACATTTCAAGGCCCCCTTAGAAGAACCAGGTCAACCTGACCTCATGGGTGAACCCTGCTATCGGCAAGGCCAAAGGAGAAACACAACATCATGCCTGCCCTGGCTTTCAACCTGCTGAGAAATAATCTGACCCTCAAACACCTGCTTATGAGATGGCAAATAATGGTCTCCTTACCCCAGGACCAGCTGACTTCCCTAGGCAACTACTTCAAGTTCTGGGAGGGTGACAGACTTTGTTCCTGCTGCAGCTTGCTTCCTTCCTGCTTGCCAACAGCCGGCGTATATCTGATGGGAGCCAGCCAGAGCTCCTGGCAGTGCAAAGTGGGGCAAGCCCCAGCATGACCTGCCCCCCAACCGACGCTGAATGGGGGTTGGTGTGCAGAGGAGAGATGGGAGCTAAGCTGACTTTCATTTTCATAAAAGGGCCCAGGATTCCCTGCACCTCAGTAGGCAGAGGGCAGGACTTCCCAGACACCTCTTGGGGAGAGGCCTTTATTTCTCCTTTGGACCTATGCTTGGTATGAACCCTAATATGATTTTATCTCTACACAGATGTTGAGGGGATGACCACACTGGCATCTATTTACACGCCACTGATAACATCCCGTTTGAGGATCGACCACCCAGACATCATTCACACCTTCCGTCATGCAACAAATACTTTTGGACATTGCCTTCCCACCAGCCCTGTTCTGGGTTCTGAACACATGGTAAATAAAACAATGATAGTCTCTGCCCTAGCGGGTGAACCAGACACAGGATGTGAAAATTAATAAGTACATCTTTCAGATAGTAAGACAATCTGGTAGGAGACGTGCTCAGGTGTCGTAATAGAGAAGGATGTGCCGTGCTTGGTCAGTCATGTCCGATTCTTTGAGACCCGTGGACTGTAGCCTGCCAGGCTCCTCTGTCCGTGGGGATTCTCCAGGCAAGAATACTGGAGAGTTGCCATGCCCTCCTCCAGGGGATCTTCCCAGCCCAGGAATCGAACCCATATCTCTGGCATCTCCTGCATTGTAGGCAGTTTCTTTACCCACTTATCCACTTGGGAAGCCCATTAGCACACCGCTGCTGCTGCTAAGTCACTTCAGTCGTGTCCGACTCTGTGTGACCCCATAGACGGCAGCCCACCAGGCTCCCCCATCCCTGGGATTCTCCAGGCAAGAATACTGGAGTGGGTTGTCATTTCCTTCTCCAATGCATGAAAGAGAAAAGTAAAAGTGAAGTCTCTCAATCTGTCCGACTGTTAGCGACCCCATGGACTGCAGCCCACCAGGCTACTCCGTCCATTGGATTTTCCAGGCAAGAGTACTGGGGTGGGGTGCCGTTGCCTTCCCCACATTAGCACACTAAGACCCCCTAAACCTTGTTACTGTTAGCTCAGAATGTGGAGAAGCAAACC
Source organism: Oreotragus oreotragus (assembly GCA_006410675.1). Lineage (NCBI taxonomy): Eukaryota > Metazoa > Chordata > Mammalia > Artiodactyla > Bovidae > Oreotragus > Oreotragus oreotragus. The sequence continues at coordinate 689,550 of SJYX01009561.1, read as the reverse complement.
TACAGATCTCTCTCCTGACTACTTTCATAAGGCACGTAACTGGCCAGATATCAACTGCACACAGGCCTCCTGAATGCATGGCTTCTCCAGCCCGGCAGAGCCCCTTAAACTGCTGCTGTAAGGACATATGCAGTGAGCAAGGGCATCAGTATAAAGACAAACGCTAATTGAATAGTGTCAGAGCAACATGTCACATACTCCCATCAAGTATAGGATATGAAGTGAAGGACAGAACCAGGAGAAATCACGTCCTAGAGCAGGGCTGGCGGGCACTGCAAGTGGGCTGGAGAACGGTATGTGGCAATAACAGCGATAGTGGGGGGAATTTCCTGGCAGCCCGGTGGTTAGGACTCTGAGCTTTCACTGCCAAGAGCCCAGGTTCAGTCTCTGATCAGGGAGCTAAGATCCTTGCAGGATCCATTAAAAACAACAAACAAGCCCCAAAAAACAAAAGAGAGAGAAGAGAGAAGGCGAGCTGGTAGGGGTGAAGGGTGACTGATTTATGACCTTAGATGAGAAGGTCGGGGGAGGCCACTCTGGGGAAGTTAAGAACTTGATGGGATTTCATTGGAAATTGTCTATGAAGGTCACACTCCCCCCACCCCCGCCTCAGTGTTCAGCCAAGTTCCCTTCTTTCCGAGTGAAACACTCTAAGCAGAACAAAAGGGGACCTCAGCCAAGGATTCAGTGAAGACCATCTTGGGAGAAGGAAGAGGGTTCCCAAACTCCCCTTCTCAATCTCCTGCTGTGGGCACGCCTCCTTCTCTTCCCTCTTCTGACTCCCATCCCCAGCATCCGTCTGTCCTTTGGCCCGGGCCTTGCTGATGCTCCTTGTTCCTGTCACCCAGTAGAGTCTCATCACGGGGAGGATGCTGAGGAGCCCATTACGGGCTTTCTATCATTGAAAACTGTTTTCTCCAAGGTCCGCACAGGCCTGCCCCCGAAGCTCCAGAAGCCAAATAGCTCTGACCTGTAATAGATAAAAACTCATCATTCCTGCTAGGCCAGCCGGCTTATTACAGAGTCTTCTTGCTCTAACTCTTTATCTCAGGGTTGTTTTCCTAAATTAGCATCAGCTAGGTTGACATCAATGCCATCTACCACCTGCATTAAGGAGTTGGCCCTCTAGAAGGCTGGGGAACCAGCCCAGACATCAGAGCCAGACAGACACGGGTCTGAACCACAGCTCCCCACTTTAACCGGTCCTGTGACCTTGGGCAGTTATGCTGTCTGGGCTTCGGGTTCTTTATATGCAAGGCGAGGAGGAGGGAAATGCTTACTCTGCAGAGTGGGTGGAAGAATGAGCCAAGAGGGAGGCAAGGTGGATGGAATGTAGCAGGTACACTGCACATGGGAGCCTTTGTTATGATTTCAGCTATAAAATAACCTCAGGAAAGGCTGGCAGTGCCTCTTTGAGGAAGGTGACTGATTGCTCTCTTAAGAGAGGCGTCCAGGTCTCCATTTCACCAACTATTCGGCCACAGCAGCTCTTTAATCTGAGTATTACTAAAAACCAGGTGAAAAGAGGACATTTCAGGACGCGGTAAAAGGCATAGATCCCAGAATCTTGGATTGGAAGGAATTCTGAGAAAAATTCTAATCCAAAGTTCTTGCTACCAGGCAGGACTGAATTTCAATTTCAGACAGATGGAAGTCTTTTCCAATACATAGTTGAGCAGGCATTACTCCGCTGCCCTAGCCGTACTGTTCTTGTGATCACACAGACTCTATTATGCACTCAGCCCTTCAATCTTTAATTCAAAAAATATTTTTGGAGCAGATACTCTGGGCCGCATCTTATTCAAGGCACACGGATATGGAGGCAAGAAGGCAAAGTCCTGCCCCTCATGGAGACCAGTTATATGTAGAGATTTTAAAAAGTGGGATAGAAGGACTTCCCTGGTGGCTCAGTGGTTTAGACTCTGTGCTCCACTGCAGGAGACACAGACGGGTTCAAACCCTGGTCAGGGAGACGGGTTCAAACCCTGGTCAGGGAACTAAGATCCCACACATGTGTCAAAAAATAAAATTAAATTTAAAAGGAGGGAGAGAGATAGAGAACAAAAGTGATTCCAAGAAAATAAAACAAGGTAATGGGTTAGAATGATGGGGGTGGAGCGGGGTTGGAAGCGGGTAATGGGGTGGGGCCAATGTAGGTAAAGGGCCAGAGACCTCCTCTTTGAAGAGAAGACATATGAGCAGAGACCCAGTGGGTGAGGAGGAGGCATGTTTGGGAGGATGGGTAAGAGCTTCATGCATTCAAGCACAGAAAGATTGTCTGTGTGGCTGTGGTTGGTGAGAGTGCAGGTGTGTGAGCGAGTAAGGCTGTGAAGGTTGAACTTTATTCTAACTTCAGGATTTTAAGCAGAGGACCTGCAACACCTGATTTACACTTTGAAAAGATCCCTGTAGCTCTTCTTGGAAATGTGCTGTAAGGTGCATGAGTGAAAGTAAGGTGACCAGGTAAAGAGCTCATTGCTGGAGTCCAGACAAGGGAAGATGGCGAAAACTGGCCAGATTTGAAATATCTTTTGAGGGCAAAGCTAACAGGACCTACCTGTGGATTAGATATGGGGACTGGGTGCAGGGGGAGGGGAAAGGGGGCAGTAGTAAGAAAGGACTCAACGATGATCCTTTGATTTTGAGCCTGATAAACTGGGAGAATGGTAGCTGTTTAACGGGATGGGATTATTTGGGAGAAATTACTAATTCCATGTCTTTCTCCTCCTCCAGACTGTATATTCCATGAAGACAGGGCCCAAACTCTTGTTCCCAGCTGTGTGCTCAGTGACTGGCACAGTGTCTGGTTTGCAGAACAACTGTCACTTCATGGCAAATAGATGGGGGAGAATGGAAACCGTGTCATATTTCATATTCTTGGGCTCCAAAATCAATGCAGATGGGGACTGCAGCTACAACATTAAAAGACGCTCACTCCTTGGAAGAAAAACTATAACAAACCTAGACAGTGTATTAAAAAGCAGAGACATCACTTTGCTTGCAAACGTCCATCTAGTCAAAGCTATGGTTTTTCCAGTAGTCATGGAGAGATGTGAGAGTTGGACCATAAAGAAGGCTGAGCACTGAAGAATGGATACTTTCAAACTGTGATGCTGGAGAAGACTCTGAGAGTCCCCTGGACTGCAAGATCAAACTAGCCAATCCTAAAGGAAGTCGACCCTGAATATTCATTGGAAGGACTGATGCTCCAATCCTTTGGCCACCTGATGTGAAGAGCTGACTCAATGGAAAAGACCCTGATGTTGGGAAAGACTGAGGGCAGAAGGAGAAGGGAGTGACAGAGGATGAGATGGTTGGATGGCATCACTGACTCAATGGACATGAGTTTGAGCAAACTCAGGGAGATAGTGAAGGACAGGGAAGCCTGGTGTGCTGCAGTTCATGGGGTTGCAAAGAGTTGGACATGACTCAGTAACTGAACGGCAGCAACGGAAAACAACCACATACCAATCCTGAGTATGTAGTCAATGCCCAGCCCTGTGCTGCATGCTCTATAGTCATTCTAATTTAATCCTTACAAGAGAAAGGTGAGGAGATGCTTGTTGGAATCCTCATTTTACAAACAAGGAGTTGGGTTCAGAGGGGTTACATGACAGCCTCAAGGTCTCATAGGTACTAAGTGGTCTGGCTGCAAACTCTAGGCTCACACAGTCAAAGAGTCTGCTTGGGTAAATGGATGGGTAGGTCGGTGGATGAATGGATCCAAGGATGTATGAATGGATGGATGGGTAGAAAGCAACACCATATGCTGAAAATCATTTGTACCAAAGTGTCCCTCTGAAAGTAAAAGAGATTTAAACTGGAAGGATCTATTCCTAAAAGCAAAAATTTGAGGAACCAAGCACGAATTCCCGCTAAAGTTATTCCCAGGANATGGATGGGTAGGTCGGTGGATGAATGGATCCAAGGATGTATGAATGGATGGATGGGTAGAAAGCAACACCATATGCTGAAAATCATTTGTACCAAAGTGTCCCTCTGAAAGTAAAAGAGATTTAAACTGGAAGGATCTATTCCTAAAAGCAAAAATTTGAGGAACCAAGCACGAATTCCCGCTAAAGTTATTCCCAGGAACTCAGAGGTAAAATTCATTTGCAGGGGATGGACACAGAAAGTTCTAGAATGCTTTGTTAAGCTAAAAACAAAACAAAACAAAAACTAGAAATTTGAAGAAATAATCTTTTTCAGGAGGTATTTCCTAGTACTTTTTTCAATGATCTGAGATTACTTTAAGAGCATTAGAATCACATGAAATACTTTTGGCACTTGAAAAATATCTTCTAAGAACAAAGGCAGAAAATCTTGCTTGCATCAGGCAGCCCAGATCCTGGAGCTACTCAGGAGTGTCACTTATTACTTACATGGCTCATCAAGTATATCAGATCTTAGTTGTGGCCCATTAGGATCAGCTTCGCAGTGTTTTTTTTCAAGTAAGTGCTCTTTTGCTTTGCTTAGCGGCTCAGTCATGTCCGACTCTTTGCAACCCCATGGGACTGTGTCCATGGGATTCTCCAGGCAAGAACACTGCAGTGGGTTGCCATGCCCTCCTCCAGGGGATCTCCCCAACGCAGGGATCAAAGTCTCCCGTTATTGCAGGCAGATTCTTTACCATCTGAGCCACCGGGGAAGCCCAAGTGCTCTATTAGATTACAACCTTTTCTGGGAAAGTAGCCTGCACGTAGTCCACGTTGACACCGTGACCCTGGTCAGGAACCTGGAATGTAGCATAGATATCACCCCTTGTCACACTAAAATTTCGTAAACAGAAAGTCTGTTGAGCTCTTTTTTTTTTTTTTTAATTTATTTTTGGCTGAGCTGGTCTTCATTGCTCTGTGAGGGCTTTCCCTGGATACAGTGAGCGTGGGCCACTCTCCAGTTGTAGCGCGGGCTTCTCATGGTGATGGCCTCTCTTGTTGTGGAGCACGGACTCTAAGCTTGTAGGTCTGTAGCTGTGGCCCACAGGCTTAGCTGCTCTGAAGCACATGGAATCTTCACGAACCAGGGACCGAACCCCGTCCCCTGTGTTAGCAGCTGAAGTCTTAACCACTGCACCTCCAGGGAAGTCCAGCACTTACTGTTCTTGACACCTGGATTTGACTTTTGCGACAATCCTTTGCTGTAAGTACTGTTGTGTCCTCATGTTATGGATGAGGAGACCGAGGCAGATGGATGGTTTAAGTACCTTGATTGAGTCACATAGCTATGAAATGTATGGAATCAATGCCATCTGGAGCCACATGCAGTTAACCACTACGATACCTCATGGTGATGCAATCCTTAGTTCCAGAGATCCTGACTTCTTAATCTCCTTGTTTGTCTCTTCCGCCCTGTCCCTTTGGGCACTGCCCCAGGTTAACCATTTTATCTTTTCTCATCTTTGAAATTGTCCCATCCCAGATTTTTTTCTGTTCCCATGTCTTCTTCCATAACTGACCATGCTGGAATCTGATACCTATCTTTTTTTTTTTTTTTTCCCCTTTGACTGCACCACTTACCTTTTCTACCATGTGAAAGCTCAGAGTCCTAACCACTAGACTGCCAGGGAATTCCCTTTACACCCACCTGACCATGTCACACTTCTGCTCAAAGTCCTTTCATGGTTTCTTGATAATATTCTCTGCAGCCAAAGATGGAGAAGCTCTATACAGTCAACAAAAACAAGACCAGGAGCTGACTGTGGCTCAGATCATGAGCTCCTTATTACCAAATTCAGACATAAATTGAAGAAAGTAGGGAAATCCACTAGACCATTCAGGTATGACCTAAATCAAATCCCTTATGATTATACAGTGGAAGTGAGAAACAGATTTAAGGGCCTAGGTCTGATAGATAGAGTGCCTGATGAACTATGGAATGAGGTTCGTGACACTGTACAGGAGACAGGGATCAAGACCATCTCCATGGAAAAGAAATGCAAAAAAGCAAACTGGCTGTCTGGGGAGGCCTTACAAATAGCTGTAAAAAGAAGAGAGGCGAAAAGCAAGGAGAAAAGGAAAGATAGAAGCATCTGAATGCAGAGTTCCAAAGAATAGCAAGAAGAGATAAGAAAGCCTTCTTCAG
>SJYX01009561.1:593435-679681 GCA_006410675.1 Oreotragus oreotragus | reverse complement strand
GCTGAGCGCCGAAGAATTGATGCTTTTGAACTGTGGTGTTGGAGAAGACTCTTGAGAGTCCCTTGGACTGCAAGGAGATCCAACCAGTCCATTCTGAAGGAGATCAACCCCGGGATTGCTTTGGAAGGAATGATGCTAAAGCTGAAACTCCAGTACTTTGGCCACCTCATGCGAAGAGTTGACTCATTGGAAAAGACTCTGATGCTGGGAGGGACTGGGGGCAGGAGGAGAAGGGGATGACCGAGGATGAGATGGCTGGATGGCATCACGGACTCGATGGACGTGAGTCTGAGTGAACTCCGAGAGATGGTAATGAACAGGGAGGCCTGGCATGCTGCAATTCATGGGGTCACAAAGAGTTGGACACGACTGAGCGACTGAACTGAACTAAACTGTTGCCTGTGAGTTGAAGACCCTTATAAAGCCTTTCAAAGACCTGGTCCCAACCTCCTTGTGCAGCATTATCCTCCTCTCCCGCTGTTTCCACTGAAGCCCCTGTTCCAGGTACACCAAACAGGCACTCTCAAGTATGAATACTATGCTTCTTCCTTTTCTCCTCTGTGCAACACCCCACCCCATATACACAAGCACTGTGCATGTACACAAACACACAGATGCACACACCCTATTTATTGCCTGAGTCCTCTTTATTCTTTGAGCCTGCCTGCTAAGTTGCTTCAGTCATGTCCAGCTCTTCCTCTGTCCATGGGATTTTCCAGGCAAGAATACTGGAGTGGGTTGCCATTTCCTTCTCCAGGAGATTTGCTTGACCCAGGGATCAGCCTTGAGTCTCTTGTCTCCTGCACTGGCATTGGTAGGCAGGTTCTTTACCACTAGCATCGTCTGTGCTGTGTCTAGTCGCTCAGTTGTGTCCATTTCTTTGTGACCCCGTGGACTGTAGCCCACCAGGCTCCTCTGTCCATGGGGATTCTCCAGGCAAGAATACTGAGTGGGTTGCCATGCAGGAGATCTTCCTCCCTTGCCTCCAGGGGATCTTCAAGCCCCTATTCTTTGAGACTCAGCTGCTAAAATGTCTTCTTCTGGAAGCCTTTTCTCACACTCATAATCAGGTCTAGGCACCTCTTCCTTTTCCTTGGCATTGCACCTTCATAGGTCTGATAAAATATACCAACTTTTACTGTAATTTTCCCCTTACAAACTGTTCCTCTTTCAGATTATAAGATCCATGAGGGCAGTAACCATAGTTATAACTATTGTATGCTCAATATCTGTGCATGCTCCTACATTTTTGTTAAATGAATGACTTATTGAAGTGAATAGATTTTCGAAGTAGATTTCAAAATCTGGGCAGTTTTGATCTTCACATTTTCCCATTGTTAAGAGTTATCTACCTGTGGATTTTTGCTGCAATGGAGCTCTGGCTGAGACAGGATGTAGTAGCAATTTGGGGGGGTTTGTTTTGTTCTTTAAAAAAAAAATATTTATTTATGCTGTACTGGGTCTTACTTGTGGCACACAGGATCTACTAGTCGTGGTGTGTGAACTCTTAGCTGCCGTCTGTGGGATCCAGTTCCCTGACCAGGGATTGAACCTAGGCCTCCTGCATTGGGAACATGGAGTCTTAGCCACTGGACCACCATGGAAGTCCCCTGAGAATATAGCAGTTGTTAAGAATGAATACTCACATCATCTATTAATACTTTTAAAACTTAGCTCTACTATCTGCTCTGGAGAAGGACATGGCAACCCACTCCAGCATTCTTGCCTGGAGAATTCCATGGACAGAGGAGCCTGGCAGGTTACAGTCCGTGGGGTCGCAAAGAGTCAGACACACACACACACACTAGTATCTGCTAGCATTGGGCCCTTAGGTAAAAGTCACTCTCTCACTGAGCTTCAGTTTTCTTTACTGTAAAACTGAGATAATAATAGGATCTATCATAGGGTTCATGTGCTGTCTAGTAAGGAAACAAACATGTACCAAGTCCCTGGCTGTCCAGTGGTTTGGGCTTGGTGTCCCACTGCCAGGGCCTCAGGTTTGATCCCTGGTTGGGAAACTAAAATCCCATAAGCCATGTAGCATGACAAAAACAAAAAGAACATGTTGAATATTCGGTGCTTGGTACAGAGCTAGGGCTCAATACATATGAGCTATTCTTAGGAGCTATTTTCCTGACAGCTTCTCTTGACCCCATTGTGTCACCATCACATTTTGAACCAAAAGTCTGGAGTCTGGCTCTCAAATATGAACAGTCAATGTCAGCACACTCTTCGTTTGCCAAACTATCGGGTCACCCTGGATACAGGGCCGTGGGGGATATGGATGCAGATGACGGCTGAAGACAGGAGTAGCCTTTTGCTTATAAATCACGACTTATTGCCTAAAAACGAAAAGTAAGCCTTGTCAACTAGTCAGTAGACTATTTGAATTCTTCAAAATGCCGACCCCTCTGCCTGCTTGCTCTCCTTTGCATTTGGTAAAAGAGGTGACTGGTGCAGGCAAGTATGGCTACAAGCAGCAATTTCTCCTTGCAGGAAGGGAAGCAGGACACAGACTGTCAGGGTAGGATGTGGGGTGCTTTGCTCCTTTTGTTGGCTGTACGGAGGTGTTTGAAGCAACCCTGGGTAAGCAAAGCCCCCATGTGTGTCCCAAATACAGCTGGAAGAAATGCCTTCCTTTCCAATCTCATGCATAAGGAGGGGGTTGTAGTCTCTATTTCACACCTGAGGTTTCTGGATCTTGATTCAAGCAGCCTCTTTTAGAGGTCATAATAGTCTCAGTGGAGCCTGGAACTAAATGGCCAAGAAATAAATTGTAAGATTATAATGCAAATGTGTGTTGATGAAGTGAATGAGGAGTTTGAAGACTCTTTATGTCAAACTGCCTTCTTCAGAACTGAAAAATAACATAATTTTGGGTCAAGGGTGAGGTATTCCTTTGAATGTGCAATCTTTTATAATAATTTTACATGTGGCTATTTTAGCAATGCTATTGTCTCACCCGTCTCTGTGAGCGCTGACATTTTCGGTTTAAAGGAGACTAAGTTGGAAAACAGAAGTTAACAAAAAGTGGTTGGTGGTATAACCAATGCTGAGAGCAAACGCAGATTTTTCCAAATAGATTAGTCAGAAGATTTGGCCAAAGGTATGTGTCCTATCTGAGTCCCTTGGACAGCAAGGAGATCAAACCAGTCAACAGGTAATCAACCCTCAATATTAACTGGAAGGACTGATGCTGAAGCTCCAATACTTTGGCCACCTGATGCAAAAAGCAGACTCATCGGAAAAGACCCTGATGCTCTGAAAGAATGAGGGCAGGAGGAGAAGGAGGCAAGAGAGGATAAGGTGGTTGGATGGCGTCACTGGCTCAACGGACATGAGCTGGAGCAAGCTCCGGGAGCTGGTAAAGGACGGGGAAGCCCGGAGGACAGGTCATGGGGTTGCAAAGAGTCGGACCCGACTTTGCCACTAACCAATGACAGTACTGTGTCCTGTCTAAATGGATGACGAGAAAGAACTATACTGGAAAGGTTATGAGACCACATACCTAGGTCCCACTTCCCAACATTGCTCCTCACTTCTTCAGTTTTTTTCATTCTTACCTTTAAGTTTTCTTATGAAACAAGATATATTTTTGCTTATTATGTAAAGTTACTCTTAAATTTCCTCTTGGGCTTTATTTGTCAGATAGAATTTTCTGGACATTTATCCCAAAGGAGAAATGTGTCAGTAGAAATCAGAAAGAAAAAAATAAGTGAGCGTCTACATCTATCAGAAGGACTAAACTGAAAAATAAACAGACAATTCTGAGTGCTGGCGACGATGTGGAGCAACCAGAACACTCATGCACTGCTAGTGGGAATGCAAAACGGCACAGGCTCTTTGGAAAAAGTTTGATAGTTTCTTCTAAATTTAAAACATCCACTTGCCATATGATCTAGCAATCTCATATCTAAGAAACGCAAGAGAAGTGAAAGTATATACAAAATACATACCAAAACCTGTCCACAAATGTTGACAGCAGTTTTTCCAATAATAGCCAGAAACTGGAAATAACACAAACATTTATCAACTGGTGAAGATACTGTGGTACTGGTACATCCATACAATGAAATGCTGCTGCTGCTGCTGCTAAGTCGCTTCAGTCGTGTCCGACTCTGTGCGACCCCATAGACGGCAGCCTACCAGGCTGCTCTGTCCTGGGATTCTCCAGGCAAGAACACTGGAATGGGTTGCCATGTCTTTCTCCAAAGCATGAGAGTGAAAAGTGAAAGTGAAGTTGCTCAATCGTATCTGACTCTTAGCGACCCCATGGACTGTAGCCTGCCAGGCTCCTCTGTCCATGGGATTTTCCAGGCAAGAGTACTGGAGTAGGCTGCCATTTCCCTCTCCACAATGAAATAGTATTAAGCAGTAAAAACGAATGACTTACTGATCCATTCAATGTTGTGGATGAACCTCTAAAGCATTATGTTAAAGCATTACGAAAGAAACCAGATTCAGAAAGCTGTTTATTATACGGCTTTCTGGAAAAGGAAATACTATAGGAACAGAAAACAGATCAGTTGTTGTCAAGGGGCTAGGGATGGGAGAAGTGAGTTCATTATAGAAAAGAAGGATGAGAACGAATTTTTGAGATGATAGAAATTAATTATATATATATATATATATATATATATATATTTTTTTTGCCATACTATGTGCCATGTGGAATCTTAGTTCCCCAACCAGGAATCGAACCTGTGCCCCCTGCACTGAAGTACAGAGTCTTAGCCACTGCACTGCCAGAAAAGTCCCAAATTATATTTGATTTGAAAAAACATTTGTATTTCTTTAGCTTTTGAGTTTCAAAATACTAGGTCACCGAGGGTAAGAAAAGNGTCCAACTCTGTGCCTGTCTCTTATACACATCTAGATGTGTATAAGAGACAGGTCTTAGCCACTGCACTGCCAGAAAAGTCCCAAATTATATTTGATTTGAAAAAACATTTGTATTTCTTTAGCTTTTGAGTTTCAAAATACTAGGTCACCGAGGGTAAGAAAAGAGGACTTTAGGCAAGAACAAATCATGTGGGAGAAAACACTATGAGTAAAAGCAAGATTTCCCCACATCTTATCCTTCACTTGAAAGGGGTTCCCTAGATCCTGAGAGATTAGGGAAGAGAGAGGAAGTGGAAAGGATAAACAGGGCCAAGAGATGTCTGTCCCCCCAAGGTGTTGCCCAGTTCTCTGTCAAGCTTACTCCCCATGGAGATAGCCTCCTTCTTGCTTTTACATGAGTGACTGCCAGCCACCCCATTCTCCTACCACTTGTGAAACCGTTAACCTCAGATTGGGACTTGAACCCACGTGGTAGGAAGTCAAATCTCAGCCAAAACCCTTCTTGGGATTTGAACCTATGTGACTGGGACTTGAGCCCAGCCAAAGCCCACGGTACATGGTATGGACCTAATGAAGCTCAGTTTCTTGATATCTTATTACAAAAAGAATACAGTGAGAGACAGAAATAGGTAAGAAGTGGATTTATCCAGATTCAGAGAGAAGCAGATTCAGATTCAGGCAGAGTGTGGGCCATTGCAGAGGGCAAGTGTGGCTGTGAAATGTGGCTTTATAGGCTGGGTAATTTCATGTTTTATAGGCTGGGTAATTTCATATTTTATAGGCTGGGTAATTTCATGTGGCCATAAGCAGTGGCCAAAGAACTGGAAAAGGTCAGTTTTCATTACAATCCCAAAGAAAGGCAATGCCAAAGAATGTTCAAACTACTACACAATTGCACTTATCTCACACGCTAGCAAAGAAATGCTCAAAATTCTCCAGCGAGGCTTCAACAGGATGTGAACTGTGAAATTCCAGATGTTCAAGCTGGATTTAGAAAAGGCAGAGCAACCAGAGATCAAATTGTCAACATCCACTGGATCATTGAAAAAGAAGAGAGTTCCAGAAAAACATCTACTTCTGCTTAATTGACTACGCCAAAGCCTTTGACTACATGGATCACAATGAGCTGTGGAAAATTCTTCAAGAGATGGGAATACCAGACCACCTGACCTGCCTCCTGAGAAATCTGTATGCAGGCCAAGAAGCAACAGTTAGAACCGGACAAGGAACAGCAGACTTGTTCCAAATTGGGAAAGGAGTACATCAAGGCTGTATATTGTCAGCCTGTTATTTAATTTATATGCAGAGTACATCATGAGAAATGCTGGGCTGGATGAAACACAAGTTGGAATAAAGATTGCAGGAGAAATATCAAAAAATAACCTCAGATACACAGATGACACTGCCCTTATGGCAGAAAGCAAAGAGGAACTAAAGAGCCTCTTGATGAAAATGAAAGAGGAGAGTGAAAAAGGTGGCTTAAAACTCAGCATTCAAAAAACTAAGATCATGGCATCTGTTCCCATCACTTCATGGCAAGATGGGGAAACAATGGAAACAGTTAGAGACTTTATTTGGGGGGTCCCAAAATCATTGCAGATGGTGACTGCAGCCATGAAATTAAAAGACACTTGCTCCTTGGAAGAAAAGCTATGACCAACCTAGACAGCATATTAAAAGGCAGAGAAACTACTTTGACAACAAAGGTTTGTCTAGTCAAAGCTATGGTTTTTCCAGTGGTCATGTATGGATGTGAGAGTTGGACTATAAAGAAAGCTGAGAGCTGAAGCATTGATGCTTTTGAACTGTGGTGTTAGAAAAGACTCTTGAGAGTCCCTTGGACTGCAAGGAGATCTAAAGAGTCAATCCTAAAGGAAATCAGTCCTGAATATTCACTGGAAGGACTGATGTTGAAGCTGAAATTCCAATACTTTGGCCACCTGATGCGAAGAGCTGACTCCTTGGAAAAGACCCTGATGCTGGGAAAGATTGAGGGCAGATGGACATGGGTTTGCGTGGACTCTGGGAGTTGGTGATGGACAGGGAGGCCTGGCGTGCTGCGGTTCATGGGGTTGCAAAGAGTCGGACATGACTGAGCGACTGAACTGAACTGAACTGATGTAAAGAAGTGACTCATTTGAAAAGACCTTGATGCTGGGAAAGATTGAAGACAGGAGGAGAAGGGGACAACAGAGGATGAGATGGTTGGATGGCATCACTGACTAGATGGCCATGAGTTTGAGCAAGCTCCAGGAGTTGGTGATGGGCAGGGAAGCCTGGCGTGCTGCAGTCCATGGGGTCGCAAAGAGTCAGACACGACTGAATGACTGAGCTGCTGAAATTCATATGCTAATGTGTGGGAGGATTATTCCAACTGTTTTGGGGAAAGTGTAAGTCGTTCAGTCATGTTTGATTCTTTATGACCCCATGGACTGTATGTATGTAGCCTGCCTGGCTCCTCTGTCCATGGAATTCTCCAGGCCAGAATACTAGAGTGGGTAGCTGTTCCCTCTCCAAGGACTCGTCCCAAACCAGGAATCGAACTCAGGTCTCCCACATTACAGGTGGATTCTTTATTGTCTGACCCAACAGGTAAACCCATTTTAGGGAAGGAGTGGAGATTTCCAGGAATTGGGTTACTGCGTACTCCTTGGTCTTTTGACAGTGCGTTGGAACTGTTACTGGAGAAGGAAATGGCAACCCATTCCAGGATTCTTGCCTGGAGAATTTCATGGTCAGAGGAGCCTGGTAGGCTGCAGTCCATGTGGTCATAAAGAATCAGACATGACTGAGAGACTTTTACTTTCCTTGGAACTGTCGTGGCGCCTCTGGGTGCGTCATTTAGCTTGCTGATTGAGGATCAAGGTTGAATTAAAATTGCCTTGTCTGCCATCTTGGACCCCTTTCATTCTAACTGGTTTATGTTGTGTCCTTGGGCCATGTGGTTCTTTCAAAATTTGTGTCCTGCCCCCTTCCCTCCTGTTACACTTGTACTTGGTTAGACTTCAAGAAACCATATGACAGGCTTCACTCCCACCAAGAGATATAAAATATGCTCACTTTAGTTACCTTACCTGGCAAACTTCTCTTGGGGATTTCCCTGGTGGTCCAGTGGTCAGGATTTGGCAATTCCACTTCCTAGGGCCTGGGTTCAGCCCCTGGTCAGACAACTAAGATCCCACAAGCCATATGGCATGGCCAAAAATAAATAAAAAATAAACCAGCTTATCTCATTTCCCTTATTGTTTCAAATGGAATGAAGGTAAACACTGAAGCAATCTTTCCTTTCTCTACATTCATTCAATAAATACCACATTTCCTTTTGGATTGGGGTTGAAAGGAATAATTCTTTTGTTAACTGACCATACCTTACATCCACACATTTTTTTTTTTTTTTTGCCATGCAGCTTGCGGTATCTCAGTTCCCCAATCAGGGACTGAACCCAAGCCACCAGGAGAGCCTGGAATCCTACCCACTAGGCGACCACGGAACTCCCCACGATTATTTATTCATCAAACATTCATTAGTTGGCTATAAAGAGCTCGGGACTTCCCTGGTGGTCCCGTTGTTAAGACTCCACACTTCCAGTGTAGGGGGCGTGGGTTCAATTCCTGGTCAGGAAATGAAGATCTCACATGCTGAGCAGGCCAAAAAAAAAAAAAAAAGAGAGAGAGAGAACCTGTCCCTGCCCAGGAGGAAGTCCTATGGAAGGAGTCAGACATCAAACTTGGTAAGGACTATACAAGAGGCCTGAGTTAAGCACTTCAAGGACCCAGTGGGAGACAGGCAGCAAGGAGGCCTCTGGGAAGCCTTTCTAGAGCTCTCCTTTCTAGGCTAAACCAGTAACTGCTGTGGCAACTGACCTTTTTTACGCTGGGCAACCCCTTTTCCCTCTTGTAACACAAGCACTCCCTAAAGAGATTGAGAAAACTCCCCCAAGGGCAGGGGAATTATCCCTAAACCTGGCTCAGAAAGACTTATTGAAAGAATGGGTAAATTACTGTCCTTGGGGATAATTGCCCAAATATACAGAAATGAAGAAAAATATGTTCAGAAAGTACATGCAAAGAAAAAGGAAAATTATAAACCAGCCTACCAGTAATCCTTGGCCATTGGAGCACATGCATTTTTCCACTTTGAATAACACACATCCACGCTCTGCCTTTACTACTATTTAAGCAACAATAACCAACATTACACCAGCTTCCTTCCTGGTTCAGTCAGTAAAGAATCCACCTGCATTTCAGGAGACCTGAGTTCGATCCCTGGCTCAGGAAGATCCCCTGGAGAAGGAAATGGCAACCCACTCCAGTATTCTTGCCTGGAAAATTCCAAGGACAGAGGAGCCTGGTGGGCTACACTCCAAGGGGTAGCAAAAGTCAGACATGACTTAGGGACTAAACCACCCATCCAACCAACATTTCTTTAGCTTTAGGGGTGCCAGGCACTTGAGATACAGTATCTCACTTAGTCCTTACAACAACCTTCTTTTACAGGTAAGTCAACTAAGCCTCAAAAGGTAACCAATCCAAGGTCACACAGCTGATCAGAGCCTGGAAGCCTGCTTTTTAATCCCCAAATGCCTGGTAGTCTCATGCCCACAGGCAGAAAAGATCTTAACAGGTTTTCTAATGTTGAATTCTGCCTGCCTTATCTGCTTTTACAGGTAAGTCTCCCTTAGGCTAAATCTAGCTCTACCCAAGGCAAGATGAAATATCTGATGTATAGGACAGAACAGGTCCAAACCACTTAGCTCAGTGATAACTCTAACCTTTTCTTTGCAAGTCTCCTGTCTGTGTGTCCAACTCTGTGCAACCCCATGGACTGTAGCCTGCCAGGCTCCTCTGTCCATGGAATTTTCTAAGCAAGATTACTGGAGTGGGGTGCCATTTCCTTCTCCAGGGGATCTTCCCAAGATGACTCCCTAACTCCCCCTGGTTAAACAGAAACTTCCAGGGTTCCCTCCTATAGCCAGGGCCCCAGGTGGTCAGTGATGCTTCCTTTTCTCAACTTCTCTCCCTCATGTGGTTAACATTCTCTCTGGTACTATTTCTTTATAATATCATTGAGAAATAAGAACAGAATGAAACCTGAGCCCTGGGCATGTCTCATCACCATGGAAACAACTTCAAGCCGGAGTGCCTCCAGGAGATGTGGGTACTGTTCGTCCAATGGGTGTGGAGATAAGGCTCTGGGAACTAGACAAAGTTAAAACAAGCCCCTGTTGGCTTAGTGGCAGTTTTGGTAATAAACACCACGTTTAGGATTGTATCAGCAGCCATATTATCAACCTATATCCTCCATTCCCGCTGTGCTGGTTTGGTACAGAATATACCAGCCAAATGAACATCAGCTCAAATTATCCTTCTTTTGTGACTGGATGTTTGAAACTCTATTAAGGTGGCTCAAAGACTGTGGGAGGAGAAATAAACAATGTAAACAGCAAAAAAATTTCAAGAACACTCTGTAGATGATTTTTCGCTTCTGGGAATGGGAAACCAGTTTTCCCAAGAGACTCCATTATTAAAGTCATAAATAAAGCATCCCTGATTCAACTGCTTGGTCAGTGGCTGTGCTCTGGAAAAGTAGCGCAGAATCAGAGGCGGGCAGTCCTGGGGAGGCCGGGGAGGCGAGTCCGTCTGAGAACATCTTGCTTCCTCCACAAGCTGACCGCACATCAGTCTCGGGTGTAAGGATAACGAGCGAATTTTGCTGTATGGAAGATGACCAAAGACGGGTACATTTCAAACAGGATCCTAAAATGCAAGGATGCTTTCCTAGCTGACACCCTGTCTTTTTTAAAGGTACACACTCTCCTCTCGAAGTAAAAGTAAGTAGTGTGGTACAGGGACTCCTAATCTGATTGCCTAGGTGTTCTGGGTTCCAGTTCCAGTTCTGGCTACATACCAGGCCCATGATCAAGTGTAGGTTACTTAACCTCCCTGAGTGCCAGCTTCCTTGGTAGCGATGGGAAGGATGACTGTTGAACCTTAAGTATCCTATGTGCTGGGACTTCCTAGGCAGTCCAGTGGTTAAGACTTGGCCCTTGCAATGCAGGTTGGGGGGGCACTGGTTCAAATCCTGGTTGAAGAATGATGATTTTGAATGCTGAGATAATATCAGGGCCAATAATAATAATAATAATCCCATGTGCTAATGGTACCCATCACAGTGAGTTTCAGTTACTCAGCAAATAAAGGACAAGTGACACATGCTAAGGCCTACTTGGTCTGGGCAAAGTGCTGAGCACTTTATGGCTGTAATTGATTCCTACAACAACTTATGGTTTCTGGTAGCCCCAACTTAACAAACAATGGAAATTACTCCCGAGAATTTCTGTGATTCCTCGAAGTGATCAATGCATGTCCAACTCTTGAGACTCCATGGACTGTAGCCTGCCAGGCTCTTCTGTCCATGGAATTTTCCAGGTAAGAATACTGAAGTGGGTTGCCATTTCTTTCTTCAGGGGATCCTCCCGACCCAGGGACCAAACCTGGGCCTCCTACATTGCAGGCGAATTCTTTACCGAGTGAGCCATCGAGGAAGCTATAAACACGCAGTCAGGCTTCAAACCCCCATCTGCCCAACTCCAAAGTAACTATCTTTTTATTTGACCTTGCTAATATCTCAGCTTGGGAGAAATCATTAATATGATTTTAATTCAAAATAAATATAACTCAATAGTTCGGTCATAGTTTTCAAATAATTTGCTCAGGCCTTGAAAATTCAGCTTCTCTAGCTATCCTGACTCTCATTAAAATGATCCCACATCACTTGGGAATTAGAAGAATCTTCATGCAACATGAACTTTTAATCTTTGGCTTGTTCAAACAGGCCTGGAGCATCACCCCCTATGGCTCCAAAGAAATGTCATGTGTTAGGACACTTTAGTCACGTCCAGATGGGTAAGTTTTGGAGTTTCTATCTTTCAGTCTGAACTGAAAGTAATACTTTTTTTTTCCCCCTCAAAAGAAATAAGAAGTCATAGTACTGAAATCAATAGTCATGAAATCCTGTGAAATAAAGGTTTAACAAACTATGCTTCCTCGGTTCTAAGCTCTTGGCTTCTAACAGAAAAGCCAGGCTTTCCATTTCATGAAAAAAGAATAAAATATAAGAGAACAAAATAGCATGACATTTTGGGTGTGTGCTTAGTCAGACCTGCCAGAGAGTTTCCGATTTGGTAGTTATTCCTTTTTCCTGAACGGCAGGCTGGACCAGATATGGCGTGGACTTCAGAATCAGAACAATAGTTCAGAGCTCTTCCATGTATATATTTATACTCACTGAACCTCCAGTTTTTCCCTCTGTAAAATGGGGAAGCTTCATGGGATTGTTGTGAAGTCAAACAAAAAATACACATAAAGAGCAAAATACATTAGTCCTTTTTCCCCCACTCCAAATTCAAAATGGACTTAAGCAGTCTGTAACGATAACAGTTAATTTTAATATCATTGACTCCTCCCTGGCACTGGCCTAACTCTTTCCATAGATTCCTTTTTTTAATGAAGGGAAACCAGTATTTGAAACCAGGTGCTCTAATTCCAGTGCTTGCCCTGTGCCCTGCTCTAGGACACAGCCATTTACTGGGTTCAGATGAAAGGATTTATGAGCAATTGCTTCTGCAGGAAACAGCTGCCTAAGGGTCCTGGACCCTGTGGCTAGGTATTTGGCCAAAGGCAGGGAAAGCCATGCATAATCTTTTGTTCCCACTCAACACAATTGGTACCCCTGCTCTTCTCCTCCCTGGGGTTAGTTTCCTGACCAGACTAGGTACATAATAGATGCCCCCAAAGTGCTTGCTGAATAAATAAATGCAAGTCAATAAACTGATTGCTCATGGTGTAACAATTTATGGAACATTTAATACTAACCTTCATTCTTCTCTTACGTAAACATGTTAAAGAGATTAAAAAAAAAAAACCTGTTAATTTTCCACATTGTGTTCACCAAGCACTTATTAAGGACCTCCTATTAATCAAAGGGCCAAGGATTACATATGTAATTCATTACTGAGTATTAAAGAAGCAACAAAGCTCAGCTTATATTCAGCTATGGAATACACAATACTTTTCAGGTAGAATTGAGCTTTGTGGCTTTGTTTGCACTGGTTTTCTAATTTGCATTCCTCAATCCTTATTTATTAAACAGTCATGGTGGGCAAGCTGGGCAAGTGTCTTTGTGAACCACGCTAGAATGAGGGCAGGAGAAGACAGAGGCTAACATTTGGGACACGGTTTAGGGAACCAAGAGCATAAGGTCAGAAGGGCTATAATTCCTCACCCTGTCATGAGAAACCTTGGTTTCCTCATCTACAAAATGAGAATGATCGTCTGCCCTGCTCTCCCACGAACTCCTAGGATGATATGAGGAAGCACTTCCTTGTGAACATCCTACGTGAGGTCATGTAAGCAGAGCCCAACACAGGTTCTCATGCAAACCAGGCACTCCATGAATATCCCTGCTTTCCCCTCCGTTTCTTCGGGAGGCGTCCCTGGTGACTCAGTGGTAAAGAGTGCTGCCAATGCAGGAGATGCGGGTTCAGATCCCTGGGTTGGGAAGATCCCCTGGAGAAGGAAATGGCAACCCACTCCAGTGTTCTTGCCTGGGAGATCCTATGGACAGAGGAACCTGGTGGGCTACAGTCTATGGGGTTGCAAAGAGTTGGACATGACTTAGTGACTAAAAAACAATCCCTTCTTCCAGCCTGATCTCCTGGACAGCTGCTGCCGTGGTTTGAGTCTGGTCCTCTCCTGCACGTTACCTTTTCTCCCCTCAGTTGCTGCCAAAGGCAAACAGGGATGAAATGGTAACAGGGTAGCCACTGAAGCAAAATAGGTCACAGGAAGGAGATAATGCATTCAAGGACAAATAAAAGTCAGCTATAGATGGGGCCAGAATGGGTAAGTAAAAAGTCCAGGAAAGTAGAGATAGTATCTATTTTAATAGGGAATAGGCTTTTAAAATATTATTACCAATGTGAAAACATACAACACATATACTTGNGGTTCCAGTTCCAGTTCTGGCTACATACCAGGCCCATGATCAAGTGTAGGTTACTTAACCTCCCTGAGTGCCAGCTTCCTTGGTAGCGATGGGAAGGATGACTGTTGAACCTTAAGTATCCTATGTGCTGGGACTTCCTAGGCAGTCCAGTGGTTAAGACTTGGCCCTTGCAATGCAGGTTGGGGGGGCACTGGTTCAAATCCTGGTTGAAGAATGATGATTTTGAATGCTGAGATAATATCAGGGCCAATAATAATAATAATAATCCCATGTGCTAATGGTACCCATCACAGTGAGTTTCAGTTACTCAGCAAATAAAGGACAAGTGACACATGCTAAGGCCTACTTGGTCTGGGCAAAGTGCTGAGCACTTTATGGCTGTAATTGATTCCTACAACAACTTATGGTTTCTGGTAGCCCCAACTTAACAAACAATGGAAATTACTCCCGAGAATTTCTGTGATTCCTCGAAGTGATCAATGCATGTCCAACTCTTGAGACTCCATGGACTGTAGCCTGCCAGGCTCTTCTGTCCATGGAATTTTCCAGGTAAGAATACTGAAGTGGGTTGCCATTTCTTTCTTCAGGGGATCCTCCCGACCCAGGGACCAAACCTGGGCCTCCTACATTGCAGGCGAATTCTTTACCGAGTGAGCCATCGAGGAAGCTATAAACACGCAGTCAGGCTTCAAACCCCCATCTGCCCAACTCCAAAGTAACTATCTTTTTATTTGACCTTGCTAATATCTCAGCTTGGGAGAAATCATTAATATGATTTTAATTCAAAATAAATATAACTCAATAGTTCGGTCATAGTTTTCAAATAATTTGCTCAGGCCTTGAAAATTCAGCTTCTCTAGCTATCCTGACTCTCATTAAAATGATCCCACATCACTTGGCAATTAGAAGAATCTTCATGCAACATGAACTTTTAATCTTTGGCTTGTTCAAACAGGCCTGGAGCATCACCCCCTATGGCTCCAAAGAAATGTCATGTGTTAGGACACTTTAGTCACGTCCAGATGGGTAAGTTTTGGAGTTTCTATCTTTCAGTCTGAACTGAAAGTAATACTTTTTTTTTTCCCCTCAAAAGAAATAAGAAGTCATAGTACTGAAATCAATAGTCATGAAATCCTGTGAAATAAAGGTTTAACAAACTATGCTTCCTCGGTTCTAAGCTCTTGGCTTCTAACAGAAAAGCCAGGCTTTCCATTTCATGAAAAAAGAATAAAATATAAGAGAACAAAATAGCATGACATTTTGGGTGTGTGCTTAGTCAGACCTGCCAGAGAGTTTCCGATTTGGTAGTTATTCCTTTTTCCTGAACGGCAGGCTGGACCAGATATGGCGTGGACTTCAGAATCAGAACAATAGTTCAGAGCTCTTCCATGTATATATTTATACTCACTGAACCTCCAGTTTTTCCCTCTGTAAAATGGGGAAGCTTCATGGGATTGTTGTGAAGTCAAACAAAAAATACACATAAAGAGCAAAATACATTAGTCCTTTTTCCCCCACTCCAAATTCAAAATGGACTTAAGCAGTCTGTAACGATAACAGTTAATTTTAATATCATTGACTCCTCCCTGGCACTGGCCTAACTCTTTCCATAGATTCCTTTTTTTAATGAAGGGAAACCAGTATTTGAAACCAGGTGCTCTAATTCCAGTGCTTGCCCTGTGCCCTGCTCTAGGACACAGCCATTTACTGGGTTCAGATGAAAGGATTTACGAGCAATTGCTTCTGCAGGAAACAGCTGCCTAAGGGTCCTGGACCCTGTGGCTAGGTATTTGGCCAAAGGTAGGGAAAGCCATGCATAATCTTTTGTTCCCACTCAACACAATTGGTACCCCTGCTCTTCTCCTCCCTGGGGTTAGTTTCCTGACCAGACTAGGTACATAATAGATGCCCCCAAAGTGCTTGCTGAATAAATAAATGCAAGTTAATAAACTGATTGCTCATGGTGTAACAATTTATGGAACATTTAATACTAACCTTCATTCTTCTCTTACGTAAACATGTTAAAGAGATTAAAAAAAAAAACCTGTTAATTTTCCACATTGTGTTCACCAAGCACTTATTAAGGACCTCCTATTAATCAAAGGGCCAAGGATTACATATGTAATTCATTACTGAGTATTAAAGAAGCAACAAAGCTCAGCTTATATTCAGCTATGGAATACACAATACTTTTCAGGTAGAATTGAGCTTTGTGGCTTTGTTTGCACTGGTTTTCTAATTTGCATTCCTCAATCCTTATTTATTAAACAGTCATGGTGGGCAAGCTGGGCAAGTGTCTTTGTGAACCACGCTAGAATGAGGGCAGGAGAAGACAGAGGCTAACATTTGGGACACGGTTTAGGGAACCAAGAGCATAAGGTCAGAAGGGCTATAATTCCTCACCCTGTCATGAGAAACCTTGGTTTCCTCATCTACAAAATGAGAATGATCGTCTGCCCTGCTCTCCCACGAACTCCTAGGATGATATGAGGAAGCACTTCCTTGTGAACATCCTACGTGAGGTCATGTAAGCAGAGCCCAACACAGGTTCTCATGCAAACCAGGCACTCCATGAATATCCCTGCTTTCCCCTCCGTTTCTTCGGGAGGCGTCCCTGGTGACTCAGTGGTAAAGAGTGCTGCCAATGCAGGAGATGCGGGTTCAGATCCCTGGGTTGGGAAGATCCCCTGGAGAAGGAAATGGCAACCCACTCCAGTGTTCTTGCCTGGGAGATCCTATGGACAGAGGAACCTGGTGGGCTACAGTCTATGGGGTTGCAAAGAGTTGGACATGACTTAGTGACTAAAAAACAATCCCTTCTTCCAGCCTGATCTCCTGGACAGCTGCTGCCGTGGTTTGAGTCTGGTCCTCTCCTGCACGTTACCTTTTCTCCCCTCAGTTGCTGCCAAAGGCAAACAGGGATGAAATGGTAACAGGGTAGCCACTGAAGCAAAATAGGTCACAGGAAGGAGATAATGCATTCAAGGACAAATAAAAGTCAGCTATAGATGGGGCCAGAATGGGTAAGTAAAAAGTCCAGGAAAGTAGAGATAGTATCTATTTTAATAGGGAATAGGCTTTTAAAATATTATTACCAATGTGAAAACATACAACACATATACTTGCGTGGCTTTAATATCCTCTTTGCTCTTTAGGTTGCTTGCACAAGGTGGGAATTCTATAAGTTGCAGATGCAACCTTCTGAAAAAATGCTTTAAAATATAGAATAAAGTGATGATGTTTAGGTAAAAAGAGCCTTGTTAAAACTGTACTTATAATGACTGGCTATGCAAGGCTGTGTGTGCATATAGACTAGACTAGAGGGAAAGGCATTTGGGAAATAAACGGCTGCAATGTTAGGACGGTTGAATTGTCTCATCCAGTCCCTAGAACTGAAAGTGAAGGTGTTCGGTGGTGATCCCATGGACTGTGTAGCCCACAAGGTCCTCTGTCCATGGGATTCTCCAGGCAAGAATACTGGCGTGGGCTGCCATTTCCTTCTCCAGGGGATCGTCCCAACCCAGGGATCGAACCCCGGTCTCCCGCATTGTAAGCAGAGCTTTTATAGTCTGAGCCACCAGGGAAGCTGCCTAGAACTGAACAGATGTTTATTATTTGTTCAGTGAGTGAGAAGACTTGCTTTTCCATATATTGTAACTCTGCTTATTTCCCTTTGTTAGTCAACCACTCAGAGGTAATATTGCCTCTTTTTGACATTATTTTATTGATTCACCTGTTTTTGTTTTTTTTTTTCCCCCTTGGCCTAATGCAATTCTATCTCCAAAGAAAATTGGTGTAAACAGAAAAGGTTGCAGAGACTAACATGGGGCTTAGTAGACAGAAATGATAAAGGTCACTCCTGCACTTCTGATCTCCAAAACCAGG
Source organism: Oreotragus oreotragus (assembly GCA_006410675.1). Taxonomy (NCBI): domain Eukaryota; kingdom Metazoa; phylum Chordata; class Mammalia; order Artiodactyla; family Bovidae; genus Oreotragus; species Oreotragus oreotragus. The sequence goes on along the minus strand of SJYX01009561.1, from coordinate 661,947 downwards.
AAAAGTGTTTATAGATAAGCAGGAGACCTGATTTTTATTCATTAATCAGCTAAGTGTCCTTAGAGAAAATAACCCCCTAGGGCCTCAGTTGACAGATCTGTGAATGGGCTTAGACAGATGACCTCCTTCTGACCTTTCAGTTACTTTTGTGTGTTAAATGTCCAGATAAAACATGTTGGGTCAATTAAGACAGAGGAGCCTTGCAAAGAATTCATATTTGAAAACTTTATTTTCTCAAATGAGCACCAACACAGATTGGAAATATGACAGAAACAACGCGCTTTTCTCTAATACTGAATCACTATGTACAAACACAGGAAATGGTGAAGACAAATTACTTGAAAATAATTTTCTTTGTTATTGAAGCAAAGTGACCTGAAAATGCCACTAAAAAAAAATAACAATAAAGATAAAAGAAAAACAAAACCCAACACATATAGTTTGTAAACACAAGCATAAATGGGCAGAGTCTGTACTGAAAGATAGTCTCTGCAGGTTGGAAAAGGGAACTGACTCTCACTTTCACCCAAATGTTACACAAAAACATATGGGCAGGTAGAATTTGATACTATGAGAACGGCTTGCTTCTTCTTGGCTTTACCTTTCACTGCTGGCTGATTTCATGACGTTATCTTAATTTTAAATATTAAATATTAATATATCTCTTTCCTTGACCTAGACCACTAGCATGTTTTCTCATTTGAGGCAGACTCATTTTTTTAAAAAAAATATCTAAGTTGATTGTGATCAATATTTGATTTCCCAGCCTCTTCCTGAACCTGAGGCAAAGTGACCTTAAAAAAAAAAAAAAAAAGCTATTTACCTACAAAATATGTGTATTATTTTACTGACATTCTTTTCAACCCAAACCAGTTTAATGTTTAACATGATGTGGTTTCCACAACAACTGGAGCCCTGGGTCCATGAGGAGTACCCTCACCTCTCAGGGAGGGACACAGCTGTGACTGCTGGGTCTTCACAAATAACAGATTTCCTTTACAGTCTGTAAAAGCTGAGCACACGAAGACAAAGGAGCAAATACGCAACAGCTCCGTGCTCGGGGAAACAAACTCCTCGAGGGGTGTGCTGTTGGTCCACTCAGAAACAAAAGCAGCAGAGAGAAAGAGAAGAAAACTCTTATGTGCCCAAGGTGTAAACTGTAGGTATAGTGTCCCCCCAAAAAACGAAAACCGCAGGCACAATGCAAAGTGCTTTACACGAACACACACACACACACGCACGTGGGCGCACACACACTCACACAAACAATTAAAAACAAGACTCTAATCTGTTGGAAATTCTTCCAACAAGAGGAATTGCTCTAAGTTGTTACTAAATTTGATTTATTTTCTTTTCTGGCCAATAGCGGTACAAGAAAATATTTCAATTCTCAACCTGGTAATATACTGCAGAGTCTGTTCCATTGGGAAGAAATACAGAGACATTGCTTCATTTATTGCCTCTGTCCAGACTAAAGTGATGGAGATTTTTTTTTTCCTTTCCTTTTCTTTTGCAAGAGTATACTGGTGATCACTGTTTCCCTTAAAATATACTTCAAGAAATGCAGAGGAAACCAGAGAATTTAAAAATGAAAATAAAAAGTGCTCTCAGGGGATCTGAGAAAACAGCACCAAATATATTATTTAAAAAATTAAATATTATTTACAAAAGTATATTTCACAAGCAACTGTTTCTTATATATCCTCTTGAAAATCTTTTTATAAAGGGGACACCTGTCTTTCACACACTGATCCACCAGTAAAGACTGACTCTATCTTATCTCTGTCATCTTGTTGTCCGGGGAACTGGGCAGGCCCAGCTGACGTTCCGTGGACACTGAGCTCGGCTGGGTTGGATACACATCAAATCAACCCATCAGCGGCTGAGACTAATATCCTAGCGGGCTGGGTGTAATCCAGGGCCGCCCACGTCATATGACCTGGGGAGGCACGAGGGAGATGGAACTAGAATCTGCCGGCTGGACTTCAGCTGAAAAGGAAGGCAGCTGCTGGCTGAGGTCTAGCATGTCATGCCTTTTTCCTTTCCCCTTCTCCCTTTCCCTACTCCTAAGCTTTACCATCAAACTCCAGTTCCCCAAACCCACCAGGGGTGAACGGATGAGGTCTTTGGTTATGCTCTGAGTCCAAAATTTGGTGAGGAAATTAAAAAATGGACCGACTGAGGCATCTCCCTCACTCAGCTGCGGTCTCTATGATACTGCCAGACATTCGCAGACAAGCTGTGAATGGAGCTCAAGTTATAAGAAGCACTTTTGGTTCTTCTTCTTAGGGAAAGCCGAATGAGTTGGGTTTTTTGTTTTTTTTTTTTTACCATTGTCATTATGGAAAAACCAACATTTTGTTCAGCTCACTTGCACCATGTGCCCACTGGATGCTCAATGGAGAGTAACTTAAAGCAAAACAAAACACCAGAACCCGGGCCTAACTGGAGCCTGCTCTGATCCATGCAAGAGCCAGAGGCCCCATCCCCAAAGGTGAACGGTGGCACCCCAGTCTCCTCTGCCCCTTGAACACTCTAGGGTGCCTCACGGCCAGTAGACGGCCATGCTCGGTTTTCACACACCTACATGTTCCCCCGACCCTGACCCTGCCTGCCTTCTTTTCCTGGAAAGGATTATCAATAGCCAGGACATTCCCTGAGTAAAGGGGCTGATCAAAACACGGAAATGAGAGCCACTACCTTCAGCAGGAACGCAGAGGGGAATTTATGATTTATGGGCTGGCAAACCAGCTTAGGAATGTGAAAGTTGAAAATGTTTTTTTTTTTTTTAATTGAGATCTTGGGCCTGGGAGCCAGAGGAACTGTTTCTCTGGGATTGGAAATGAAAGACTTCTAAATCTCAGTCTGCTTTTTAGTAATGTGGAGAGAACAACTTAAATCTCCCAGGGTTGCTAAAGCACCGAACGATGTGGGCCAAGAAGCTTTTGGGAACAAAATCTGGTTTCGCAGAACCCTCTTTGTCTCACGGATGCTGTCTGCTGCTAAAAGCGGGGCTACCTGGCTTCCCGTTAGCACTCCGCCCAGCGCTGCCAGGGCAGGCCCATGAGCATCTCAGGCCCCGCGCTCCACCAGCAGCCCACAGAGGCGCAAAAAGGCATTTCCACGACAGACTCACCCTCTCTGGGAATCTGGTTCCATTCTGAAAACGTCCCGGGCTGGCTGCTTTAATCTTGCTTAACAATCTTACAGGTTCTCGTCTCCTTCAACTCACTCTTTTGTGACTTTTAAGGTGAATTTTCCTATAGGATCAGCCTACTGGGAGAATGAGATGCTGAGAATTACCTAACATAACCTACACATATCTTAGCAATGATAATATTTTCAGTCTAAGCAATGAAATTATCTCAGTTAAATGAGTTTCGGTCATGCACTGCGTACTGGTTAAATTGCTGTAGAACAGACTTCACAGTGTTGATTAAATGCAACAAACTCTTCTCTCATGAGCCTCACAGAGATGCGTTCCCCACTTCCCTAATATAATGAGCTTCGGATGGGGAGGTCCAGGGTGGGGTCTAACACTGGAATTTATAACTTGCCGTCTGACATCAAATTGAAGACCTTCCCGTTGCTGGATCACACAGACAGATTTCTCTCCACACAAAAACATTCAAGTACAAAGAGAACAAGCTAGGGGCATGAGGAATCTGCCGGCCAGGTTATCACTAAACTCGAAGCCTTGGGACTTTGTTTTCCGCAACTACAATGATAGAACTGGAGGAAAACACCCAAGAACTCATACGCATAAAGAACTGCTGTTCTCAGTGAAGTCAATGCATACCAAAAAAAAAGATGCACTTAACCTGTAACAGTTCAAACCTAAACTATTCCAGGCTCTGCCCCACCCACCCCTACACTTCCTTACCACAGTGCTCTTCTCTTATGAAGATTCAGAAAAAAAGGTCAGTCGGAATTGCTAACTGGTTCTACTTTTTTATTTTCTCTGGCCCAAGATCAAGGCCATTTCTGCAAGAGCTCCCCAACTGTACCTCCCCACCCCCCACCCGTGTTCCCTGTTATCCTCAATCATTGATTTTTTTTTTTTACTTGATTACTGGTCAAAGCCTTTGGGATATTTGGATCTCACGCACATTGCAAATGACAGTCCCCTCTCCTGTCACCTACAGTGGCTGAAGAGGCAGAGATCACCCACAGGAGCAGTGAGGCATCAGTCATCAAAACCTTCTGGGCTTTTCCCAAGTCATCCCCTGCTGCCAGGACACACTGCTCCCCCCACCAGCTCGGCCTGGTAGAACCAGGCCGGCCCCCTGCCCCGCCAGCGAAGACTAGGAGCCATCCTTCTTGTGCCCTCATTTGCTAACCTGGCACATTTGGTGGCAGGAACAGAAGCTTCTGATCAGAGAGAATGCAGTCATGAGGTATTTTTTTTTTCCCTCTTTGTCCTCTTAGACAAGTCGATTATTTCAAGCCTAAGTTCCCAGGTCTCCAGGAGCAGCACAAGTCTGTTCCTACCTCTCCCCTCCCGTCCCCTGCCCACCCGGGACACTCACACCCCCGGGCTGGGCCACTGTGCTCCCGCCCAGCGGCCTTCGGGCAGCTCTGCAAGGGCCCTGGGGCCTTCGTCCAAGTGGGCTGCCGCCATGCGGGCAGGCGTCTGTTCCTTTTGTTGTCTTGTTTTTTCAGCCAACACTAGAACAGAGAGAGAAGCCAGGATCAACTCACAAACAGATACAAAGCAAAGAGACAGAGAGACAGCGGTTTAGAGGCCGGTCACCAGAAAGATGGCGTCAGGGTGGGAGAATGCCCCAGATGGCGAGGCCCCTAAATGGATGGAACCACGTGTTCAGTCACTCTCTCACGCTTGGGTAGAATGTTCGGTTGGATGGCATTCACGTGGACGCTGGGTTGGCTGGATGCTCTCCCATCAGTCCCAGCCATTGTCCTTGATCATGTGTGCTAGCTCAATGATGTATTTGCCTTCTTTATATTTCTGGCTGCTTTCAAAGGCGTGTTCCTACGGAAACACAAAGGAAGAGAAGATGGAAATTACCAAAGATGTGCAGGTGACTTTTGGCGTACAGGAGCCAAGGCAGAGCCAACGACAGGCCTCGGGGCCTCTGACCTCTGGCCCCAGCCTCAGTGGGAAGGCCCACTGCTCAAGCACGCCATGTCCCCTTGGCTTAACTGCAGGACTGAGGCATCACCAGGGCTGTCTCCACATTTACAATAAAATTTAAATATTTTTAAATTTAAGGATTCTAAATATTTTCTCAGTATTTGCAGTAGAGTTCCTTTAGCATCTTTGCTCAAACATCACCATACCGGTAAGGTCTTTATTGAAAACCACAACCTCCCCTGCAGCCACACCCCCTTGCCCCCGTCACTTCCTGCTTTACTTTTCGCCACAGCACTTAACCACATTCAAACATACAGCATAACTTGTATCTATTTTGTGTCAGTCCGTCTTGTTCACTGTATATCTATTTTGTGTTTTGTCCGCCTTATAAAATCTTATGAGCACTTCATTTTTGATGTTAACCAGAAATCTGTCCTATGGAGGTATCTGTAGAATTTTTGTGTCAAATTTTTATTATTTTGGGGGGCTGTGCCAAGCAGCTTCTGGAATCTTAGTTCCCCGACCAGGGATTGAACCTGGGCCCTCAGCAGTGAAACCATGGAATTCTAACCCCTGGACCGCCAGGGAATGCTCACTGTGCCATTATTTTAAACCGTGCTTGTTAGGCTGAGAGAAAAGACACTGGGGAGAGGAACAAAGTGTACTGTATTGCCAAACAGGTCTCTCTTTTATTTCTTATCTTGCATGTCAGATGGGTTAAGTTTGTTTTTCCATCACTGCCTTTCTCCAGGGAGAAAGGAGCTGTATGAACTGCAGGCTGAAGGACCTGCCAGCCCTTGAGCCCCACTCAGCTGCAAGCCTCCAGAGGGCAAACCCAGCACAAACCAGCTGGGAGGTGTCCATTTGAAACACAGCTCCGCAGGCTCTCTCAGCTAACAAGCCCCATAGAAATAAGTCCTGCATTGCTGTGGCATTAAGGTGATATTCTGTTTGCAGATACAGAAAGCCATTTCGGTGTGTCATCTAAAAAAACAGTGAGTGTCAGAGTCATCAGATGGCGAAGCTCAATGGGCAGAACAGTGGAAAAATTCTCCGTTCTGAGCCCCCCAAATCGGGAAGGAGCTAAATCCTACTGCTGAAAGGTGCTGGGCAGCATTTGTATTAACTGTATCTTCTGTTCTAGAGCTCAGGGGCTCTGGGTCTCAGAATGCGAGTTCTGACTTGAGTCTCTCATTCAGAGAGGAGTCATTCCCCATAGCAGAGAGGGGAGGGGTGCTAAGAGAAAGTGCAAACACACCACACACACACAAGAGCTGTGGGCTCAGCAGTAATTTCCCTGACACTCAGTATTCCCCAGCTCCGTCTGCATGAGTGTGATGTGTATATAACAGAGGAATATGGTTTAGGAACAAGACCTGTTGTTCCATGGTAGTGTGTTCAGAATACAAGGGGAGGAAAAAAATAAAACTAGGAAAGTGACAGTGTGTCCCTATTTTAAAAAAGAGAGAGAGAGAGAAGGGGAAAAGAAAATCAATACGCCCACCCCTCAAGCCTCAAGGCACTTGCAAAATGTTACGAGTGGACTCCAGGAGATAGAGTACAGGATCTGGAATTGACACAGACATCGCAGATTAAACCCTGCTCCTACTGCTTCCCAGCATCAAAAGCATCATTTAAGCAGCTGACTTCCATTAATAGTTTGCAAAATTATAAACTTTCCATTTACAAAGTTGGGATAATTACAAGTACTTCACAGAGTCACCATAAGGGTCAGAAAGAAAAATAGAATGAAAGACTGGAGCACTGGCCATGTTGTGTGAGATGGGATCAGGGAATGTTTGGGGAGACGGATGTTTCTCTGTTGTCCTGTCCAGCTGTTTGATCGTCACCTGTGGCTTTCCTCCAAGTATCATGACTATAAGCATCCTGAGAGCAAGGAATGTCTCTCATTCACTTTTATATCTAACACAGAGGCTCTTAATAAATAAAGCTTTGTCAAAGGACTGGATTTTTTTTTTTTTTTTTTGCCACTGTGTGGCATATGGGATCTTAGTTCCCCAAGCAGAGATCCAACCCGTGTCCCCTGCATTGCGAGGTGGATTCTTAACCGCCGGTCTGCCAGGAAAGTCCCCCGGACGTAATCATTTTACCTGAAGTCAGGAGCCAAGCCGGCCAACTCAGGATTATTTTCTGTCTATGATCCAGCACATCTTCAAGGAATAAGATAACCAAGAAGTTGGGAAACAAAGAAGGGGCAGAACATTTCTCGGTAATCAAAACCAGAACTGAGGCCCCCAGACCACACAGTGGGGACCAGTGGCCACACAGGAATCAGAACGGCCAAGGCCCTTTCTCCAAGATGAACCTGTGGCTAAACCTTCTCAGCATTATGAAACACAGTGTCTAGGTTTTTCCGTTCTCATTCTGCACATTCCAAGGAAGGCATGAAAGGCAGACTCTAAAGGCTGTGCTCCTTCCCTGGACTCTACCTGCTGCAGCTTTTATGATCTGAGTATTTTTAAACTTTATTTCAACAGAATCGTACTTTCATGGCTGGCTTCTCTTGCTCAACATCTTTTTTTCATACAGACTCATATTTTTAGAGCAGTTTTAGACTCATCGAAAAAAGGAGCAGAAGACACAGGTTTCCCCTATGCTCCCTGCTCCCACATATGCAGAAGCTCCTCCACCAGCAAAGTCCTGCAGCGTGGTGTCTTTGCTGCCACCAACAAACCTACATGACACAACCTTATCACTCTCCAGGAGGTTCTGACTGCTCCTTCAGGCTCCTTCCTAAGCAGGTCCTAAGAGCCAGCCCCACACTGACCCTCTGAGACAACAGTGAATAAAGTTCTCTCCCGGAAACAGGAAGACTGCCTTTTCAACATCCCCACAATGATAGAGAGGGGAGAGAAAAACACTGTGAAAAGATCTACCGATAATAACAGCAGCGACAACAATAATAACACTAGTTGACTTTCACTGAACACACATACCTCCTCTCACCCTGGCAAGGCTCTGCGCACTCTCCGAGCTGCCAAGGGGACATTACAAGTATCTGTCGAGGGACTCCCCTGGCAGTCTAGTGGTTAAGACTGCACTTCCAGGGCAAGGAGTGTGGGTTCAATCCCTGATCAGGGAACTAAGATCCCACATGCTGCATGGCATGGTCAAAAAATAAAAATAAATAAAAATTATTACCCTGCCTAAGCCTCAGTTTCCTCATCTGTAAACTAGGGATTAAAATATGGCTCACACTCTAAGGATTCTGTGAAGAGTAAATAAAATAACATATGCCTGGGACACAGTAAGCGGTCGGGAGACGTTATGTGCCATTGTCGTTACTTCTACTATTACTACTGGGCTTCCCTGGTGGCTCAGAGGGTAAAGCGTCTGCCTGCAGTGCGGGACAGCTGGGTTCGATCCCTGAGTCGGGATGATCCCCTGAGAAGGAAATGGCACCCCACTCCAGTACTCTTGCCTGGAAAATTCCATGGACTGAGGAGCCTGGAAGGCTATAATCCATGGGGTTGCAAAGAGTCGGACACGACTGAGTGACTTCATTTTTCACTATTATTACACTGAGAGGGTGCGTGACTGTGTGTGTATGTGTCAGGAGTAGGTGAAGGATTGAGTGGGAAGAGTGGACTATCAATGCAAAGAGGATGCTTGTGTGCCAGGAACTGCTCTTTGAACTCAGTTTCCCATCCTTGTTGTAGATAATCCCACAAGGCCAGGGGAAGCAAGTAGGAGAATGCATTCCAGTGTCCGACTCTCAGTTTCTTTACGGCACACTCTCCACCAAGCAGACCCCTCAGTACTTACATATTTCCAGCCCAGGGTGGTTTTGCAGTTTTCACAGTAAATGTCTGCGACGGCGTGCAGTCCTGTTAGCAACACGCGCTCTTCCGCCGGCCCGCAGCCCACGTTAACTCTGTGCCAGGGACAGGGAGAGAGAAAGAGTGGGGAGTCAGGCAAATGCCCATCGGTTGTTGAAGCTGAACTTCCAGCAAAAAATTAACTGAAGACAGCTGCCCAAAGGGAAGCTAAAGCTAAGAGCATCATCTCTAACTGAAAGTAGTAGCAAATTCCCAAAGGGCAGCCCCATGGAAACATCTCCATTGAGCTGTTTGTCAGATCTGAAAGTTCTGATTCAGTAAGTCGACTCAGAATAGTCTCTATGGTTGAGACTTTGCTTAGAATTTTTCTTTTTTCAGAGCTTTTCTTGACAAGTGCTTTTAGGCTTGTGATTTAAGGGGACAAACTAATAACCACACTGAAGCCCACAGCCACGAGCACAGGTCCCCAGAGCTTCCTGAGGACGGACTGTGGCCGGAGATGTCGATCATGACAGCAGAGTCCTGTCCTCATCACAGGGACGGGTGAGCCCCATCTATCAGCTCTCTAGACTCCTACACGAAGCACCTATTATTTCAAGCTGGACATGCTACATTTCCATTTTCACAGTTCATCAGGCTTGCTTTCCCAGAGAAAGCTATAAATGATGCTGAGGGCTGTGGCAGACCATACGAGGGGATGGAGGCTCTTAGCTCACTCCACTTTACAAAGCCTCCTTCAGCCTCAGTCCTCCAGCAAATCCCGGGGTCTTCTTCCTCTCTTCCTCAGAGACACGTCTCAGTTCTACTTCTGAGACCTTCGTGGTCAGGCTTCAGGAGAAGCACTCCAGCTTCTCTGCTAGGAGCCTACAGGTCTCTGTGCTTACTGGAGTACTGCCTACATTATTTTTAGCCCAAGATGATGCCCCCCCACCGAATTCCCCAAGGATGACTGGCTAACATGTGTGGTAAAGAATGTTCCATGGGGTTGTGCGTATGTGTGTACGTGTCAGAGAGGACAGGCTCCATTGTGTAATCATCACAGAGTGTTGCTTTTCCCCATCCCTCAAAATTTGCACCGAACAATGGAAGTACCATTCAGAGACACTCACACTGAGTTAAAGAGGTATGCTCGTCCTTGACTTCCTTGGAACGACTGAAATGCAAGAAGACAAATCGATGGTTAGAGATCCATTTCACCCACCCAGGGGGGAAACCAACCCCAGAGCACAACCATCATGACCTTGAAGGACTGACACAGCTAAAAGGGAGCAGTGAGCCAGTTAACTGTCCAGCTGGCAGATGGCACGGTGGGAGGAGGAGAAGGCAGAATACACAGAGCTACGGAACCCGGGTCAGCCCACACTTGGATTGGCAAGAAGACAGCATGAATCCACACTGGCCTTTCCTAGACCCATATGATTTTGGCTATCTGTGCTGCCCACAGCTTTCCTCGAGTCGGCCAGGGCACGGCCACAGGCACAAGTACCTCTCTAGGCCCTCTTGGTACAACCCTCAGGAGACAGCAAAAAATCCCCAAGGTAAGAATGAACCACCAAACCCACACTTCTCACTGGTCTTCCTTTTCTGGAGACCCTAATTGCTCGAACAGTCACTGTCCTCCTAACTGGCAGCACGAGGACTTTCCTGGTGGCCCAGTGGTTAAGAATCCACCTTTCAATGCAGGGCACACAGGTTCGGTTCCTGGTTGGGGAACTAAGATCCCACAGGCTGTGCAGCCAAATAAACAGAAAAACCTGCAGTACGGGAGTTCTCTCTTTTTTGAGGTGTAGGCAACTTGATCTCCAGGTCACAGGAATGCCCACTAAAGGGTAATCCCACTTTAACTTCTAGCTTAAATAGGAGCCGGACTGCAAGGAGATCAAACCAGTCATTCCTAAAGGAAATCGACCCTGAATATTCATTGGAAAAACTGATGCTGGAAAGACTGAGGGCAGGAGAAGGAGCAGGGAGACAGAGGATGAGGTGGTTGGACGGCATCACTGACTCAGCGGACATGAGTTTAAGCAAACTCCAGGAGATGGTGAAGGACATGGAAGCCTGGCGTGCTGCAGTCCATGGGTTCACAAAGAGTTGGGCACAACTTAGTAACTGAACAAGAACAACGACAAATAGGAGCGTCTTTCTTCTGGCTGGAGGACGGCAGGGGCTGGGAGAAACCGGAGCCCGAAAGCTCACCGTGCAATACTTCCACTAACACGGGCCCTGTGCGTGTTTCCTCCTCTGGTTGCACTGGAATGTCTGGCTGACATGAGCCAGCCATGTCCTGCACGGCTGCCTGCATTTTTTAATGTGGCTTGACAACTGTACCCTGAATTACACATCCTCGTCTGCTCTGAAGACCACTTGGAAAAGAAACAACCAGACAAAATAAGGGACTCTCCCGTGACCTCTGTTATTCAGTGGCTGGAGAGATCCAGGGCTGACTGGTTAACAGATGACCAGAGGGCAGGGGAGAACCAGACAGGACACAGATCACTGCGCCCAAGACAGCTGTTGCCAGAAGCAACGGACTTTAGGGATCGGGGCTGCCAGCCACAGAGAAGGGTTAAAATTCTTGACTTGGGGAAAAACTGTCTTTGGGGCAGCTGGGTGGTTGGCTGCCTCCAACGTGCAAATGCACCAGAAGCCTTGGCTCCCGGGTGCAGCTCCGAGGAGCAAGCAGGTGTTTCCCAGCTGCTGCTCGGGCAAAACCAGCTCTCTTTCCTTTGGGTCTTGAAGCATCTCCGGGGAACACATGAGCTCCAGACTAAAATTGAGCATGAATACAAGTGTTACAGCCTCAAGACCTGGAACCTGGAAGTCCATGCCACATGCTCAGATGAGACAATGTCTCAGCGAAACAGGCCATAGATTTGGTCAACCAGTTAGTTCCATCTCAGAGCACACAGACACCCAAGCACTACCAGGATGGCAAAAGTTTCACCATCTGGGCCCACCACCCTCTGCAGTCTCTTCTCTCCCTACTCTGCCACTGTCTTTTCCTCTAGTCAGGCCAAACCATGTGCAATTCCTGGAACTTGAATTTCACCAACTTTGCCCACGATCCTCCCTAAGATGGGGAGGTTCCTTCGCTTGACCAATCTCAAGCCTCAGCTCGGCCTCCTCTCTTTCGTAAGGCTTTCTCTGACGTTCCCAAGAAGAGGCACCCACTGGTACCCATGGATGGGACCCGTCTTGCTCACTGCCTGTTCCTTTTTTTCTTAGCTCTCAGCACACTTGATTTCAACTGCCTGTCTGACTAACTCCCTCACTAGACCGTGAGTTCCCTGAAGACATGAACCGTGTCTTCAATGTCTCTCTGAACCCGCAACACATAGCATGAAAAAATCTGGCATCATTTACAAAATATTTATCCCATCAGTCAATTGCCTCTAACTTCCTTTTAAAAAAAAATTTGCTGCTTCTGTACTGTATGATGTCAATAATGAGACTGATGTTATAAAAATAGGATCCTTAACAGTAGGATCCTGGCAATTTTTTATAATGGGATAGAGTAGCCCAAAGAGGTTCATTTATACCCAAGTACTTAAAAATGTAAAGATAAAGTTATGCATTTTTCCTTTGCGAAAAAACATTCCAAACTACCTGAACAAAAAGTTGCTGACAAAACACTGACTTGGCAATATTTTTTAAAAACACACACACACACAAAATCTGCCCCTTCAAAGTAAAGGCAACATTTTGACAGGGAATGGAAACGCAACTCCTTTTCCAAAGAAACTTGTACTACTACAGAGAGAACTAGTACTTAGCTGTTTTCATTTTATATGATCTTTGTAGTTCAAAATTGAGATGTCTATACAAAAAAACTAATTCAAAATGGAGACTACTAAGAAAAAAAATGCAGGAGAAAATCTTTGTGACTTTGCATTAGAAAAGACTTCTTGGATACTATATCAGCAGTACAATTTATAAAAGAAAAAAACTGCTAGATTTCATCAAAATTTTAAACTTGTGCTCTGAAAAGCACTGTTAAGAAATAAATCGTAGACTGGGAGAAAATATCTACGAATTGCTTTTCTAACAAAGGATTTGTATCTAAAATATATAAAGAACTCTCAAAATTCAGTAATAAAATAAGAAATCCAATTTTTAAATGGACAAAAGATTTGAAGAGACTTCACCAAAGATAAGCAGATGGGAACAGGCCCATGAAAAGATGCTCAACATTCCTAGCCATTCGGTTCAGTTCAGTTCAGTCGCTCAGTCCTGTCCAACTCTTTGTGACCCCATGAATCGCAGCACACCAGGCCTCCCTGTCCATCACCAACTCCCGGAGTTCACTCAAACTCATGTCCATCGACTCAGTGATGCCATCCAGCCATCTCATCCTCGGTCGTCCCCTTCTCCTCCTGCCCCCAGTCCCTCCCAGCATCAGAGTCTTTTCCAATGAGTCAACTCTTCGCATGAGGTGGCCAAAGCTGGAGTTTTAGCTTTAGCATCAGTCCTTCCAAAGAACACCCAGGGATGATCTCCTTTAGAATGGACTGGTTCTGGCGCTCAGCTTTTTTCACAGTCCAACTCTCACATCCATACATGACTACAGGAAAAACCATAGCCTTGACTAGATGGACATTTGTTGGCAAAGTAATGTCTCTGCTTTTGAATGTGCTGTCTAGGTTGGTCGTAACTTTCCTTCCAAGGAGTGAGCGTATTTTAATTTCATGGCTGCACTCATCATCTGCAGTGACTTTGGAGCCCCCCAAAATAAAGTCAATGCAAATGAAAAACAACTGACATAGCCCTATTAGAATGATTCAAAAAAAATTTTTTTTAACTGACAAAACTAAGTGCTCTCAAGGACACTGCAAAATGGCAACGTCTGGACAGAGTTCGGCAGTTTCAATTACTCAAATGTAATGAAAACTTATGTTAATACATGTAACAACATGGATGAGTTTGAAATGCTTTAGTCTAAGAAGATCAGTGGTTGCCAGAGGTTATGGGTAAGGGGTGAGACTGACTACAAAGGAGTAACATAGGAGATGGAATTATTTTCTCATCTTGATTTTTGTGGTGCGTAAGACTACGCATGTGTCAAAACTCATTGGATTTTGTAAAAAGTTATTTTTACATATAGTAAAATATACTCGTTAGTGAAATCCAGTAGAATCTTTGTTCCCCAATCAGGAATTGAACCCAGGCCCCTAGCAGTGAAAGTGCCAAGTCCTAACCACTGAACCACCAGGGAATTCCCACAAAGATTCCATTTGAATCTACCTTTCTTTGTAAAGAAGTTTTCAGTAAGGGCAACAGTTAAAATGGAGTACTGAAGAGGACTATCTTTAGGACACACCTCTGAATTACTGAGGGCTTCCCTGGTGGCTCAGATGGTAAAGAATCTGCCTGCAGTGCACGAGATCCGGGTTTGATTCCTGGTTTGGGAAGATGCCTTGGAGAAGGGAGCGGCTATGCATTCCAGTATTCTGGCCTGCATAATTCCATGGACAGAGGAGCCTGGCAGGTCCTAGTTCATGGGGTCAGCATCAGAAGCAACTGAGTGACTGACAATTTCACTTTCTGAATTACTGAATCAGAAAGTGATAAATGAAGACTCCCCCTCCCCGAAAAGAGAGCATATTCAATCATATATACCTTCAATAAAACAGGATTAAAAAGTTGTAATTGTGTTATTTTTTCTTACATCCTTTTAAATTGCATAAATTATTAAAAATTTCTAGTAAATGTTTATAATGTACAAATTAGCAACCCCGTGTATAACCATTTATAAATAAATAGCCATATTAGGAGTACATGCTCAAAACACTTTCCTGGTAGGCGTATGTGACCTTAAATATTCGGAGGTGACTGTTCTGGGGGTTCTAAGGCAGGGCCTAAGACTGGCTTTCTGCCATCAGTGTTTTACAGTTTTCTATATATCTAGATCTTTTGTTTTTTTAGGTAGATTTATTCCTAAGTATTTTATTCTTTTCATTGCAACAGTGAATGGAATTGTTTCCTTAATTTCTATTTCTGTTTTCTCATTGTTAACTGTATAGGAATGCAAGAATAAATTAATTTAAAAAACATCATATGAAAAGTAAAAAAAAAAAGTGGCTTTCTCTAGCCTGTCATACATTTGAATTTCTAGAGAGTGGGGTGGGGGAGGGCACATGGAGAAGAGTCTTCAATCAGGCCCAGAGGCACCTCCCAAGGCCACCCTGGTTCCTCCAGGGGTCTTCTCCCGAGGGTGTGCTGGCAGCGGCCCATGCTCTGCAAAGACTGCTGAACCCATCAGGCGGCGATACCTACAGAGGCAGCCCCCTAGCGACAGCATCGATGAGCCTGTCTCCCCAGCCCCGCACCCGGGACCAGCTGAGTCTCTGAGGACAAGAGAGATTCTGCAAGCTCTTCCGCCATGGCTTCCACACTGGGCCGCTGCCAAGCCAACATTTATGATGAGAAAAACATTCACGGAGAACAACAGGCATCTTGCAAATAGACACAGACAAGAATAGCCTGGCTGCGTCTCTGTATCCTGTGGGGCCCGGCGCAGCCTGGCACGGCCAGGCGCAGCCTGGCACTCCCTTGAGGGAGGGTGGTACCGAAGGTGGGGAGACTGAAAGCCAGTGAAGGGAGCAATCAGAATGGAGCAAACAGGATTTCAGACGAGGAGATCCCAGACAGACGGCCAGACACATTTGTTTGCTGTCGTGACTGCCAGGCAACAAGGCAGCTCTTTTCCATGTTGTGTATCAACCAAGGCTGGTATTCAGGACTCCAGGAAGGGGTTTTTTTTTTTTTGTTGTTGTTGTTGTTGTTGTTTTAAAGAAATTACCCCAAACTTTTCTTCTGTCCTTAAAGGAAAGTTATAGTTTCAGACCCAGCCCTTCCAGCCAGCTCAAAGGAACGGAAAGGCTTTGAGTTTCCTGTTTGGTAGCCAAAACCACTGATTTCTGGCCCCTTTGAAAGTCTGGAAAGCAGCAATTCCTTTCAACGCAGGAAAACGAATATTTGTCGGGGGAGGCGGCAACAGAGCAAACACGCGGATTCCTCCTCCTCTCAAACAGGCTCAGGCGTGAAGTCCTCCTAGCATAAAGAGCGCCTCTCAGTCTCCTTTCTCTGGGAGGGTCATCCATGATCCACTGAGTTCTGCCCCAGGAGGTGCCCAGGGGTGAGGCAGGCAGAGGCCCATCTGATTACTCAGCTGTAACAACCGGAGCTGCCCTGGGGTATCCACACATGATGAGAAGATCTCATCTCAGAAATTCAGGATAAAATCCTGGCTTCACAACTTCAACTGACTAGCTCTCCTCGACTGTGGGAGAATTATCTACCCTCTGGGCTTCCACATCTTTTACACCTGTGGATGGAAAACATGCCCATGTCCTAAGCTGTTGAGAACAAGAAGTAAAACAAGGTAAACCAAGTGCAGAGGGAAAAGGAGATGAGTTCTCCACCTTCCCTCTCTGGCCTTTGCAGGAGCCTGCAGCAGAGAGAAGAGAAGGTTGACTCGATCTGCTTCTTCAAAATCCATAAAAATACAGGGATAGCACTGCAGCTGCCGATGATCCTTACCAGTTACAGCACCGTCCATAGCCATAATGTCCATCACGTGGGCTTTGAAGAAATGGAACTGCTAGAGTTGGAGGCTTGGTGTGGCCATATATTCACAATGCTACTAACTTGGTCAAGCCAATTTACTTCTCTGAGACTAAACTTCTTAATCTACAAAATGGGCACTATAAAATCTATAAAATTGTATTCACACTCACACCAGATTTGTATAAGAAATAAATAACACTGTGTACACTTCATGGCATGACAGACAGAACCTTATCATAAAAGTCACCATTAATGTATACAATTCAGGGGCTCTTGGTATATTCACAAGGCTGTGCAACCATCACCACTATCTAATTCCAGAACATCTTCACACACCACAAAGAAATCTTGCATCATTACCAGTCACCTTCCATTTCCCTTGTCCCTGGCAGCCACAAACCTCCTTTCTGTCTTTACGGATTTGCTCATGGTATTATATGCTGTACTCTGTACCTTGTCAGGGAGAAGGTAACATAGGTATTAGATAGAGACACAATAAAGGATAAGTAAAACTCCTCCCTTGGGTGTTGGCTGAACACCCCACCTAAACATTCTCCTGGGGAAGGTCAGGTCAGTCCTTTTTCCTTTCTCATTCCTTTCTGCATCCAAGTCTGGTGGACTTTGCTATTCAGGGTCAAAGTAAACCACAGGCTCCATTCCAAAGAGCTGAAACTCAAGCAAAATAATCTTGTCTGAATTTCACCCTTGAGGAAGCATATGGAGAAAGTGGGAAGGGTATTAATAAAAAACAATGAAAATGATGAAAATTTCCACAATTAGAACCCAAGTGCAGTTTAAAGACTCTGAGCAATTACCTAAGAGGAAAGACAATCAAAGGGGATTTCTTCCATTTTCTCTGCAAAAAAGGAGGAAGTGGACTGATACGGAAATAAGGGAGACTTGGGTTCATTACAAGGGAAGAATTTCCTGACTGTGTAGGACTTCCACACTGGGACACAGGTCACCAGGAAAGATTAGGAAAGAATAAAGCCATTTGTCTGTGTTTATAGTTTGCAGAAAGTTTTCACACATCTGGAGGTCTACATGGGGTAAAAAGCATGCTGCCTAGGGGCAGAAGCTTGGCTGCCTCTGAGCTCTGGGAGGTCCGTTCCTGAACCAGATGAAGGGAGGGGCAGGGAAGGGACTGGCTCTAGAGGAGGAAATATCTGCAGTGTGGAGTCACGAAATTCCAAGGGCATGGGAGCATACACGATACGATGAACTGAATGGCAAAAACAAAAGGTGGTGTGGGGCCTGGGTACCACATTTTATTGCTGAAATGTGGAGACTTCAGAATCTAAGTTACTTGATGATCAGACCTTTCGATTTCAGCCGATGCTGGCAGCCCCCTACAACCTGTACTCCTCCTCTCCACAAAACAGGCCTGGGACACTTGCATTCTCCACAAGGATACAGAGGAGGGGGTTTCTATGAGCAGACAAGCCCCTGTCCTCTACAGAAGAAAGCCTGACATGTCTGCTGGAGGTGGGGATGGCTTCTGAGACAGAGAGAGAAAAGGTGGAATCAGGATGCAATGCCAGCCAGTCATTAAAGCTGGGCCCTTGGCAATTCAAACATAAAACTGAAACTTCTGGAGGGGGAACTTCCCTGGCAGTCCATTGGTTAAGACTCTGCACCCCAGTTCGATCCCGGGCTGGGGAACTAACGTCCCACGTGCTGCATAGTGTCACCTAAAAATAAATAAATAAACTTCTAAGCGGGCTAAAATAATGCAGCTCAAATTTCTCTCAAAACCATCAGGTCCTTCCACTCTTGGGTATATATCTGAAAAATAAAACACTAATTCAAAAAGATTCGTGCACACCCCTCCCTACCCGCAGTGTTCACAGCAGCATTATTTATAATTGTCAAGGTATAGAAGCAACCTAAATGTCCACCAACAAATGAATGGATAAAGAAGATGTTATATATACATATATATATTTTTTTTAATATATATATATGAAATGGACTACTACTTGGCCATAAAAAATAATGAAATTTTGCCATTTGCAGAAAGATGGATGGACTTTTATTCTAAGTGAAGTCAGACAAAGAAAGACAGATACTGTATGATATCACTTATATGTGAAATCAAACTAGAGAATAAAACAGAAGAAGCAAATTCACAGACATAGAGAACGAACTAGTGGTTACTGGTGGGGAGAGGAATGCAGGGAGGGGCAATATAGGGGGAGAGGGATTTTTTTTTTTAAGGGTTATTTTGAGATCATATGAAATCATGTGTGTGAAACCTTTTCAGGCCTTTTAAAAACAATTTACTATGAGCCCCTGAAATTAAAAAGAAAGCAAATTAATATATCTAGGAAGAACATGATCAGTTTTGTTAGGTAGGTAGAAGAGGGAAAAGGAGTCCAAAATGGCGGTGGCTAAAAGACAAGGAAGGGAAAAGCCAGTGAAAATAGAGCAAAAGAAGGTCCGAGGACCAGAGTGAAGACTTCAGCTAGAACAAACAGCACTCCTGGCTAAGCCCAATTTGCATAGGGCAGGCCCAGGGGGAGGGAAACATACAAAAGGAGGAGCCAAAGCCTCTCTCTCTCTCGCTCGCTCTCTCTCTCTCTCTCGCTCGCTCTCTCTCTCGCTCTCTCTCTCGCTCACTCTCTCTCGCTCTCTCTCTCTCTCACTCTCTCTCTCTCGCTCACTCTCTCTCTCTCTCACTCTCTCTCTCTCGCTCACTCTCTCTCTCTCACTCTCTCTCTCTCTCTCTCTCTCTCTCTCCCTCTTTCTCTCTCTCTCTCTCTCTCTCTCTCTNCTCTCTCTCTCTCTCTCTCTCTCTCTCTCTCTCTCTCTCTCTCTCTCTCTCTCTCTCTCTCTCTCTCTCTCTCTCTCTCTCTCTCTCTCTCTCTCTCTCTCTCTCTCTCTCTCTCTCTCTCTCTCTCTCTCTCTCTCTCTCTCTCTCTCTCTCTCTCTCTCTCTCTCTCTCTCTCTCTCTCTCTCTCTCTCTCTCTCTCTCTCTCTCTCTCTCTCTCTCTCTCTCTCTCTCTCTCTCTCTCTCTCTCTCTCTCTCTCTCTCTCTCTCTCTCTCTCTCTCTCTCTCTCTCTCTCTCTCTCTCTCTCTCTCGCTCACTCTCTCTCTCTCTCGCTCACTCTCTCTCTCGCGCGTGCAGGTGTTCTTTCCCTCTCTCTCTCTCTCTCTTTCCCCCTCTCTCTCCCCCTCTCCCACGCACTCCTCCACTCTCTTCCCTTCAAATCTTTGGGTTGGTATGCCCTCACGCTTTGAGGATGGATTCTCCTGCTATCTTCTAAATAAAATAGGGCTGTAACACTGATCTGCCTAAGAGCTATAACACGGTTTATCCAAGACCTGTGACGCCCCGAGGGCTTTAATGCTCCAAATCTTTGTTGTGACGAGACAAAGAACCGAGGAACATGCGCTCGCGTGACAAGTTTCTTGGATTTCAGTTTCAGTATACCCTTCAGTTCCCAAAGCCAACTGGGCATTGGCAAATGAAGATGTCCCAACACTACAAAGGATTTCCGGAAAGCCAGTGGGCAAAACTTACAGATTCTCAAGGCAAGACTTCCCCTGCAGCCAATCCAGACAGAAAGGGTTCCCTGCAAGACTGAAGCCACATGCTATGGGGGTGGGTAGTGGGTGGGTGGGGGGTTGTTTTCTAAAGATCTTCTAACAAGCAATCATGACAGTGAAATTAGAGACAGTTCATAGGTGTGAAGTGAAAGCCGCTCAATCATGTTTGACTTTTTTTGACCCCATACAGTCCGTGGAATTCTCCAGGCCAGAATACTGGAGTGGGTAGCCATCCCCTTTTCCGGGGGGTCTTCCCAACCCAGGGATCGGATCTGTGTCTCCTATACTGTAGGCAGATTATTTACCACTGAGACACTGGGGAAGCCCAAATTGAGATGGCTCATTAAAATAAATTGGAAATGGTGAAGTAATAATAGCCATGGCTTATATTTACATACTGCTTGCTATATGCCATACAGGGCTTCCCCGGTGGCTCAGCTGGTAAAGTAACCGCTTGCAATGCAGGAGACCTGGGTTCAATCCCTGGGTTGGGAAGATCTCCTGGAGAAGGGAACGGCTTTAACTGAGCTGCATCTGTTCCTTGTCAAGTTCTTCCCTCAGGAGCCAGAACTCTCCCCAGTAAGGGACCCCATCCCCCCATCAGCCACTCTTTGTCATCCTCCTGCACCTGCAGGGCCAAGCCTGCCTGGCCAGTGAGGTCAGGGAGAGCAGCACTCTCCTGAAGTAACACTGGGTCCAACTGAAAGGAAGTACAGACAGGTGAGAGTTCAGGTGACTGAGCTGACTAATGCACTGATTATTGGGGTGGAAGAGAGAGGGCTAGAAGTGGCCTTGCTATATCAAGGAGAAGCTGAGACTCAGAGGAGGCAGCCCCTTTCCCTGGGTCACAGTCAAGTTCCTGACCTTTAAGAAGACTCAAGACCCCACCTGGCACTAGTGCGTCTCCTAGCATGTTCCCTCAGAAACTCAGAGCCACACAGTCCAGGAGATTTCCAGACAGAGGGTTGCAAGGTGCTGGGGAGGGATTGGGGAGGGTAGGTTGGTCCTCAGTGCCCCCTAGCAGATGCCAAATGGAGCAGCCCAATCCTACAGTCACAGACTCTAGGCCAGGGGAACATGGGCTTGCCTGGGGTGCTTCAGATGGGAGCAACCCACAAGAGCCCTGGGCACAAGGAACACACTCAGCCAGAAACCAGGAAGAACTGTGTGGCTGCCCTTGGAGAGTGGAAGGAGGGAGTGACACCCGTGTGTCTGAGGAAGAGGGGGTAACCACGATGTGGGCTCTAGTGGGCTGCAACCATGACTTTTGTTTTAAATGAAGGGAGGTTTTAAGCCAAACAGTGACTTGGTTTGTAAAGACCAAATAGGCACAAAACTGTTGCAATCATCCAAATGGAAGAGGTGAAAGGTGCTTGGTGGTGGCCATGGAGAGTTGTCTGCATTCAATTATAATTCGAAGGTGGACTCAGGAAGAGAGAGGCCAAGGGAGCTGAAGAGAAGGTGACATCCAGAACGACCCTGAATGCACTGCCTGCGAGGTCATGAGGGGACCATTGAGATAGGTGGTCGAGGGAAATGACCCGCTGGGTGGGGAAGATCAGGACCCAGAACAGGAAGGTCCACTGGAGGTACCTTCAGGACATCAAAGAGGTAGCTGGACATGCAGTCCAGAGCCACAGAGGAAGTGACCTGGAGTGACAGCCTTGAGTGACAGTGGTGTAATGATAGTAACAGGAGTGTGGCACAGGCAGGATGACAAGCACGTGTGCCTGAAAAAGAGAGCTACAGGCTGCAGAGGTTAAGTGCAGCACCTGCCGGGCAAGGCCGAGTGAAGGGCAGCAGCAGTGTGACTGTGTTTAGACCAGGCCCCTGGGGCCCAGCTCAGAGCCTGCTCCATGCTCTCCAGGGGATCATTACCCCATAAGCCTGGCTCAGAGCCACTGTCAGGTGGGGAAGATGGGCACAGACCCATGGATTAGTCAACAGGGATCAAGAAAGTGAAGGATGCAGCTCTTGGCGGCTCCCACACCCACAGCATCCGTCCAGTCACAGACTGTGCTCCTCTGGCCTCTCAGGCTTGTATCCATGAAAGAGGAGCTGTACTAGTTTCACTTCTCTGCAAAATTAGGAGAAGCGACTTTAGGACACAGTCATTAGAATGACACAAAACAAAATGTGTGGACACTAAGAGGGGAAAGGGCGGGGGATGAATTGGGAGACTGGGACTGACTTGTGTATATACTATTGATACTATGTATAAAATAGATAGCTAATGAGAACCTGCTGTAGAGCACAGGGAACTCTACTCAGTCCTCTGTGGTGCTGGGAGGGGTTGGGGGCAGGAGGAGAAGGGGACGACCGAGGATGAGATGGCTGGATGGCTTCACTGNGGAAGGAATGATGCTAAAGCTGAAACTCCAGTACTTTGGCCACCTCATGTGAAGAGTTGACTCATTGGAAAAGACTCTGATGCTGGGAGGGACTGGGGGCAGGAGGAGAAGGGGACGACCGAGGATGAGATGGCTGGATGGCATCACGGACTCGATGGACGTGAGTCTGAGTGAACTCCGGGAGATGGTGATGGATAGGGAGGCCTGGCGTGTTGCGATTCATGGGGTCGCAAAGAGTCGGACACGACTGAGCGACTGAACTGAACTGAACTGAAGACAGGACTGAGCAACTAAGCCAACATATGCCAGACAGGATTCAAAATCTTTTACATAAGCCAGGTAATTTAATTCTGTCAACAATCTAACGAGGGAGGTACTTTCATCAATCCCATTTTACAGATGAGGAAAGCAAGACAAAGAAAGGTTAAAACAAAAATATGCAAACACAGGGTCAAATTCCAACATATGACAGTGACCCAGGTAGTCTGGCTCCAAAATCTAAGGAATAATGAGGATGGGATGACAAGGGTGCTGTCCAGGTGACTTCCTAAAAGAAAGGAGCTCAACAGAATTAGACTAATACTGACATGTTTAAAGGACCTCTGAATGTACAAAGATCTCTCACATATATTAACTGATTTACCTCCAAAACAACAGAGGAAGAATCTGAGGTCCAGAGCTGTTAAAGTGACTTACCCAGTTTCCCAAAGCTTGTAAGTCAAGGTCAATACATAAACCTACAGCTTCTGACTCCAGGTCCCAAGATTTTTCTAGAACGTGTTCACCTGGAAAATCTGTCTCTTTGAAAAAGAAGGATGGATCAAGCTGTCAAAACTGATGAAAGTCTCTTAAGCTATTCACCTTCCTCTGCTCTGACTCCATATTTACTCAGCAACTGCCTAAATTTAATTCATTCGCTCAGTGGCAACCTTCAAGGAAGATAACACACATCCAAGCTTTCGGGATTATCTGTTCCACTGTAAATTAATTAGAATTCTGGTCTACCAATTAGCTTCCTGTGAGTTATGTTAGGATGAATCATTTCACCAGGGCTTGGTCACTCTTGGGAGAATGGATAAAATTTAATTTGTAAATTTAACAATGCTTAAGGCTGATTGAGGGCCACCAAGAGAATGCT
This sequence comes from Oreotragus oreotragus, assembly GCA_006410675.1. NCBI lineage: Eukaryota > Metazoa > Chordata > Mammalia > Artiodactyla > Bovidae > Oreotragus > Oreotragus oreotragus. The sequence goes on along the minus strand of SJYX01009561.1, from coordinate 638,447 downwards.
CTCTGCAATCCAGCCTGAAACCAGCCCTCCCAGGTAACAACTGAATGAATGATTCTCATTTCACAACCCACGGAAAAAGAAAAGCAAAGACGTCCTTAAAAATCCACTCCCCTTTTTTTGGGCTCATGGACTTCATGATGCAGAATGAGCAGAGAAGCTGAAAGAATGCTTCGGGGAGCTTTCAAATAGAGAAGTTAACTAATTACAGTCCGTAGGAATCTCATGAAGTGGACTGCAGGTGAGGTATAGTGGCAAAAGGCCTCCACAGTCATGGAGGATCTCCAAACAAAACAAAATATATGTAGACTTTATCCAGTGTCAATTGTAGAGATCACTGGGCTTTGAGGAGCCCCGGGGTCATCCACTCACTTGATTCATGGCTCTTGTCCACATTTCCACTAAAGACTAAAGTGTGCTCAGCGGTGTCTGACTCTTTGCAACCCCATGGACTGTAGCCCGCCGGGCTCCTCTGTCCATGGGATTTCCCAGCAAGAATACTGGAGTGGGGTGCCATTTCCTACTAGAGGGGCTCTTCCTGTCTCCTGCATCTCTTCTTGTCCCCTTGCATTGACTGGCAGATTCTTGACCACTGCGCCATCTGGGAAGCCCTATTTCCACCAAACTTCTGCCTAAATACTTTCAGGGATAGTGAACACCCTGCCTCCCGAGGAACCTCATTCTGCTACCAGCCACTCTGATAATCCTTCATCTTTACATCCTTTGGTGCCAAAAAATACTTCTGGTTATAGCTTTACATCTCTGTTTCCTTCCATGGGCTAAGCTTCTCCCAGTTTAGCAGATGAACTAGATTCAAATCCCATTTCTGGCATTTTCTCTATTGTGTGTTCTTGAAGATGCTCCCCTTTCTGGTTTCAAGTTCCTCACCTGTCAAGTGGGGTAACAGTACCCACCTTGCAGAGAGTAAAGTGACTAGCATAAGCCAGGCCCTTGAAAAGGGCCTTCAAATTTCCTGTACGCAGCATGGTTTTACTCTCACAGAGTCTCCCATTGTCTTCTTAACCTGATTTTTTCATTTCATCTTAGGGAAATAGTTATGAAGGAAGAGACAGTGTTATTTAAAAGGGTTTGAAGAAATCACAGCCAGCGAGCTCTTATGAAAAAGACTCGAGGATACAAATATTAAAAAGATCTGTGCACTATGTGCTTGCCAAAGTGCAAAAGCTGGGCACTGGAGACTCTCAGTATTCCGTCTAGAGACAGAATACGAGCGGGTCAGAACAACCAGCCGGCCCGCTCCCAGCCCCAGCCAGGCAAGGCTTCATCATCTGCCTCCAGCTCCATGCCTCCCTCACGCAGGGCCCTGCCCCTCTGCACTGGGAGTTGCATCATCTGTGAAATGAGGGGGTTGACTGAGGTTTCTTATGAGGGTGAATATTCCATGAGTCCATATTCTCCAGAGAGTAGACGCCTTGCACAGTGAACGAACATTTCTGAGTCAGACCTCTTTTCTGGTGTTTTTTCAACTTCCTGTTTATCTGGATGAAAGGTCTTTTCTGCTCATCAGCTGGTCTGTCTTATCTAGTTCCTCGATAAGACTCATCCTCAAGACTGAGAGACTTAAATCCCTGCCACATATTCTGGTGCTCAACCTTCTTCCCTGGCCAACAGAAAAACCTAAGGCACACTGAAATATCAGGCGCTGGAAAATCATCTCCTGGGCAAAGAGATTTTCCCACAGTAACACAGTCTATGATATTTTAAAAATAGGAGACAGAGGGTGGGGTGAGAGCTAACTGTTCAATAATATAGACATGGCTGAGAGCTTCCCTGGTGGCTCAGTGATAAAGAAGCTGCCTGCAAAAAAGAAAAAAAAGAATCAGCCCGCCAATGCGGGAGATACAGGTTCGATCCCAGGTCCAGGAAGATCCCACATGCTGCAGAGCAACTAAGGCCACGTGCCACAGCTACTGAGCCCCACGTGCCGCCAATACTGAAGCTCATGTGCCCTGTGGTCACGCTCTGCAGCAAGAGAAGCCACTGCAAATGAGAAACCTGTGCACTGTAAGCAGAGAGTAGGCTCAGCTTGCCACAACTCGAGAAGAGCGTGTGCAGCAATGAAGACCCAGCAGACCCATAAAGAAAGAGAAAGAATGCTGTACCTCCATAACTTTAAATCAACAAATATTTAATGTCCCAGACCTTGCGTAGCCCCAGAGGGTATAAATAGTCTGCCCCGAAGATGCTTAAACTCCAGCAGAGGGCTTTCCTCCAAGGTGAAGATGACGAAGAGGACTTGAAACAGCCACGGCACAACCTGCCTGTGCGAACCTCTTTCCCAGGGATGGATAATAACTCAGTGAGCAGCAGACCCCAAATGCTCGCTGCTGCTACTGCTGAGTCACTTCAGTCGTGTCCGACTCTGTGTGACCCCACAGACGGCAGCCCACCAGGCTCCCCCATCCCTGGGATTCTCCAGGCAAGAATACTGGAGTGGGTTGCCATTTCCTTTTCCAATGCATGAAAGAGAAAAGTGAAAGTGAAGTCGCTCAGTCTGTCCAACTGTTAGCGACCCCATGGACATAATGCTCGCTACGTAATACGAAAAACACTATCTTGTATCTCCCCTAGTTTGATACCACCTCAGGGCATTGTCTCAGGTATTAGCCCTGTTTTATAAGACAGCTGATAGGGACTTCCCTCGTGGTCCAGTGGTAAAGAATCTGCTACTCATGCGGGGACCATGAGCCACCCCAATGAGAAGCCACCCCAAGGAGAAGCCCATGCACAGCAACCAAGACCTAGTGCAGCCATAAATAAATAATTTTAAAAAGATAAACTGATGAGGACAGAGCCACACCCAGAAGTTAAACTCAAAAGCACCCCCCACCCCTGCCCCGGAACGAGGGTGGGTGGGGGGCAGCTCCTTTGTTTGGAAGTGAGCCTTGTCTATTGTATACATATCACTCCCCTACCCACTGATCTTTCCTGTTGATGGGGGCGGAGAGAGGCTGTGGGATCCTTAACAGCACTGGACAGCAACTTTGAAAGCAGAACTTGTTAGTTTTTAAACAAGGACCAGCCAGTTGGACCACCCAGTGGGTGTTCCCATGCAAATTCCAGTGCTTTCAAGTTGCTCCATGAACAGAGCCTACCCAGGACAGCAAGCCTTGTTTTTCTGCAACCAGCTCTTTGATTAGGTCTAGTGAGGGACTCAATTAGCATCATGGAAACACAGAGCAGATTTCAGAAAGGAAAGGTCAGCTGCAAGCCCTACCATTTGCTATCAGCCATCTGCCAAGCAGGAAGTGCTACTCAGATCTATTTTTAATCATATTCCCTAGGCAAAGGCTCCTGGGAGAATGCACAGGCCAGGCTTATTCCAAGAGAAACACTAAATTGCTACCTTTCTGAACACATTTTTAAACCTGTCTCTCTCTGGATACTTGGGATATCGTTTTAAATATATTCTGGACACCAACTTATATACAGAGGCCCAGTTCTTGGGTTCTCTCACACTGACACCTACCTCCAAGGAGGCCATGGTTGGCCTGTATTCTCCCTTCTTGGGAAAATTCCCTGGGACTGTTTGAAGGATGGACTAATTCCACACACCATAGCAATCCCTACAACCAGGTTCCAGGTATTTGATTTGGCTGCAAATGAAGGGGGAAGTGAAGACAAAAGAGGTGGTAGCTTAAGTCCAGCGTCCACGTCCATTTCCCAGAGCAGTAGTGAAACTGACGAAGCTAACAGGGCAGACCTCCCGGTCACTCTCATTTTTCAGTCCATCTACCACTTCAGAAAGCTGAACTAACACCAGTTCCTCTGGCAGGGACTCGACCGTGACTCAAGACATGGCCTGGCTACAGAAAGGAGCAAGGTTTCAGCTCGCCTCCCAGGGACCCGGCCTGTGCCGTGGCTGGCTGGTCCACCCAGGCGCAGGAACATTCTGTCCACTGGCTTCTTCCCCCCTCGACCCGCAGCAGCACTCATGTCTCAGTTCCCGCCAGCCCGAGGGACGAGACGTTTCTGCGAGGCCTGGATGGGGAGTCTGGCACAGCCGTGGCAGAGGAGGTTCAAACAGGCTGGGCTTCTCCCAGGCTGCGCACACATGGAACAGAGTTTCCCTGTCTCTGGACGCTCAGGCTTTCTGCCTCCGATTTCCAGCCGAAGTGTATGTATGACTGTGCCTCAGCCAAGTCAAGTTCCATTTGCCAACTAAGGCCAGGGGCCCCCATCCAGGGCTCACCCCATCAAACCCTCCAGTGGCACTGCGGGGCCCAGCGTGCCCCATGACAAAGGGCACAACGGGGTCTGCCGCTGGTTTTACCAGCCTCTCCAGCCCAACCCTGCCCTCCTCTTAGGAGCTTATCTGTCAGCAGCCGATGGGAAAGCTAAGCTGAAAGGGCACCTTGGCTGTGGGATCTTTGCCTGAGAATGTGAAATAAGAGACTGGGTATTTGGGGCAACTTAACACCGGGAGGTGCCCGGCCAGAGGGCTGGGGAGGAAGGGACAGAATAGGCAGAGGTGAGCTTCACAGATCTAACTCCCCCAGGCTGGGGGGTGGGGAGACACAGGGCTGGGAACCCAACCCCGTGAGCCTCAGCAGACGTGTCCTTGGGAAAAAAAAAAAAAAGGCCACTGCCCAGGGTCACTCCCCCTGACCCAGTTGGACCACAAATTAATTAGGGCTTCTGAGCCCTGCTGACTCTTGAGTTCCTCTTCTTTCTGGTTTCAGGAGCAAAGGGAGTTGATCGGTAAACAGCTTAAGAAAGAAGAGCTCTTCTTGTGCCTGTCTGAGGATCACCCAGTGCCCTTTCTCTACCCCTTCCCCAGTTTGCCACAACTGTGTATGTACCGGGAAACCCAGAAACAAATGAAAAAACACCCCAAGGAAACATAGGGTGTTGGTTTGGGTCCAAGGGCTAAACCCCAGGAACAGGAAGTTACCTGGAGATTTCAGAGCCAGGCAGACAGCCAAGGAAGGACCGAGAGAGGAGGTTGGGCTCTCAGTTCCTCTGCTAATTCAGAGCAAGAAACAGGGCTCAAGGTAGAGCTCTTAGGGGAATGGGCTGGGGGCTGAGGGGGGCAGGAGGTGGGGATGGGGTGTGCACCCCACCTGAATTCCAACTCTGGTTCTACCACTTCCATTTCCTAGCTGAGTCCCCTTTGGTCAACTCAGTTCGCCCAAGCCTCACTTTCTTCACCTGAAAATGGAAACAAGAGGAGAAAAGGGAACCCTCCTACACTGTTAATGGGAATTAAGCTTGTGGAGCCACTGTGGAAAACAGTACGGAGGCTCCTTTAAAAACTAAAACAAGAGATTTGCCATATGATCCAACAATCTCAGTCCTAGGTATATATCTGGAGAAAATTCTAATTCGAAAAAATACATGCACCTCAACGTTCATGTGTGTGCTAAGTCGCTTCAGCCGTGTCTGATTCTTTTCAACGCTATGGACTGTAGTCCGCCAGGCTCCTCTATCCATGGGATTTGTAGGCAAGAATACTGGAGTGGGTTGCCATGCCCTCCCTCCTGCCGGGGATCTTCCCAAACCCAGAGACTGAACCCACGTCTTGAACCCAAGATGGACTCCTACATTGGCAGGCAGATTCTTGATCACTAGCACCACCTGGGAAGCCCATATTTACAACTTGAGCCAGGACATGGAAGCAACCTAAGTGTCCATGCCAAATGAATGAAGAAGATGTGGCTCAATGGAATACCACTCAATCATTAAAATATAATGAGATCACACCATGTACAGCAACCTGGACGGACTTGAAGGGCACTACGCTAACTGAAGTCAGAGAAAGACAAATACCATGCTAATCACTTATGTGTGGAATCTAAAAACATGGTGCAGATAAAGTATCTACAAAACAAATAGACTCACAGACACAGAAAACAGAGGAAAGGTTACTAAAGGGCACAGTGGGTGGTGCTGAGGGAGCAGGGAGAGATAAGCTAGATCTTGGATTAACAGATACATGAAGAAGTGAAGTGAAGTCGCTCAGTCGTGTCCGACTCTTTGCGACCCCATGAACTGTAGCCTGCTAGGCTCTTCTGTCCATGGGATTTTCCAGGCAATAGTCCTGGAGTGGGTTGCCATTTCCTTCTCCAGGGGATCTTCCCAACCCAGGGATCGAACCCGGGTCTCCTGCATTGTAGACAGACGCTTTACCATCTGAGCCAACAGATACATACGAATATATAAAATGGGTAAACAATAAGGACTTGCTGTACAGCCCAGAGAACTCTACTCAATATCTTACAATAACCTATAATGAGGGCTTCCCTCACTCATAGCTCAGTTGGTAAAGAATCTCCCTGCAATGCAGGAGACTCCGGTTAGATTCCTGGGTCGGGAAGATCCCCTGGAGAAGGAAATGGCAATCCACTCTAGTGTTCTTGCCTGGAAAATCCCATGGACAGAGAAGCCTGGCGGGCTACTGTCCACTGGGTCGCAAGAGTCGGACAGTACTTAGCGACTAAACCACCACCGCCAAATGACAAGGACTTACTGTATAGCACAGAGAACTATACTCAGTCTTACAATAACGGAGTGAAAGTGCTAGTCGCTCAGTCGTCTCCGACTCTTTAGCCCAAACAGAGTACCCCCTTAAACCTGGTGTCCTAGGAGACTTGTTTCCTTCCCCTAGTAGGGGCTTCCCAGTGACATTCAGACCTACAGAATAGGAATCTCTGGGACCTGGAAATGAGCCATTTTATCCCAGGTTTATTCTGATGTACTCTCTGACTTGGGAATCACTGCCCAAGCATCTCCATTTTCCAAAGCCAGTTTCAACTACTCTCAGGCCAAAGACATGAAGGTTGTAGAAGCCACTTAATCTCCTCCACTTTTCCCTGGCCTAAACCTCAAAACTACATACACCGAAGTCATCTGAATTCTGCAACTCAGTTCTCCCTTGAGAGTCATAGGAAAACATCCATACATGCAGGCTGCAATTGCCTGCTTAGTGAGTGAGTGAGCTGTTCAGTGAGTGAGCTCAAGAAGCTAGGTATTCACATGAGAGAGAGCATCTCACCCAGCGAACCAGATAACCCAGGTCCCAGAGTACTTTGAGAGGCTTTCATCTCAAGAGTCACGGGTGCTGGGTGTTGGCCAGTGATTTATCTGGCTGCCGTTTAGCTGACAGCATTGCCAAGAAAGGACTGAGCTTGGTTATTAATTACAGCCACTGGCTTAATTATCAGCACTCATTAACTTTATACAATATCAACATTCCTCTTCACACAAAGCTCATAAGCATACGGTTTAGAGCAGTTAGAGAGAAGCTGAGTGGAACCAAAGGCTATTACTTTCTTGCTTTGAAACTATCCATGGCTCCCCAGAGCATGCAGCATGCAGAACTGCATCTAAACTCCTTCCCTGGCCTTCTGGGCCCATGCGATCCACCCATGTTGACTTCCTGCTTCCCTCTACCTGCCCTCTCCGCCTCTTACCTGTGGTTCTTTAGGCTGGATCTCCTCTGCAATGTCTCTATGCCTCTGCTGGGAATGGACTCCCCTTCCTTGTTCTCTTAGTAAACACTCATCTTGCTCTCTGCCCCTGTAAGCAGCCTAAATAATCACCTATTCAAAGCCTGTGTTTCACTACATCCTGTAATAGTTAACTTGTTTCTTTTGCCCACTAGATCATGAGCTGCTTCAGGGCAAGAATTTTATTGTGTCCTATTCTGCATCCCCAGTGCCTCATACAGCAGTACTCAGGACACGCTGAATGGTCAGAGAGGTCATGTGCCTTATCCAAGGCCACATTCGACATTCAGTGGCAAAGCCAGGCCCTGGGGCAGAGGCGGCCTGGCTCTTCATTCAGGGCTCGTAAGGGGGTGCCAATGACTCGGTGCCCACAGGGCCCAACACTGTTTTCCCATGGAAGTGATGAGATTGATTGAAACTACGGGCACTGTCTGGCTCGGGCACCGTGTAACCTCTGGCGGGGACCAGCGCACTAGATGGCTGAGGCTGCGGTTTGGTCCGTGCAAAGGAATTCTCTGACACCAATCAGATCACGCCACTGAAGAGCGTCCATCAACTCCTGTACTATCCCTACCAAATGGAGCCCCCCTGTTGATCTGGGACACCTCCTGAAATCACATTGACCCATTTTTCCAACACCGATCTCATAACAATTCCAATCATCCAGTCATTCTAGTCATCAACTTGGGGGTCAGCAAACAATCCTCTAGGGCCAAATGGGGCCTCTCACCTGTCTTGTAAATAAAGTGCTACCGGAACACAGTCAAGCTGACTCGTTTGTATTTTCTATGACTGCAGAGTTGAGGGGCTCCCCGGTGGCCCTGGTGGTAAAGAACCCGCCTGCCAATGCAGGGGACATAAGAGACACGGGTTCAATCCCTGGGTTGGGAAGATCCCCTGGAGAAGGAAATGGCAAACCACTCCAGTATGTAGCCTTAGGAGACAATAAGTCACTGTGAAGAGTAAGGAGACATGAAAGGAGCACCTGGGAAGAAGAAACGAAGACTACATCCATGTGTCCTCCTAGAGGACAGTGATCAGGCTCCTGTACAAAAAACATTCAGCCAACACAGAAAAAATTAAAACTTGAAGAACTGATACCAATTTATGTATCTCTTTTTCACAATTCCAACATGTTTATGTTCCTGAATTATTTATGATATAGAGCACTTTAGAAATTGAAAATCATGATTTCAATATGTAAACAAATCAACTCTCATCCAAACTGGGAGAAAATTCTGTTTCAACCTACAGGATAGTTTACATCTTGCAAATGTGTAAATGATTGGGTAATGCAAAATAAATGTCTTTTTAACCAATTACTACTACTGGACAACAAAAATTATATGTGAATATTGCATTTCTTCCAGCATATCAAAATATTCCATACACTATTTATATACCTAGTCTTATATAAGATCATATTGGGTTAATTGTGCAGCATGTGTGTGTTCATTTGTGCATCTGAAAAGGTTCCATATGCTGTCAAAAAGATAGATTCTCAAACTTAAAATGAACTCAGTTATGGTGATAGCAACCCACTCAAGTACTCTTACCTGGAAAATCCCATGAATGGAGGAGCCTGGTAGGCTGCAGTCCATGGGGTCACGAAGTGTCAGACATGACTGAGAGACTTCACTTTCACTTTTCAATGTCATGCATTGGAGAAGAAAATGGCAACCAACTCCAGTGTTCTTGCCTGGAGAATCCTAGGGATGGCAGAGCCCGGTGGGCTGCTGTCTATGGGGTTGCACAGAGTTGGACACCACTGAAGCAACTTAGCAGCACCAGCAACAGCAATTGGGGTAAGTAGGGCACTCCATGTTCAGTTCAGTTCAGTTCAGTCNGCCTGGGATCCAGGAGGAGATTTTCCCTATCAGACACACACACACAGGGGCCCGGGGCACCCAAGCACATGACTTGGCTTGGTTTAATGGTGCTCAAGCAATATTTATTAAATAAACAGACAAACAAAGGCCTCTGAAGTCCAGCTAGCCTGGGCCCCTAACCCTGAACAAAAGTCCACCCTCACTCCCGTCAGTTTCAAGGTGACTAGTCACACAAGTGTCTGGCAGCAGCCTGGTGACCTAGATTTGTCAGACCTTATCTTATCAGCTTTCCTTCCTCTGTACTTACCCAGCACCTGCCCCTACAGTGCCCAGGGCAGCCTGGCCTGGTGTTCTTTATAGAGAAGGGGAGAGACTGGGAGGACCTCTCGCCTTCCCCACAGATATACTTCGGTTTTTTTTCTCTTGCAAAGGGGAGGATCAAGATATACAGAGACTTGGAGCTTAGAGGAGCTCCGGGAAGTCTGGTTTTTCTCACTTCCTCTCCCCTTGGGTTTCCTGGGTGAATCTGTCTGGGATGGACCTCAAAGGACTCCCCAGAGGCCCGCCTGCCAGGTGGCACGTCTGACACGTACAGGGGAGGGACCGGCTGTGGGTGAAGCGAGCAAGGCAGCCACTACCCCAGGGAGAGAGAGAGGCCTGATCCTAAGAGCAGACATTCCTCCAAACACACATGAGAACGGCAGGTCTGGTCCACTGGCCACCTCATACTGCCAGTGAGAGCCCAGGTGGCAGCTTTACAGCTCGGGTCCACACTGCAGGGGGGAGCGGGGGCAATCGGAGGGCGAGCTGGACACATTTGGCATCTCCTGAAAACCAGGCAAACGGGACAGAAGATGATACGGAAACGTTGCCTTCTCAGATGCTCCGGACAACCCTCAGGATGGAGCTCCCCACTTGTCCTGCTACCGGCTGCTTCTTCAGACGGTGGGCTTGTTAGAAATCAAAGGATTCTGGGTGCAAGCTGGGTGAGGGCAAGGCATACGTCTACATGCCACTGTCTCCCCAGTATCTAACAGGCCGGGGGAGCTCACTGAACTCCAAACCGGCAGGGCTTACTTAGTACAGGAGGTTTCACACTGAGACCTTTTGTTTTTGTGTGTGTGCTGGGGCGTGTCCGACTCTTTGCGACCCTATGGACCACAGCCCATCAGGCTCCTCTGTCCATGGGATTCTCCAGGCAGGAATCCTGGAGTTGGCTTGCCGTTTCCCCAGCCAGGGGATATGCTTCTCTGAGCACATCATTCGGAAGAGCTGAAGTTACAGTGAAGGCTCTTGGTGGAACCAGTTCTAACAGGGAAGAAAAGGAATTTTCCGGGCCCTCCAAAGGTAGATGATTTCCCTTTTGACAACTGTAAACTGTCCCTTCAAAAACCCAAAGGCGTTAGGCGTGGGGTAGGGGAGAGTCAGGGCCACCTGCACTGCCCCCTGTCATCACTGTGGTCTGGAGGGGAGGGAGGTGATGGACTGATGAGATGTTGTTTTTTGCAGCAGCTGGCGGAGCCGTCTCCTCCTCTCTTCCTCCCCACCTCCTCCTCCTCTGAGTCACTGTCCAGCCACCAGCAACAGGCAGGGAGGGGAGGGAATCCAGAGCTGAGGTTCTCCTTGGCAAGACAGCCCTGACCCCAGAGATGATACTCTGGGTCACCGGGTCAAATCCTCCCCTGGGGAGCTGGCTGAGTGCTTTGGGGAAAAAAGGTACCAGAGATGGTTTTCTTGGTTTTGTTTTTGAAAGATAAGAAAAACAGCATCTCACCCTACCCCCATTGTGAAGCATCACAAGGTGAACCAAACTGATGAGCAATTCTGAGCTGCTGCTCACACACTGAAGCCCCAAATTCTCTCCCAACTGCCTGGGCTGCTGCTGTTATCATGGCAGTTCGAGGTCTCTGAAACTGCCTGATGTGTGGTTCACAGGCAAAAATCACGCCACCGCGCAGACTGGAGGGGAAGGGGGCAGGGGGCTGGTTTTTCTGTTTAAACTCTAAAGAGGCCTCCCGGCTACCTGCAGGTAAACCCCACCAAGGGCAGGATGGAAGCTGCTGCTGGGGCTGTCAGCCCAGCACTGTGACAGGTGACAGTGACAGGACCTGCATCTCTTTCAGTGCCACTTTCTGTTTGGTTTTTGCTTAGGGCTTCCCCGGTACCTCAGATGGTAAAGAATCTGCCTGCAATGCTGGAGACGTGGGTTCTATCTCTGGGTCTCAGAGTTTTCCCCTGCAGGAGGAAATGGCAACCCACTCCAGGATTCTTGCCTGGGAAATCCCATGGACAGAAGAGCCTGGCAGGCTCGAGTCCACGGGGTGGCAAAGAGTGGGACACCACTGGGCAATTAACGCTTTCAGTTTGCTTAGTGATGTGCAGATAACAACATTTACCGAGCATTTCTGATAGGTCAGGCACCATGAGAAGTACTTTATACCGATCACCTCACTTAATGTCCACAAAACAATCTTAGAGACATCTAAGATGAACATGATTCCCATTTTCCCAATGAAAGCACCGAGACACGCAGGAGTTGCTTAGCTACATAACTATTTAGGTGAGGAGGCCAGGTTTGGACCTGGGTAGCCTGACTCAAATGTTACACTGTTAACCACTGAGTTATGTTGCCTCGCATCATCTCCCGCTGCTATCTTATTAACAGAATCAGAAGATGGGGAAGGTGGAAGACAACCTCTGATCTAATGCCTCGTTTGGATGGATGAAGAAAAAGGAGAGCCTGAGAGAACAGTCTTGCCCGAGATCACACGGCCTGATCCTGTCCTTCTCCCGGCTGCCAGCGCTCTCCTCCAGGGCTGCCTCTAGCATTTTCGAGCGTCTGTTATGTGGAAGGTGGTAGGTGGTATATGTGGCCGGGAGGAGGTGGCAGAGTGCAGAGCCAAGAGGCACTCAGTTTCTCCGGGCCTTGGTTTTCTAACCTGTAACGTGATGAGTAGAACTAGGAACACCCCGGTTCAAAGCCTCTAATACTCGGAGAGTCTATGACTCCAGGTCATTTAGAACTTATTAGGAAACCAGAGGATTACACATAAAAGTACAGGTAACCACAAAAATATAGACCATATTATTACAAGAAAGTCATGACTAATTGCTGAATGAACAGCCAGGCAATAAGTACTACTGATGTTCAGTGGAGGGAGAGGATCCTATAGCCCAGGAAGACAGCCTAGAAAATACTCAAGCTGATATTCAAGAATGAGTAGACACTAGAGAAACAGAAGGATTCTCCAGGCAAGAAAAATGACAGGAGGGGAAGAGGAATAGGACTGACCACCAATATTAGCAAGACCCAGAAAACAGTCAGTGCCAAAGCAGCTACCTAGGTCAAACTATGGTTAAGAGGGCAGAGACCCATCTAGACCTGTATCCCATTTTGGACTACCCCATCGCCTTAGGCAAGTCACTTTAATTCCCACCTTGAAGGGCTGTTGTAAAGTAAGGAGTCCCAAGCACGTGGTAGATATAAATAATAGTTAACAGCAACAATGTAGATTTTCCATCCTGTGTTTTTTAGGTCACCAATACAACCTCATCTGTAGCATTCTTGGGCCCTCCCAGTGAGCCTTACATTCCCATGCACCCCAGAGATCACAGGCTCCCTGAATGTTGTGATCTTTGTAGACGACTTCTCCCTATGCCTAGCACCCAGCCTAGGCCTGGCATGTCATCTGAAACACACAAAATATTACTGAAGTGAACAATCGGCATATGATGGTGGATTCCAGTCAGGTCCCAAAATACAAACGACCTAAAAAGCAATGGTGCAGCTTTACCATTCCAGAGACCTCGGGAGTGTGGGCGCTCCAACAAAAAACATGGGGATGGGGTTCTGCATCCACCGCCTGCTTCCCAGGGAGAGCGCCCTGACGAAAAGAGTTTGGATTTTCATGAGGAACAAAGCTTGCAATCACCGGTGTCACTCCTGAAGGCCAACACACAAATGCACAGACCAATCTTAGAATTGGAACCTTACTGGCATCTGCAAACCACAGAGTTAATTTTCAGGGTACGCCTCATAGCTCAAGTCAACATTTCCTTTTGGTATTTAAGGCAACCACATAGAAAGGACCGCACTTGAGCAGATTTGTGCTCCAGCTGCCTGCAGTCTGCAGCAAACAACACAAGATGATTCACTCGACTTGATCTCCAGCAGCTCCTTTCATAATAAATTGGTGAGCAATTCTGCTTATGCCCAGATCATTAATTTTCACAGAGTGTAGGACAGGTCTGCCTTCCATCCAAAGAGGGTGACTTCCTGAACTCAATTCCTCTTGTTCATGGCTATAAATGATAGAGCGAATTTTTCTAAGCCCTAGAATGCTTACAGCTCTTTCCCAAGCAGCGGTCAACAGTCTGCACCGGATGATCACCACGTGCACGAACCTCCTGCAGACCACTGCGGTGCGTGTGCACACATTTTCCCATGTCTAGTTTCTTCTTCAGTAGTTCAGCTATGACACTGTGATATCTGCCCCCTGAAAGCCAGGCTCTGGTCAGGGCATTACTTGCTCAAAAGCCTTCAGTGGCACCCAACTGCCAGCAGAATAAAGTCCCAACTTCTCCCAACAACCTGGCTTCAGTCACATTCACATAGTTTCCCTTCATGTTACCCAAAAGGATGGCTCCTCCCCCACACTCAAGGCCTTTACCTCTTTGTTCATGACGCTCCTTTTACAAGTCCCTCCCCATCCACTTCCACACATCTAAGTTCTGGCTTCAAGGGACATCTCAGTGTCACTCCTACCAAGTCTTCCCAGAACTTCTGTTTCTAGAAAGATAGACCTCAAGGGGTTTTTTTGATCAAGGATCCTTTGAGAACCTAATGAAAGCAATGGAACCCTCCCTAGAAAAATATACACATATGCAGAATTAAACATACAATTTCAGGGACCCTTTGAAGTCAGTCCAGAGACCCCAGATGTAGAGCCCCTTATTCTGCCTTTCTCTGAAAGAACTAACAAGTTATTTGCACAGATATTCACTGGAAACTGGCCAGTATTTAAGAACTGTGCCAGGGGCTAGAAACACGAAGATGACATCACAATCATCTCCATGAGTAGTTCACAGGCTACTGGGAGGTATGAATCATTACACTATGATAAATGCTTTAAGATAAACATAAGGTGTGGGATTCCCTGGTGGTCCAGTGGTTACGATGTGGCACTTTCACTGCTGGTACCAGGTTCAATCCCTGGTCAGGGAGCTAATATACCATAAACTTTGAGGCACAGCCAAAAGATGAGAGAGAGACAGCACCTAAGATAAACATAAGGTGAAAGGCAGTTATTCTACTGAATCTGAAGGGGACTGGTCCATCTCACAGATCAAAATTCAAGGATGCTGAAGTCCCTTATATAAAAATGGCAAAGTATTTGCATATAAACTAGGAGATTCAAGTTGGAACTTATGATAAGGAGTTTGGGGGCTTCTCTGGTGGTCCAGTGGTTAAGAATTTGCCTTCCAATGCAGGGGACACAGGTTCAATCCCTGGTTGGGGAGCCAAGATCCCATGTGCCTTGTGGCTAAAAAAAATAAAATGTAAAACAGAAGCAATATTGTGACAAATTCAATAAAGACTTTAAAGATCTTCCAGACCCAGGAATTGAACCAGGGTCTCCTGCATTGTAGGCGGATTCTTTACCAACTGAGCTACGAGCCACCAGGGAAGCCCTCTCTCTCTATATATATAATTTGTTAAATTGTTCTAAGGGGAAAAAAAAGTCGGGGGGGCGGTGAATGACTTATCTGCCTGCCAATGCAGGAGATGCTGGAGATGCAGGTTCAGTCCCTGGATCAGGAACACTCCTGGAATAGGAAATGGCAACCCATTCCAGTATTCCTGCTTTGAAAATTCCATGGACAGAGGAGCCTGGCAGGCTATAGTCCATGAGGTCTCAAAGAGTTGGACACATGCGTACATGCACATGCACACACGCGCACACACACACCCCTCCCATAACTAGTACCGTGCGCCACAACCCCACAATACATATTTTGTATTCATGCAATAACAGAACACAGCCAATGAAACAGATGACCAAGTTACAGGCACAGCCCCCACTGCCATCACCCACGTGTACCAGAGGCCTCTGATATCCAGTGAAGGTGGTCCCAACTCTGAACAATTATGCTATACAAATTATATCAGCCTAACTTATGATTTATCTTACCCTGAATTGATTCAATCTCTGCCTCATGGGAAGAAGATACCGTAAGAGATTATATTTTACAATCTCTTTTCACCAAGAAACACTATAACCACATTCCTTTGTTTGGAGATTTGCTGTATAGACATGGTTCACCTGTCACCCCTTCCTGGGTGGTCAGCAGCTCATCTCCAACTCCACCCCCACCCCACACTGCTCCCCCCCTGTCTCTTATACACATCTTATGACTGTGCCTCAGCCAAGTCAAGTTCCATTTGCCAACTAAGGCCAGGGGCCCCCATCCAGGGCTCACCCCATCAAACCCTCCAGTGGCACTGCGGGGCCCAGCGTGCCCCATGACAAAGGGCACAACAGGGTCTGCCGCTGGTTTTACCAGCCTCTCCAGCCCAACCCTGCCCTCCTCTTAGGAGCTTATCTGTCAGCAGCCGATGGGAAAGCTAAGCTGAAAGGGCACCTTGGCTGTGGGATCTTTGCCTGAGAATGTGAAATAAGAGACTGGGTATTTGGGGCAACTTAACACCGGGAGGTGCCCGGCCAGAGGGCTGGGGAGGAAGGGACAGAATAGGCAGAGGTGAGCTTCACAGATCTAACNGCCTTTTCCCCCTCCTGTTAGAATGGAAAACAAACTTTACTAAATTTTTTTTCCCCCAAAAAAATAACTGTCATCCCTAGATACCAAAACTGCTCAACTAATAAAATTACAATTTGACATAGTTTGCAAATTAGGTAAGCTCATAGAATTATCTTCAAGACCCGTGTTTTACTGCATGTGTTCTTTAGGAATTATGCCATTTAATGTGACATAGTGGTCACTAATACAACTAATGCAATCCGGTGCTCATTACAACATTTTCCAGGGCACTTAGAGAAAAAGAAATGTGTAGTTTTTTTTTTTGTTTTTTTTTTTAGAAATTCTGTTCCTGTATTTATTTTTCACATGAGGTTTTCAGGACAAAAATAACTGCATTAACATTTTGGAGAGTTAGTTTTATTACATGTTGAACACAAGCTGGCGGGTGGTGGGAACGAAGAGAGACGTGTCCTTGACAGGTAGTTATAGGACTGGACGGTACCCCGCTTTGGTCCACAATCTCTAAGTCGTCACTGTGTTTGGGGAGTCACTGGTGTAGAATGCTGGTGCTGAGAAGCAGCAGTGGGTGAGTGGGCCTCTCAGCTGCCACCAGGTCAATACAGGGATTCAGAGCATCTACCTCCCTGCCACTTTTCTCAGTGATGCTGCATTTAGTGTCTAGGCAGGAAGGACAAACCCAAAGGCCACCACTGTGAGCCCAAAGGAACCCCACAGGGAACAAAAAGAACCTGCCTCCTAATTAGGCTGCAGCCTCACAGGGAGGCCCAGCTGCTCACATACAGAGCAATGGAGGGGGGTGAGGTGGAGACTGGGCTGGTCACTGAGTTACCAGCTTCTGACACCTTCCCTCTAAGGACCCAGGGTGCTTAGAGCAACCTGTGTCCTGGAATGAAGTCAACGTGCCCAAAGTGGGTTCACGGGAGATTAGTCCAATTCACCGTTCTTAAGTGGCCTCCTTGCCAGGCCATCCAAGGGCTAGCAGGAAGGAGGTGAGGGAAGGATGAAAGACAGTTTTTCAAGAAAGGCTTTGGGAAGATCCAGGTTGCCGGAATAGATAGTATCCACTGAAGTGAGCATTAGATTGTTTTCACTGGGGGGGCAACTGCTCTGATGGAAACTATTATTATTTTATAACCAAAGTGTATTTTTATACTGTGACTTGCACCATTAAGTGAGAAACAACAGCGTGAGCAATTCCTCGTGCCAACTCAAAATACCTATGAGTGCAAACACTTCAGCATTTAGACCACAACGCCCCCTAAGAAAGCAATTGTAGAAGGCCTCAGCACATTCCCTAGATAGCTCTGTCATCGATTCAAAAAGCAGCACCCCCTCCCGGCACCCCCACCCCCCACCCCCAGCATCCTACAGAGCAAATGCTGTTACCTTTCTGCCAACACACACAGCTTTGCTGTCCTCTTCTTAGCCTTGCAAATCCAACTCCTGTGCTCCACGTTCTAAAGCAAAACTATCTTGGTATAAAGTCAATTTGCTTGGTGTCAGGCAGTAACAATCCTGTCCACCCATCTCCTTGCCTTTTTGGGTTTTTTTTGGATATCAAGGCCAAAAGAAGCAAAGGGACAACTTTAGATTTGCATAGAGCTTTGTGATTTGCAAACCACCCACACATCCATGATCTCATCCAGTCTCATAACAACCTAATGAGGTAAACCTGCTCCCCTGACACTCAAATAAGGTAGGGCTACCTCCTAGGGCTGTTGGCCATGGCACGAAGTAAGCATGCAACAAGTGCTAACTCCTAGCCATAGACACAGCAAATATTACTCATTTTATTGGTGAGAAATTGAGACTCAGAGGTTGGACAGCTGATTCCAGGCAACGAGGCCTCTAGGAATCTAGAGAGAGCTGGGAAGACAGAAAACCTAGTGCAGGAGTCTTTCCACCACCGTATCAATACGGACCCTAATTGTTTAAAATCTGACAACTGCACATCTCCGTGGAGGCTTAGCTACATTGATAAGAAGGAAGCCTGAAGTCCCGATTCTGCTCCCAGCCCTCTGCTAGCCCCGGAGCTTTGGTTCTCTGTACCTTTGTGTTGCCTTCTCCATAATGAAGGCAGACTCACTTAAAACAAAACAAAAACCCAAACAATGGAATGTCAAGCTTCCAGATGAAAGGCTCTATTACAAGGACAAAGTATCATTTAATTACACTGCTGCTCCAGTTAGTTGCTTCCCAGCTCCTAACTCCCACTGGGTGGATTCTGAAACTGCATAGAAGATTATGTCAAGAGGGGAGAACAGGAGAAACATTCTCTCCCTGAACTTTCTTTAATGGAAGAGAGAAACAAAATGAAAAGAAAGGCCTATTTTCCAGGGAGGGGGCTGGGGCAATGATCTTTCCGTTAAGCGGACTTGCATAAGAAATCTATAGATTATTTAACACCGGGGGTGGCTGTGGAATGAAATAAAGGAATCTTTGTGCGATGCCAGCCACAGTTCCCTCGCTCTCCCCGCAGTCAGGAATTTAACCCAGCTCTTTAAATCATCAAGCCCCAATGCGCCCCATCTGTGCACTGGTTGTAGCCAATGAAACTGAAGCCTGTGCTGACTTTGGCCTGGACTTGTGAAGGAGGCTTTCTGCCCCAAAACGGGGCAGAAAAGAGGACATCAAGTCTTTTTTGCTCATCACTTGTCTTCTCCCAAGGCTCAACAAGAGCCATCCATCTGTTTATTTGATCATTTACTGAGCTCTTGATGTGGGCCAGGTTCTGACCCAGAGATACAAAGCTCGTAGGATACAGCTCCAGGAGGAAAAAGATGTGTAAGAGCTCCTGGGAGAGAGGAAGGAGGTAAAGAAAAATGATAGTCCAGTGGTTAAGACTTTATTCTTCAGAAATGCAGGGGTTATGGGTTCAATCCCTGGTCGGGGAATTAAGATCGCATAATAGTGTGCAGCATGGCCAAAAAAAGAAAAATGGATGCTCCTGGCTGAGGCACAGAGGCCTGAAATACCCCTATCTGCATATCCAGGGAAATGCTGCTGGATATGCCAAGATTAAGCAAGGAACCCTAACTCTAAAGCTAGGCTCTGCCAGATCATCTAAGGCCATGNGTGTGCAGCATGGCCAAAAAAAGAAAAATGGATGCTCCTGGCTGAGGCACAGAGGCCTGAAATACCCCTATCTGCATATCCAGGGAAATGCTGCTGGATATGCCAAGATTAAGCAAGGAACCCTAACTCTAAAGCTAGGCTCTGCCAGATCATCTAAGGCCATGAAAAAAGTTAGTGAGACTGCAGGTATGTGAGTAAGTAAGGCTCTGAAGGTTGAACTTTATTCTAACTTCAGGATTTTTAGCAGAGGACCTGCAACACCTGATTTACACTTTGAAAAGATCCCTGTGGCTCTTCTCGGAAATGTGCTGTAAGGTGCATGAGTGAAAGTAAGGCGACCAGTTAAAGAGCTCATTGCTGGAGTCCAGATAAGGGAAGATGGTGAAAACTGGCCAGATTCGAAATATCTTTTGAGGGCAGAGCTAACAGGACTTACCTGTGGATTAGATATGAGTGCAGGGGGAGGAGAAAAGGGGGGCAGTAGTAAGAAAGGAATCAACGATAACCCTTTGGCTTAAAACTCAGCATTCAGAAAGCTAAGATCATGGCATCTGGTCCCGTCAGTTTATGGCAAATAGATAGGGAAACAATGGAAACTCACAGACTTTATTTTGGGGGGCTCCAAATTCACTGCAGATAGTGACTGCAGCCATGAAATTAAAAAGACACTTGCTCCTTGGAAGAAAAGCTATGACCAACCTAGACAGCATATTAAAAAGCAGTTCTTAGGAGGGATGAATGAGATACTATTTATATAGTGTTAGGCAGCAGTCCTTTGTACTATGAAGGTACCTGCACACAGTTTACGGTTACCTCCATTTCTTAGGACACACAGCAACTCTCCCTGAAGTTAAAAAGATATCTTGGCTTCCTCTTTCTCTGGAGACTTCCAGGAACAGGACAAGTCACATGTTTTTCCCCCTCCAAGCTTGCAGGCCCCCTTCCAAAGCAAAGAGGACTGACTACTTCTCTCTCCTCTCACTGACACAGCCTCCCAGCATCCAAACCTCCAGACTCGGGGGGTTCCCAGAAGATCCAAGAGGAATCTGAGAGAAGATGAGTCGGTTGACAGGGAAGGAAGCTATAGACTGGCCAGAACACGAGGGGACACCGAGCAGTGTGAACAGCAGAGACGTAGAGGAGGGCAGGTGGGCGCGGGGCCTGGGCTCCCGGGTGACACAGAGCCTGGGCGGGGCCTCGGGGGAGCACTTCCGGCCGCAGCCCTGACTTGACGAGCGCGGCCAGCAGACGCGGCTGTTGGAGCGGCTGCTCCGCTTCCTGTCAGGCCGGCCAGCTGGACGGCACGGCTCGTGCCTGCCGGGCCTCCCTCCCTCCCTCTGGCGGGGCTACCGAGCCAGAGGCGGGGAGCGCGGCGCCATCTTTTCTAGCACTTCTTGGAAACAGACCAAAAACACTGTTTTTTTTTCTTTTTACTTAGTCTGAGTTAGCACAAAAGTTTTTGTTTTTTTTTTTTTACTTCAACGATATGAAGCCTACGTTCTAGAAGTGTGCAAGTGAAAGTAGTGTTCTCTTAGTCGTCTCCGACTCTGCGACCCTGTGGACTGTAGCCCACCAGGCTCCTCCGTCCATGGACTTCAGGCAAGAACACTGGAGTGGGGAGCCATCGCAAAGAATGCTTTTTTTTTTTTTTTAATTAGAGGATAATTACTTTACAAACTTGTGATGGTTTTTGTCACACATCAACATGTAGGAGCATCAGGGACACGTATGTCCCCTTCCTCTTGACCCCCCCCTCCACCGCCCTCCACAGCCCACCCCTCGAGGTTGCCACTGAACACTGGCTTTGGGGTCCCTGCCTCATACACGGGACCAGCTCCCACGGGCCACCTACAGAGGGACAAGTCCTCCTGAGCTCCTCTTCCTTGTCATGCAGCCTAACCAAGCTGTTTCTCCTCCCTTGGGAAGTTAGACCCAGGAGGGAGGGCGCACCCCTGAGAATGCTGCTTGCAGGAGCCGGGGTCTGGACTCCACAGGGACACTTGGTTGGTTGTTATGAATAATAATCCTCCTCCCCAGCTTTAGGGAGCGGTTGCCAAGGCTCCTCAGGGAAAACGGGGTTCCCTTCCTTCTTCTGATTGTCATCAAATGTCATGCCATGTCACCTCATGTAGAAGCCCTACAGGGACCCACAAACCAGTGGGTCAGCTCTTCACCAAGCCACTTGTGATTCACCCAAAGGTCACCCACTTTAGTAACTAAATCATCTGGTCCCTGGGAGCTTAAAAAGCAATATTCCCTCTCTCATTTCAGCCATTAACTGCCCTTACCTTTCTCTCTCCTACCTACCACTTTTCTTAGAAGTCTTTTCCAGGCAGGCAGCCCCCTACATTGAGTTCATCTGCCAACCCAGGCCAGGCCACCTGGGTGCAAGGCTTCAATCACTCCTTGGCTCCTCTCCCCACGACCTGGGGATGTCAACAGGGATGACACCACTTTCCAAAAATACAGATTAAACTAGTACTATATCCCCCCAACTCCGAGTTCTTTCTTAGTTTTGAGTGAGACAGCCATGCAGATCCGCCCTCCCTGGACAAAAGGAGGAATACAAACGTCCTGGGCCCTTTGAGAGAGCTTGTCCACGTCTGCCAACCCAGAAGCACCCTCCCCCGAGGTCGGCAAAGAAGGCCTCCAGCGAACATGTACCTTGGAAATAAGTTCATCATGATTGGCCAAGTGGGCTCTGCAGTGAATGCAGCTGTAGGTCCGGTGGCAAGAAGGCAGATAAGCCTGGAAAGTCTTGGATCTGGTCATCTTCACCATTGGCGCTGCTGAGCCGGGGGTGAACTCTGGGGTGGCCCACGAGGCACTCCCACAGGACGGGTCGCACGGGAAACACCGGAAGACGCAGGTAAAGGCCGTGGTTTGGCGGGGGGTGGGTGTGCGGTAGGCTCCACACACTGGTGATGTCTTCAGAGGAAGGACCCTCAAGCAGAGGTCTCGGGCTGGTTCTCAGCAGCCTGCAGGGCCAAGATAAGCAAATATCATTAGCTAGATGGAGCTGGGCTTCCTGTAAAGCCAGTAGAGTCCAACTGCCACCTGAGAGCGGGCAACATTTACAGCATAAAATGATCCCCCTTCTGTGTTCTTACATTGTGCCAAGATGCCCAATGAGTAAGAAAGAAACCAGTGGAGATCCCACTGTTGCTGCAGTTCTAGAGCTGGAGATCCAGTGTCACCTCAGGGCTCTCAGGAGTTACCCTGCCAACGTCCAGCAAACTGGCATGATCACCACCCCCCAGGAAGCCCTAGACATGGTCGATGTTTAGTCACTAAGTTGTGTCCGGCCCTTTTGCAACCCCATGGACTGTAGCCTGCCGGGATCCTCTGTCCATGGGATTTCCCAGGCAAGAACACTGGAGTGGGTGGGTTGTCATTTCCTTTCTCCAGAGGATCTTCCCGACCCAGGGATCAAGCCTGCATCTCCTGCATTGTAGGCGAATTCTTTGCTGAGGGAAACTCACAGCTATATAAAAAAAAAGGCCAGGCTTAAAGATATGCCACCTACAGCCCCAGGAGAGGACCCCTGGGGGTCCTGTTTTCCTAATCCAACCAAGATAAATGACTTTCCTACAGTCAACAATCACAAACAGACTTGTATTCATCTCCAAATGCCAGGAGTCCTCCAGCAGTTGAAATCACCATCTGAAGAGGCAACAAACCCCAAGTCTCTTCTGTGTATAAAGGAAACACAGGATACAAAAGATCAAGTTCCCAACCAAGAGGATCCCTCATGGCCAGGCAGTCCTTTTGAGAGGTGATTCTCTTTGTAACATGAGGGTTTCCCTGGTGGCTCAGACGGTAAAGCGTCTGCCTGTAATGCAGGAGACCCAGGTTCAATCCCTGGGTTGGGAAGATCCCCTGGAGAAGGAAATGGCAACCCACTCCAGTATTCTTGCTTGGAGAATTCTGTGGATTGAGGAGTCTGGTAGGCTGCAGTCCACAGGGTCGCAAAGAGTTAGACACGACTGAACAACTTCACTTAGCTTCGCTTCGCTTCTCTGTGTAATACCTTGCCCAGAAGGAGATGCTCAGTGCATTTGTTTTTAAGCAAGTAAAAATGAAGGCAACTAATGGCAGAATCAGACTCCTGCATCTCAAATTCACAATAATAGTGAATCTGACCAGAACTTCTCTTCAACACTCAAACTTTCCATTACTCACCACACAATACCAAGCATTTCTCCTACCACAGCCTCAGCTTTGTGATTCTCATGGGGAACAAGGACACAGACAAAGAGGGGTGGCTCCCGGGGTATGTCCAGTTAAAGGTCTGAGGGCAAAACCCCAAGCTCTGAGACCCACTCTGCTTCTCTGTGGCTCACATACCTGAGGCTTCTGGATCTACCTATTCTCTGGGCTTTACTCTTCACTAACGGGGGTGGTGTTCCCACTTGCCTACCTCCCAGGAGAGCCAGAGTGTTAATTAACGCCTGCGTCATGCTTTGAAGATAAAATTATTTAGAGACGGGGGAGGAAGACAAACAAACTCAGATCTTCCTTGCTGCATTATGCCTGGGATCCATCTGGATGTTCGGACAAAGCCCGCCAATCACAGTCTTTTCCCTCTAAACCTCCACTGGAACCAAAGCTTCAGCAGGAAAGCCACCCTCCTCCCTGGCATCCTTCCCGCTGCAGTGTCACTGCAGGCCTCTATGCCCCTGGGGCACTCTATAGCCTCCTGAGTGGCTAACACCCCTGGTCAGCACTAGGCTCAAGGACAGCAGTGGTCACCATCTCTCGCCCTGCATGTCCCTTGAGAGCTGAGCCAAGTAAGCTCCACACCTAGAGTGACCAAGTTGGACACCTGAAATGTCCAACTGCTGAAGGGGTTCAAACCTAGAGGGGCCCAGGCACAGGGTCTTGGCTGCTTGAGTCTCCCACCGCTAATTTTAAAGAGGAGTAATCGGGGACTTCCCTGGCAGGACAGTGGCTGAGACTTCGAGCTCCCAATGCAGGGGGCCTGGGTTTGATCCCTGGTCAGGAAACTAGATCCTACATGCCACAACTAAAAAGAACCCATGTGCTGCAACTAAGACCCAGCACAGCCAAATAAATATTAAAAAAAAAAAAAAAAAAAAAAAGAGTCATCACATTAAAGTGAGCATCATAGAAATACTTGAATATGGGAGGAGCAGGGGTAAGAGGGGCTTCCCAGGTGGCTCCAGTGGTTAAAAAAAAAAAAAAGCAAACCTGCCTGCCAACACAGAAGATATAAGAGATGAGGGTTCAATCCCAGCGTCAGGAAGATCCCCTGGAGAAGGGCACAGCAACCCACTCCAGTACTCTTGCCTGGAGAACCCCATGGACAGAGGAGCCTGGTGGGCTATAGTCCATGGGGTTGCAAAGAGTCGGACACGACTGAAGCGACTCAGCACACATGCATGGATGGCGGTCAGAATTCACCTCAGCTTTGCCTCGGTGTGAGGCCTGGCCATAACAGGCGACAACACGACCCCTTGGATCAGAGCCCGCGCATCTCACCCTAGGCTTACTCTGCAAACGCTAAACTGAGTGGTCCAAACCAAAGCCCACGGTAGACCAAGGCTGTTGGCTGTTGAAGTGTTGCAGGGGGTAGAAAGAGCCAAGGACCCTGCTGGGGGTTTCCTGAAAGATCCTAGAACTTTGCAACACTCCTGTGTCATTCTCAGGAATGGCAGCATTTCCAGGAAAGGAAGTGGTGAAAGGTCAGGGGGTAGGGGTCAGGAACAGGAAAGCCAGGACAGGGGAAGCAGGCGGGAGGCTTGCCCCAGGCCGGGAGCTCCTGAAGGCCAGGGCCCCCGCTGCCCAGTGAAGAGCAGGAGGAGCACCAGCTGGCCTGTCCGCCTTTTATCCAAACTTGCGGGAAGGCGAGGAAACAGTGAGCCCTGGCTGCCAGTCTGGGTTTATAGAGCAGCCCCAGAGTCTGTTTCCTTACACACGCAGACGGCTTCTGAATTATGCACTTCCCCAGAGCAGAATTATTTCTTTTCTCACTTCTCTTCTGTAGGAAACCCCCCCAAAAAAGTTCACAGGCAGGCATTTCTGGTTATGCTCAGCTTCAAATGTGAATCTCAGAACTTACGCAAACCTTTGGAGAAACTGGCATTCATAGTCTGCATTAAACAGGCATGTGTCACATATGAACACATCCATCCAGCTCAGAACTTAAGAAGAGAAAAGTGGACCATGCAAGCAACATCGCAGGCTGCCTGGTGCTGGAAAAGCCCCGAACAGCCTTGGACTTTGCTCTACAGTTGCTCTGCTCCTTGCAATGTCTCCACTCATTCCTAGGAATTGACAGGAACCCACAAAAGGTGACTCCTTCCCCAAGATGGAAAGAAAGAAGTGGCTTGCTGAAACATGAATCTTGTTCAACTGCTGCAGGGCAAACGAGAAGGAATAAGAGGGGGAAAGTGGAAAGCAAGGTGAAGGAGGATCAAGAGGGGGGTCCTTGAGCCTGAGAAGAAAGGAAAGAATGGGCTGAGTCAGAAAAAGTGAAGAGCTGGAGACCAAACAATAATCACCACTTACTGTCTCCTCCCCTCTTAAGGCCAAATATTAAAAGCTGCTTCTTTAAAAAGCAGTCAGTTTTTTAAAAGGAAGTAAAAAGAAGTCAGTTGTTAGGAAGGAAGATGAAATAGCTTTGTTTTTGTTTTTTTTTTTTTAAGGAAGAAATTAAGGCTACAGAGCTGCAGAACTCACCGCATTTTAATCTCTGGACTCCAGTACCTGCTAATGGGGCCACAGGCTCCATGGGGCTTCCTGAGTCCACCTTGCTGAACACATTGTGGAGTTTAAATTGATTTCCAACAATAATCAAATGAGCTCAATATTTAAAAGCCTCAGGGCACGTGTACAAATTAAACACCATTTTAAGCGAAGTAATAATCCATCACAGTGGAAATTAAAGGGAGATTTGCTACCACCTCCAGCTGGCCCCTGCTGGTCGGTGTGGAAAGAAAAGATGTGAACTATTATGATTAAAAACAAAGACCTCGGATACGCCAAGCTGAGAGCCAAACTCACAGGGAGCGCACACCGAACCTAGACATCCCACCTCATGGACTGGGCTTTTCCACCAGAAGCCACGGCTGCAGGTGGAAACCTTCTGTGTGTCCCCAGGAGGGAGGGGAAGGAGGTACCGAGCCCTCAGTTAAGTCATGAAGGGACGGGGTAAGGGACAGCAAACCAGGCTGCTTCTGATCTCGCAGAGCCCCAGCAACGGGGAGGACGGAACTCGCCGGGGGAGGTGACCCCCACCCCCAGCCACAGGACAGGACCACCCCGAGGTGTGCGTCAGTGCTGCCGCTTCTTCGTGGGATGTTGTTCTGGAGGAAGGCAGGCCAAAGACTGCCTGGAAAAGAAGTGGGCTCTGCAATCAGAAACCGGTGGTAGGGGACTTCCCTGGTGGTCCAGCGGTTAAGACTCCACGCTTCTGATGAAGTGGGTGTGGGTTCGATCCCTGGTCGGGAAACTAAGATCCCACAGGCTGGCCAAAAATACAAATTTAATAAAATAAAAATAAAGTCGTGATAATGGTAAACTAAAAAGAGAGACTGGTTCTGCTCCACTGTAGCTGAGTGACTGTGGCAAGTTATTCAACTCCTCTTACCCCCAGCTTCCCCAATTCTAATAAAACCGACATACTCAGGGTGAGGAGGATCAAACGAGAGGATGTAAATACATGCACAGTGCTGGCACACAAAACACAAAAACTGCAGCTATTACTATTTTTAGTGGTCGATGAATTAGGGGAAAAAAAAAAAAAAGATGCTGCTGCTTCAAAAGAAGAAGAAAAAGGAGGCCAGAGAGTTCAGAGACAGACATGGTTTTCCTGCCACTTCATTAGGATTGTCTAGCTTGTCTTCAAGCAAGGCAGATGGTACCATTGGGATCATTGGGATGACATTTCTCTAAACCTAGAATTCTCCTCTCAAGGTAGTGAGCACACCGGAGGAACCGCAGCAGTGTTCCTTCCCCTAAGGGGCGATTTCCCTTGTGGCCATGCTCACAAAGGCCCTAAAGCACTGCCAGGAACACAGCATCACTGATGCATACACAGCCCTGGCAGGCAGCTGAGTCTCCTTCCCCCTTAAACCCACCTTCTGCATTTCAGCCAGTGTTAAGTATTTAAAAAGCAGATCTGACCATCTCATCACTTTCATGTCCTTCATAAAGGCAATATGAGGCAGTGGATAAACAGATGAATTTTGGATATTTAAAAAAAAAAAAAAAAAAAAAAAAAGATCTATGTACCCCTATGTCCACTGCAACAGCATTTACAACAGCCAAGATATTGAAGCAAAGTGTGTTCATTGATGGATGAATAAAGATGTGGTATATATATATCTATTTATTCATATACACACAATAGAATATTACTCAGTCATAAAAATAAATGAATGAAATCCTGCCATTTGCAGCTACATGGTTGCACTTGGAGGGTATTGTGCAAGGTAGAATAAGACACAGAAAAACACCGTATGATTTTACTTATATGTCTAAAAACAAAGCAAACAAACCAACATAATAAAATAGAAACAGTCACAGATACAGAGAACAAACTGGTGGCTGCCAAAGAGGAGAGGTGTGGGGGGACAAATAAAACAGGTGAGATACAAACTTCCAGCAATAAAATAAATGAGTCATGAGGATGAAATGTACACACAGAGAATTCAGTCAATACGGTAATAACTTTGTATGGTGACAGGTCTTACTGTGGTGGTCATTTCATAACGTATAAAAATATTGAATCACCATGTTGTATACCTGAAATTAATATCATATTGTGCAATATGTAATTAATTACAACCCTATTTTAAAAAAGGGTTTTTGGAACCAGACTCCGAGGATTTCAAATCTCAGTTCAATAATTTATTAGCTATGTGACCTTTAACTCTCTGGACCTTGCTCTCTTCATCAAAATCTAGGAACACTAATAATGATTTCATAAAGCTCTTGTGAGAATTAACTAAGCTAAAACCTATAAAGTACTTAACATATGCACCTGGCATATAGTAAAGAAAGAAAGAAAGAAAGTGAAATCGCTCAGTCGTTCCTTCTTCAGGGGATCTTCCCAACCCAGGGACTGAACCTGGGTCTCCTGCATTGCTGGCAGACTCTTTACCAACTTAGCCACCAACGGAAGCTATCTATATATAAATGCACGCTGCTACTGCTGCTAAGTCGCTTCAGTCGTGTCCGACTCTGTGCGACCCCACAGACGGCAGCCCATTGGACTCCGCCATCCCTGGGATTCTCTAGGCAAGAACACTGGAGTGGGTTGCCATTTCCTTCTCCAGTACATGAAAGTGAAAAGTGAAAGTGAAGTCGCTCAGTCGTGTCCGACTCAGCGACCCCATGGACAGCAGCCCACCAGGCTCCTCCGTCCATGGGAGTTTCCACGCACGAGTACTGGAGTGGGATGCCATTGCCTTCTCCTATATAAATGCATACATATATATATATATCTATTGAGGTTACAGCTTAACCATTTTCCAGCTTTTCCATCTTGTACTTATGGTAGGCCCTAAAGGAGGAAATGGCAACCCACTCCAGTCTTCTTGCCTGGAGAATCCCATGGACAGAGGAGCCTAGTGGGCTACAGTCCATGGGATCGCAAAGAGTCAGACAATACTAAGCACAGACGCCACTTATTGTAGGAACTCTTAGGGATCCTAAGGAGGATTTCATGCTGGCTTTAAGGACAGGAGGGTAGGCGCATGACTGACTAGCTTGTTCCAGGAGGAAAGAGAGAAGACCCAACTGGAGGCAATGAATAGGCTGCAGCGGACAGGGGACAGGTGAGCCATTCTGGGACTGGAGACAGAGAAAACGAAGAGACAGAATGGCTGTGGAAAACCTCTATCCCAGGAGACACTCCTCTCTCTTCCCCTTTTTCCTGATCTCACCAGAATCCTCGACCCTGACCAGGGAGCAGGGTGGCCCAGCTTCCCTGGGCTGCCACCTGAGAGAAGTGGGTGGTGGTACCTTCCCCTGGTGAGGACAGGATTAGAGATGGACTTGGATCTTCTGTCTCGGTTCTTCTCACTAGCTGCATCGCCACTGGGCAAGCTGCCTGAAAGAGGCTAACACCGCCTACCTCGTGGAGGAGACAAAAGCATCAAGTGACATAATGCAAGCGAAGCACTCAGCTGAGCACCTGGCACGTGGCTGGTACTCCGTAACCTTGATAAGCTGCGATCAGCCTCACCAGCAAGAGAGAAAAAAACACGGGAACCCTTCCTGTCTGCCAGGTTGACTCATGGTGGTTAGAGGGTTAGGCCTAAATTAATCCACTTAAAGGTATACTGTGGTTTAAGCAGGTTCTGGTGGCTTAGCTGGGGATCTGACATTACTGCAGTGTCATTGTGAACAACAGACCACTCCATCACTTCATGCAATGGAAGTTACCTCTGCAGTCTGCACTGACTCTACTAATCCCAGGAGGGGGCTGCTACTGAAAACCTTATTGAAACTCTGCATTAAAACTGCCACAAGCTGATGTGCAAGGCACGAGGGAAAAACAATGCCATCACTTCATGGTTAACCGCTTTATACCTCTGAACTCAGCGGGTAATTTAAATCCATCTAGTTGGTGAAAAACTAAATAAATAAATAAACCATTTGGATATTCAGGAAACCACTCTTTCATAAGTAAAACCAACCACTCATCTCTATGTTGGACACAGGGTCTCGTCTTGATTTCAGGGGGATAATCTGTCAGATGATAATCCTACATGATGTCTAGGATTCCTTCAACTCTTAAAATCCTGATTTCATGTTGTATTGATGTCTCTGGCCAGCTGAACCCTGCCCCAGAGGAAAGTGCCCACCCACCAACCTTCTGTTTCGCGAGGTCACAGAAACACGCCAGCCTCACAGAGTCCACTGGCTGGACAGTGCTTTGCAACATCTGTTACCACATGGGCCTTAGTTCAGCACTCTGCCTGGGAAGCCCCCATGTGAGGCTTACATCTGTTAGAACACCTGCATAGAGAAGAGGCACTTCCTCTTGAATATTCTGAAACTAGTAAAGTAATTTACTAGTCATTACATACAAATAGCTGTTGCTAGCTGGCTAGGAAGAGATCAGATATTACTTTGGGTTGTTTCTACAATTCTAACCAAATATGATCTGTCTGAAGATTCATTACCAAGCACATTTGGCTCAGGGTCATTGATGGCTTCCTTCTTTTTCTTAGACAACACCAAGATCCAAAAAGGATTTAAGGGGGCTTTACAAAAGCACAAATCATACAATACTATTAAAATAAATTAAGAAATTAGGGTTGGAAGAATTAAAGAACACAAAGAGTTAGGACACAAACGCACGCTATTAAATTGCTAAAGATTTACTGAATTTCAACTGCAAATTTGGCTTTGAGCTTCCAGGAACCAAGGCAGGAAAAAAAAATACCAGCTGTTAGACGTTTTATATTTCCTATGAAATAAAAGCATGTTGGTTGTTCAGGATACAGATTCTCTGAGAGATGTTTCTCTTCTGGGTGGTCACAGGAGACAATGAGCAAGCCAGGGGATAGAGCCCCAGTGCGTCAGCCCTTTCCACCCCAGAATTCTCTTGCAAGACTTTCTCAGAGGCCCCTCCATGAAAATGGACAGCGTAAGGAACACTGAAGGGCGATTCAGTAACTGGGATTCTACATGGGGTCAAATGAGGGCAGCCCAAGAACGTGGCTTTCGGATGGTCTGGCTGGATCCAGTGATATCGACTCTCCGGAGGAATGGGAGAGCTACACAGCCTTCTGGCAGCGCTCCACGAATATCATTTATCACAACCAGGCTTTTGAGTAACAAAAATATGGGCAGCCTCCAACATGCCAAGTCCAAACACTAATACTTTTGAATGCTAGCACTTATTTGGCCCTGGTGCTGCGTTCAGCTCTCTCGCTGGGCTGTTTTTTCCCCTGAAGCTCTCCCTTACGGGCCTCCTCTTGCCTCTCTGAGCCCGTCTCCCTGGCAGTTCTTCCATCCCCCTCCTTGGAGGAGCTTCCACCATATGCCTACCTGCCTGCCTGCCTGCCCTCTCCCCTCCCCCTCCAGCATTCTCATCCAAACTCAAGTCTTCTACATACCTCTCTGGATTCCTTTCTTTCTTTCTTTAATATTTATCTGTTTTTATTTATTTGGCTGCTCTGGGTCTGAGTTACAGGATCTACTTCCCTGACCAGGGATTGAACCCAGGCCCCCTGCAGGGGAAGCATGGAGTCTTAGCCACTGGACCACCAGGGAAGTCCATGGATTCCTCTCTACAGGGGGACCACTTTCTGGCTCCTTAGGAAAGCTCTTCAAACTCCCAAAGCCAGCACCATCTCTCCCCCTCCCCCGGTTCCCATCGCCCTGTCCCCCTCTTCTGTCCCCTCCTCCTGGAGGCCCAGCTGCCCAGGCAGGAAACATCCTTTCTTCTCTCCCCCTTCTGTCACTCACACACACCCTGTCTGTCCCCTACACAGCTGACTGCCTCAACAACCCACCCTCCCATCGTCGCCCTCACAGCCGCAGCATTGCGAGCCAGGCTCTCTCTCACCCTGCACTTCCTGAACTAGGCCCCCTGACTCAGCTCTTACCTCTCCAACCCAACAGTTCTAGAACTCTATTTATACAGCACAATCTTATCACAGCGCTCTCCTGTTTCAAACCTCCAGTGGTTTCCTAGCAGCCTGCAAGACAAGGTTCAACCCCCGTTAGGTGGCACTGAGACCGGGGCCCAATTCTCTCTATCTTCTCGTCAGCTTCCCACACTGCTGCAAACCTGTTTCCCCATTAGACCGGGCTCCTTCATTACCTTTTCTCAAGTTATTTCAGCCTCCTGAAAAGCCTTAACCTATGTTCTCTGCCCAGTAAATACCCACTCATCCCTTAATACCCAGCTCATACAGGACCCTGAAGAGGGGCTTCCCTGGCAGTCCAGTGCTGCCGATACAGGGGACGCAGGGTCGATCCCTGGTTGGGGAGCCTAGGATCTCACGTGTCTCACAGGCCAAAAGAAAAAGAGAGCCTAAGCAGAGCTAGGGGGCCCCTTGAACCAGCATGCAAAAAAATTGTTCCCTGGAATGGTATTTTTCCACTCTCAGACTGGAAACTTTCTGCAATCAGAGGTCCAGTCTCTACCCGCCCACCCTCCTTGGTTCCCAAGGATTCCTGGTATCCAGCACACTGGAGATTCTTGATAAATGTTAATTAACTGAGTAAAATGAATGACCTGACGTCATTGGCTCCGTGCTACCCTATAAAGCTGATATTTTTTATAGTCTCCTTACTTTGCCATTATCCAGTACATTTAAAATACTGAATTCTGGGCATTACATGGGACTCAAACACCATAAATGTTACACAAACTCTTCTGATGTAAACTCACTTGGGCGGGCAGGTTGAAACTCAGGACTGTGGAGCCCTATCTCTGATAGGCCCCACCATAAAAACCTCTGATGGTTTTACCCAGCTGCTGTCTGCTGGCAGAAATACTTCTCATTCAGCCTCCCCTGGCCCTTCCCTCCACTGCCCACCTAGGGCAACTTCCCAAGGCAACCCCCCCAGGCTGGCAGTGGCTTCCAGACCGCTAGAGAAACCCCCAGACTTCTTACCCAGGAAGCTTCTCTTCCAGGATGGTCCCCACTAACGTCCCAGGGTAGTCTGAGCTGCTGCTCTTGGTAAGAATGAGTCAGAGAAAATGCAGTGTCAGGCTTGGTTCAGACCAAGAAGAAAAGGGACCCTTGACCTTGCCTCTGCTCCACATTCCAAAGAAACCAGATCTACCCACTTGCCAGTCCCCAGGGGCTGTCACCTTCAGTGTCAGTCCTTCATTTTGTGCTTGGCCATGCTCAGAGAGGATAATCCTGGTTAAAACAAAATCAATGCCTTCCTCCAATGATCTAGGGGCCCAGACAGGGATCCAGCCCAGTCCCTGTCCCAGACAAGGCTACACGTGAACTGCTATGTAAAGCAGCCATTTAGAAGATCTGTAAAGAAAACATCTTGGAAAGCAGTCCTCAGATTACTTCCCAAGGGAACCCTCACCTTAGACTCCTCCAACCACAAGGACAGGCCCCCAACTCCACGTGATAGCACTTGTCACCGCTGTTACTGAGATGATTATTTGATTGTCGCCTGTGTCTCATACAAAGATCCAATATTATTTACTGAATAAATGAATGTCTTTTGGAACACGGGCACTGTGTGACCTTGATTTCTCTTTAACTGCTGCTCCCCTAGGGCACAGCTGGGGCCCCAATTAGCTACAAACCATCCATCCCAAATCTGCCAATACCATTCTATTGTTCCGCTGTCAGCATGCCTTTGGCTTTCTCACTTTAATCTCCCAATTCAAATAAATCCAAAACTCGACTCTGACATCTGTGGCTGGGCTCCCTGCCTTTCCACGACTGGAATTTGGAAACTGGACTTAAAACTCAGGAGAAAAAAAGGGCAGAGGCACTTTCCAAAGGCTGCCTGTATGTCCAAAGTCTCAGCCATCACCACCCCAAAGATGGATGCATTTTGTTCTAAGAATTAAACTGTCACCTAGTGTGGCCATTTATTGAAGGAATGGAGAAGAACAGGGTGAGGGAGACAGATTCATTCTAGAGCAAATTTCTGGATTCTTCCTGTTATGGGAATGGCAGATTTTAGTAAGAATGACAGCCTCATCTCCTTTTCAGCCTGGCATACTAAGGGGGGCCAAGCATACTGCTGGTGCAGCCTTTTCATATATTTTAAGGGGCCTCCACAAAGCTACGAGTTTATGGGTTAATCTTCCCACTAGATTGTCTGTCATTCCAGATCACGTCCAGGAACCATATCCGGTTAATCATCTGTCATAGCTGCCCCAAAGCTCTGCTGGCACTAAGAGCTCAGAGAAGGAAGGTAGGAAATGAGCAAAGGAGGTAGGAAGAGTCACTGAGGCCTTTCAGCATCTGTCAGAAAGCCTCCAGAACTCCACAATTTATTAATTTCTTACTATGGGCCCATGAGGGGTAAAGCACTTGATATGTATTCTCTCAATCCTCACAATAACCCAGAGAGGCAGGTATTATTGTGATTACTCCTATTTGAAAGATGGTGAAAAAGCCCAAGAGAAGTTAATCGATTTGCCAAGGTCACTATGCTAGAAAGTACCAAAAAGTGACCCTAAGTGTTTGCTGTTCAGTCCTACCTGACTCTTTGTGACCCCAGTGACCACAGGACTCCAGGCTCCTCTGCCCATGGGATTCTTCAAGCAAAAATACTGCAGTGGGCTGCCATTTCCTTCTCCAGGGGATCTTCCTTAAACCAGGGATCGAACTCAGGTCTTCTGCACTGCAGGCAGATTCTTTACTGTCTGAGCCACTAGTGGCTTAAATAGAAAGTACCAGAACTGAGATTTGAATCTGGGAACCACTCCCCCTCCAGGGGATCCTTCAACCAAGACATGACAGAAAGTGATTTGAAGAGGTTCATCCTTGGTCCTGAGCCCTTTAAGACAATAATTAATGACAATGCGAAACAAAGATGTCAAGTTCTCTCAAAACATCTTCCGACTCCCAGGGTTGGCCCAACCCGTCAACCTTTAATTGCAGCAACCTGAGAAAACAAATGAGGGAAGAGAATAACCTGAACCAGAAGGTGGGACAACAGATTGCTGCTGCTGCTGAGTCACTTCAGTCGTGTCCGACTCTGTGTGACCCCACAGACAGCAGCCCACCAGGCTCCCCCGCCCCTGGGATTCTCCAGGCAAGAACACTGGAGTGGGTTGCCATTTCCTTCTCCAATGCATGAAAGTGAAAAGTGAAAGCGAAGTCGCTCAGTCGTGTCCGACCCTCAGTGACCACATGGGCTACAGCCCACCAGGCTTCTCCGTCCAGGGGATTTTCCAGGCAAGGGTACTGGAGTGGGGTGCCATTGCCTTCTCCGGGGACAACAGATTAGGCACAAGAAAAAGCTAGTTTTCGGTTCTTATCATCTCTTCATGCTAAAGGGATATTTAGCTTTCAGGCTGCAGTCATGGGTGGAAATACTTTTCCCCTCAAATCCTGAAGAAAACAAATTAAGAATCATGTAAGCAAAACTAACCAAAAGCCCTATCTAATATATATTTACATAATACACATGTTTATACCATTAGCACAGCAAATACTGAAAGCAAATCCTTTCTACTTCATGGTCCCTTTGGAGGTGGGTCAGTTTAGGTAGGGACACCCCAACAAAGATGAAAGTGGTCAAAGAAAATGGTTAAGGGGAAACAAATACAATGGATGATACACAGGGGCATACAAACAAAAGAAGAATAGGAAGAGGCAAACACAGAAACTAAGGGAAAGGAGGTCAAAGGTTAAGGAGGTTTAGTAGCTGGTTTCTGCCTGGGAGAGCAACTGCCTTAGTGATTTCCAGACAGAGTGAGATGGGCTGTGTAGAAAAATCTAGGAAATGGGGATATGCAGGGGTATTATTTGCTTATTCTTATTAGATTCCCTATCCTGAGAATTCTGATGCTGTAGGTCTTTAGCTGGGCCAGGAATTCTTAAGACAATCAAGGTTGAGAATCCCTAGGGACAGTCTCACTTTTGAGGATGCCGATTACCTATGTATGGTTTTTCCAGGAGTCACGTATGGATGCTGAGAGCTGGACCATGAAGAAGGCTGAGCGCTGAAGAACTGCTTTCAAAGTGTGGTACTGGAGAAGACTCTTGAGAGTCCCTTGGACAGCAAGGAGATCAAATTCATTGGGAGAACTGATGCNATGGTTTTTCCAGGAGTCACGTATGGATGCTGAGAGCTGGACCATGAAGAAGGCTGAGCGCTGAAGAACTGCTTTCAAAGTGTGGTACTGGAGAAGACTCTTGAGAGTCCCTTGGACAGCAAGGAGATCAAATTCATTGGGAGAACTGATGCTGAAGCTGAAGCTCCAATCCTTTGGCCACCTCACGCGAAGAGCTGACTCACTGGAAAAGACCCTGATGCTGGGAAAGACTGAGGGCAAGAAGAGAAGGGGGTGACAGAGGATGAGATGGTTGGATAGCATCCTGACTCAATGGACAGGAGTTTG
Source organism: Oreotragus oreotragus (assembly GCA_006410675.1). Taxonomy (NCBI): domain Eukaryota; kingdom Metazoa; phylum Chordata; class Mammalia; order Artiodactyla; family Bovidae; genus Oreotragus; species Oreotragus oreotragus. Next base: position 602,256 of record SJYX01009561.1, on the reverse strand, counting down.
AGCAAACTCAGGGAGATTGTGAAGGGCAGGGAAGCCTGGAGTGCGGCAGTCCATGGGGTTGCAGAGTCAGACACAAATGAGCAACTAAACAATTATTTATGTCAGGCCGTTGTTCACAGGTCTTCATCGTCCAGAGTTCTACTGTGAATGTAAGTCACAGTCCACTTCTGTGGAGCTACTCGACAGTAATGGCAGCCTAAGCAATTTCTCCTTGCATCACACATGCCTCCTGGCATTCCTTGTACATTACCTCTCACGTTCATACCTCCCTGCCTTTGCTCACACTTTTTCCCTTGGCATGTTTCTTTCTGCATGTTGAAATCCTCTTCTCTCCTCCCAGTCCTATCTCCAAAACGCCTACCATTCTTTCTGTATCGCTGTAAGGACTTTAAACTCTTTCTACCTTGTACTCTGGTTATTGACAGAGATGCCTTAATCACTCCTATTTGAGGATATGCTCTTAGGGGCCATATTATAACTTATCTTTTTCTCCCAAAGGTTTTATCATCTGTTGAATGATGATTACCCAGGGAAAAATAAAACCAAGGTTGAATTTCAGCCCCAGACCAGAGGTTCCTTTTCTCTATCTCAAAAAAGGAATCAAAATTTTCCTGACTCAGGCAGGATATGTTCTCTTGACCCAGGTATTCCCACCCAGAACACCATGGGAAAACTAATCATTAGGCAGGTCAATATTTCCTATAACAAAATTTCACATCAGCTAAAATAAAGCCACTTTCTTCTGCCCAACTGATCTCAACCACTGTCACACCCAGTGGACTCTGAGCCTCAGTGGAACACATTTGGCTTCCCCAGTGGCTCAGTGGTAAAGAATCTACCTGCCAAGCAGGAGACATGGGTTCTATCCCTGGGTTGGGAAGATCCCCTGGAGAAGGAAATGGCAACCCACTCCAGTATTCTTGCCNCCCAGTGGACTCTGAGCCTCAGTGGAACACATTTGGCTTCCCCAGTGGCTCAGTGGTAAAGAATCTACCTGCCAAGCAGGAGACATGGGTTCTATCCCTGGGTTGGGAAGATCCCCTGGAGAAGGAAATGGCAACCCACTCCAGTATTCTTGCCCAGGAAATCCCATGAAAACAGGAGCCTGGTGGGCGACAGGCCATGGGGTGGCAAAGAGTCAGACACGACTTAGCGAGTAAACAGCATCAGGCACCCATCTGCCATCTGAATATCAAGCCTTTCTTTCATGGCAAGAAACAGCCAAGGGAACTCCAGACACTAGAGGCTGATTTCATCCTGAGCAGGACTCTCATTTCAGCTAAAACCCACTAAGTCTGGACATACTGTATTCCAAGACCATGGGGGAGGCCTGACTGCCCTGTAACACAGGAGACCGGAGGGGTCAGTGACCCAGCCAGGAAACAGGGATTCAGGTGGCAGTGCCACACCTCACTGGCAGATGCTGCTCAGCCCCATCCCAAGAGAGAAGGGAGGCCTGACCTAGTATTGAGACCTTATGCGTTCTCTAGAGTTTAAGTCAGGAGTTGGTACTCTCCCAGAATGCACAAGAGTTGTAAGAGCCCTGGACCTGAGAAATAAAAGATACAGTTTACAGTCTATCCTGTGCCCTACTTAGTTCTGTGTATTAATAAACAAGTTCTTATTGCCTGTTTGAGCCTCAACGTTTGTGTCTCTAAAATGTAACACCTAAAATGGATTTGAATGCCCAATCCAGCAAATATCTAAATAATACAGAGTTATAAACCATTAGCTTGAAAGCAGGTTAAATAAAAGGATAAAGTTACCACTGGAAAAAATTGGGATACAGGGCCCGACAGTTACTAAAGTCAAGCCACAAATTTGTTTCTCTGCTTCCTGGCAGCCAAAGCAAAAAGAGAAACATGATCAGTTACACCCAACTGTCCACAAAGGAAAGTCATGCCAGTTCCCTGGGAGAGGCAAAGCTTTTCCTGGCACCAGATTCTGAAAGAAAATTTCTCCAATTAACAAAGACATTAAGTGAAGCTGTAGCTTAAGTCTTCAACAATGTAAACTCTTACAAGAAATATAGTAGCAAGTTACATAAAGCTATTTTGGAGAGCATCAGTCCATAAAGCAAAAGGCAGGACACCCATCTCAAGTTCATCTCAGTGAAAGTAATTCTGGTGGGGCTGAGCTAACATGGCCCAAGTATGCAGCTTTCAGCTGGTCCAACTTAAATCGAGGATAAAACTAAGACCAGGTAGACAACTTGTTCTTCCAAACACTTCTATAAATATTACTTCTTCCACATGGATGTTTATTAAGAGTTGGTTAGCAGTTTCCAATTAGATGACTTCTACATTCCATTCCAGTTCTGATAAATCTAAGTGACCTTTCTGGTCTTCATTTACTTACATTAATTTAAAATTTGGTAGTTTTCCCCGTCTTACTGTACTCCGAAATCAATGGGAATTCCTGACAGTGAGAGAGAGAGAGAATCTAACTGTTAACATTACTCTTGCTATTAATAGCTAATACCAAGTGCCCCGGGCCTGGGTTCCTGTGCATTCTCTCATTTAATCCTCCCATCAACCCTGTGTGACAGTAACTACTATTAGTCTCATTTAACAAATAAGGAGTAGAGACCTAGAGAAAATGTCCAAGGTCAGAGTTTTCTGGTTCCAAAGTCAAGATTCTTAGCTCTACTTATAGTGCCTAGTACTAATGAAACACAATTACTATGTTTGTTCAAACAATGAAGCCTAAAGTGAGGCTAGTAGAGCAGCCAAGAGTTATTAACAACAAAAAAATAACAGTGGAGCTTTTAGAGACTTTGGCAACCTATAAAAAGAATAAAAGGATGAAAAATTTGTGAGAAGCAGAAATCCCGAAAGAAAGTAATTCCACAGAACAGGAATCCTCAGGAAAAGGGAGAGAAAACTTTTCTTGCTCTTCTCTTGAAAACAAAATATAATAAAATAGATAACCAATGAAAACCTACTATACAGCACATGGAACTCTTCTCAATGCCCTGTGATGACCTAAATGGGAAGGAAATCCAAAAAGAGGGGATATATGTATTATATACACATATCTGATTCACTTTGCTGTACAGTAGAAATTAACAACATTGTAAACCAACTATACTCCAAGAAAACTTAACAAACAGAAAAGAACGCCATTTCCTACTCTTCAGTTCAGTCGCTCAGCTGTGTTCGACTCTTTGCGACCCCATGGACTGCAGCACACCAGGCCTCTCTTCCATCACCAGCTCCCGGAGTTTACTCAGACGAAATCATTTCCATTGAGTCAGTGATGCCAACTAGCCATCTCATCCTCTGTCGTCCCCTTCTCCTCCTGCCTTCAATCTGTCCCAGAATCAGGATCTTTTCATTGCGACCCCATGGACTGCAGCACACCAGGCCTCTCTTCCATCACCAGCTCCCGGAGTTTACTCAGACGAAATCATTTCCATTGAGTCAGTGATGCCAACTAGCCATCTCATCCTCTGTCGTCCCCTTCTCCTCCTGCCTTCAATCTGTCCCAGAATCAGGATCTTTTCAAATGAGTCAGTTCTTCCCATTAGGTGGCCAAAGAATTGGAGTTTCAGCTTCAGCATCAGTCCTTCCAATGAACATTCAGGACTGATTTCCTTTACGATGGACTGGTTGGATCTCCTTGATGTCCAAGGGACTCTCAAGAGTCTTCTCCAACACCACAGTTCAAAAGCATCAATTCTTCACTGCTCAGCTTTCTCTATGGTCCAGCCCTCACATCCATACATGACTACTGGATAAACCATAGCTTTGAATAGATGGACTTTTGTTGGCAACGTAAGATCTCTGCTTTTAATATGCTATCTAGGTTGGTCATAACTTTTCTTCTAAGGAGCAAGTGTCTTAATTTCATGGCTGCAGTCACCATCTGCAGTGATTTTGGAACACCCAAAAAATAAAGTCTGCCACTGTTTCCATTGTTTCCCCATTTATTTTCCATGAAGTGATGGGACCAGATGCCATGATCTTAGTTTTTTGACTGTTGAGCTTTAAGCCAACTTCTTCACTTTCCTGTTTCACTTTCATCATCAGGCTCTTTAGTTCTTCTTTGCTTTCTGCCATAAGTGTGGTGTCATCTGCGTATCTGAGGTTACTGACATTTCTCCTGCAATCCTGATTCCAACTTTTGCTTCACCCAGCCCAGCATTTCTCATGATGTACTCTGCATATAAGTTAAATAAGTAGGGTGACAATACACAGCCTTGACATACTCCTTTCCTGATTTGGAACCAGTTTGTCGTTCTATGTCCAGTTCTAACTATCGCTTCCTGACCTGCATACAGCTTTGTCAGGAGGCAGGTCAGGTGGTCTGGTATTCCCATCTCTTTAAGAATTTTCCACAGTTTATTGTGATCCACACAGTCAAAGGCTTTGGCGTAGTCAATAAAGCAGAAGTAGATGTTTTTCTGGAACTCTCCTGCTTTTTCGATGATCCAGCAAATGTTGGCAATTTGATCTCTGGTTCCTCTGCTTTTTCTAAATCCAGCTTAAACATCTGAAAGTTCATGGTTCATGTACTGTTGAGGCCTGGCTTGGAGAATTCTGAGCATTACTTTACTAGCGTGTGAGATGAGTGCAACTGTGTGGTAGTTTGAGCATTCTTTGGCATTGCCTTTCTTTGGGATTAGAATGAAAACTGACCTTTTCCAGTCCTGAGGCCACTGCTGAGTTTTCCAAGTTTGCTGGCATATTGAGTGCAGCACTTTCACAGCATCATCTTTTAGGAATTGAAATAGCTCAACTGGAATTCCATCGCCTCCACTAGCTTTGTCCAGTTTCTACTCTTAAAAGACTCTAAACTTTGGCTCTCTTGGTCATTCATTCATTCATTCACTCCAGCAACAATTAGATATTTACCCTGTGCTACTCCCTGCCAGGCACTGTTAGCAGTGAGCAAGACACAGGAGCTTCCAATCCAGCCATCAAGTAGACAATACACTTCCAGATGGTATTAAAGTGCTTTGGAAAAAAAAAAAAAATTAAGGGGATTAAGAGAGGCTGAGGGGCAGGGAAGGAGGACTGTTCTAGACAACAGGTCAGGGAGGGGCTCTCTGAGCAGCAAGTGAGGAACCCAATCATGCAAAAATTTGGAGACCAGGCACCAGCAGAAAGGCCCAAAAACAAACCTTACATGTTTTAGAAAATTCAGGAAGGCCACTGCAGCAGACTGAAGCCAGACTGAAGTAGAAGAGACCAAGTGAAGACCGGTAGGGAATGAGGTGGGAGAAGATGGGAGACGGGGCTACAGGGAAAGGAGGCAGACGCTTTCTGAAGGGTAATGAGAGGGGCATAATCCTAGTTTAAAATCTCCAAGGCTCCAAGGGAAGCTCCAAGGGACGTCCAGAGAGATGCAATATCACCTTTTGTTAGGGATGGTGGTGGTGGTGAAGTCGCTCAGTCGTGTCTGACTCTTTGCGACCCCATGGACTGTGACCTAGTAGGCTTCTCCATCCATGGGATTCTCCAGGCAAGAATACTGGAGTGGATTGCCATTTCCTTCTCCAGGGGATCTTCCCAACCCAGGGATCGAACCCGGGTCGCCCACATTGGAGGCAGACGCTTTAACCTCTGAGCCACCAGGGAAGTCCCTTTGATAGGGATAGTATCACCAAACTCAAAACTCTGAAGGGAATCCCTTTAGCCTGTAGGCCCTGGTTTTCCACTGTTTGTTGTTATTTAATCCCGAAGTCTTTTGCAACCCCATGGACTGTAGCCCACCAGGCTCCTCTGTCCATGGCATTCTCCAGGCAAGAATACTGGAGTGGGTTGCCATTTCATTCTCCAGGGGATCTTCCTGACCCAGGAATTGAACCGGCATCTCCTGCATTGCAAGCGAATTCTTTACCACTGAGCTGCCAGGGAAACCTGCTTTCCATCACTAGATGCTAAAAGTAAAAAAGAGTTCCTTTTCCAGTGCTTTATACCCCCTTGTCATGAAGGGAATGCAATTCTCAGAGCAACTGGTGGTTTGGTTGACAGACTCTAGGGAAATGCCAAGATAATTTACAAAGAAAACTGATCCAGACCTCAATTTGAATCCCACCTGCTCTTCCTATCCTAGGAGGTCGTATCCTTGGCTATTCTTTTGTTGCTTTCTTTTCTTTTCCAGAGGCTCAAAACTCAACACTCTCCATGTGAGCTGCTTGACCAAACTGAATACTATTAAAGTTAATTTCAACAATCCCACTGTTAGCCTTCCCAAATAAGGCACACCCTTGGCAGGAAGGACCACAGAAGGATGAATTTGAATTTGAATCTTTTCTGAAGCTAAACTGCAGCTTTGACTAATTCGAGGAAACTTCTTTTACCAACGTGTTTGGACACAAGAACTAAGAGGGAAACATCCACCATGTGGAAGCAGCATGTGTGTATGTTTCTGCTTGAAAGTAGAGACAGGTAAAGCGATGCGAAAGTGCTAACCGCTCAGTCGTGTCCCAGTCTTTGTGATCCCATGGACTGCAGCCCACCAGGCTCCTCTGTCCATGGGATTTTCCAGGCAAGAATACTGGAGTGGTTTGCCATTTCCTTCTCCAGGATCCAACCCCAGTCTCCTGCATTGCAGGCAGATTCTTTACCAGCTGAGCTACCAGGGAATGGGTAACAGAGATAGGTAACAGAATCAGAAGATGGTGACTAACAAGATACACCTGCACACAGGAGCCGAGCCATCACCCAGGAAAGAAGCTGGGCTGAGGTCGGCAAGGGGGCAGGGAAACTTGCTGTCACTTCTTATTAGCAGACAAACCCCTGGCTCCCCTCCCCGCTCCCAACAAAAAATAAAATCACCAGTGTGCCCTTCCTCCAGATTACACAGCCTGGAACACCCAGATACTAAACAAAATCAACCTTTCCTGCCGGCCAGACTGTTAATGTCCCAGGCACAATGACTGTTATCATGAACTCAAAATAATTAAAATCGTTAAAACACTGAAAATTCACCTAAATCTGGGAATAATGCAGGAGATTCAACGGCACTACTCATGACCCCAACCCCACACACCTAGAAAAATCCAGTCATATCGAACAGTGAACTGAACAGCAGCCCTCAAACGGACCGGAGCAGGATGCTGTGGGAGTAACAGGGCCTATGCCTACCTCTCAGGGCCAATGCTTCAAGGCAGTAGAAAGCAAACACTATACCCTTACGTTTCAAAACCTGGGCCTGCAACAGATGAGCGGTCCTGGGTTTCTATACAGTGTGGGTCATATAATCTGATCAAGGCTTTGCATATCATTGTTCATTGCCCCAAATTCCCACTAGTTCAGAATTTCTTATCAACCATCTGCCTCATAACTTCATGGCCCACTTACTAAAAATGTCCCCCACTGACAATAAACATCTCCACACTCGACTTACAAACTACATGTTTAAACACTACCCAGGTCGTCTTTATGCACATTTAAGTCTGAGAACTTCAGCGATGTTTCTGCAAACTGTGGGCCATGAGTCACGATCAGCAGTTGATATTTTTTTTTTAATTAAGTAGGAAAAAATTATAAATAGAACACACTGCAGGTAGTCAGGGCAATTATTGTTTCTGGGAACTTAAGCAGTTGTGGACCTCTGTGCAGTGATGTAAAACGTATTCATCACTGTGGTTCAGTTTGAAAACCACTCTCCTAGAAGGATGAAGGAATATTTTTATGGAATACTTTATGCTATTCCTATGCATGGTGTTTATTTTCCATTCTTCACCCCTAATTCCAAGCTTCTGGATTTTAGGTCAAGCACAAGTTATCAAGACACAAAGGCTGTTATCAAATCCTAAACTGATGAGGCAATGCCAAACTGAGTAGGGGGGTCAGCCCAAGGCTCCTTCCTGCCCCGGACCCTTCTCAAGGAGCTGGGGATACGGAAAGGTGCCAAAGGGAAGTTTGCACAACTCTCCCCAGGCTGGACCTGTTCCTTGGTAAAGAACTTGCACACTAATTATCACACATTAGAAGAATTGAAATGTTCCCTTAAGAGGGGGTAGGGTGCCGGGGGTGGGGGAGGCTCAGTCCCAGTCTAAGGAATAAAGAGAACTCAGGTTCAATCCATCAATGCAGTCCTAGGGCAGTGACTAGGTCAAAGGAAAGTCAGGGAAGGATGAATCCAGGCCCAGTGACCACAAGGCCCTGAGCTCTCAGAATCAGGACAGCACTGGACAGCACTGGGCATGTGAGGTCACGTCTCACCCCAGACCCAGTGACATCGGTTGCCTTGGGCAAGTCACTTAGCTTTTCAATCCCCTAGGTTCCTTGTATGGCCAATGTTCTGCGAGCAAGTGGAACACAAGAAATCAAACAGCATCCCTTCTTGCCCAGTGCTCTAGGACAGGCAGCTCCATCTTGCTGGACCAGAAGAGAGGAACATGGGAGAAAAAGCGAGGAGGGAGAAGGAATAGCTGGGACTTCTCCGGTGGTCCAGGGGTTAAGGCTCCAGCTGCCATCGCAGGGGGCGTGGGTTCCATCCCTGGTAGGGGAACTAAGATCCCGCCTGCCAGCAGGATGTGGCCAAAAAAAGTAGCTAGCTGTATTTTCGGCTTTTAGACTCACCAGAAGCAACGACTTACTGAAAACAGCCTCAAGACTCGAGGAGAGCAACTGACAAGGAGGCCAGAGCTCAAAAACAAAAAAACCCAGCGAAGCCCAGGGGCGGTTTCCCCGGGCCATTCAAAGCCGGGGGACTGCGGGCGGGTCAGTTACATCACACAGAAAAACGGAGGGCGCTCACTCCCTTGGCTTTGTAAGCTCTTGTAAGCCGAGAGTGAAGTCAGAGGTGGCAGGCTCCTGGGCCCGGTCCAAAAGAACAGGTGGTTCCCCTCCCCCCCCCCCCCCCC